>OU343216.1:106737704-106823684 GCA_910596185.1 Chrysanthemum makinoi | reverse complement strand
ACCATTTGAGGGGATTTATAGTCCAAGGGACTTGATGCCCTAAAAGGCTTTCCATGGGCCTCGTGGGTTGGACATGATTGTATTGGGTTGCTTGGACTTATACAAGGAAAGCTTATACCTAACGCTAGCCATTTTAGCTTAGTCAAATCCACGAGCCCGTTGACTATTCTAGCACAATATCTAACACACGTTACAAAGTTCCTAATCGTGAATGACCATCACTTCTAATAAATCTATTAAGGCTAACAAATCCCCCTAAGGGTGGGTCATTAAATGATGCTCACTTGATTAGGTCTTTACTTTCTCGAGCTTGAACTTTGCGTGTAGATATAGAAGAGTCTTGATTCTTTGTTCCTTCATGCTTTGTGATCAGATAATGTGGTGTCTGCCCGTTGTCAACTTCGTTGGTTAGGTATCTCCAAGTCTTTTTCCACCATGCTCACACTTCTATTTGTCTTTGGGTTCCAATGATGTAGTTCTCGAGTTTTTAGTTCATGACGAAAGAATCATCTTTAACTTTGTTTAGCCTTTGATTTTGATGAGAACTGTCATGTGTTTTTGGTATGAGCATGTGGCGAGTCTGCACGATCCATCCGCTCCGGAGCTTCCATAAGAAGAAAACATAAAAACAGTTAGTAATAAGCGGATTTCGGCACTTACAAGTTTGAATTTCGAGGGTGTTAACAGCATAGTGTGAAAACACATCTCTAATTCTCACAAGGGTCGTTCCTGAACTGGAGTCCCACAAGTGAGATAACACGATATACCGGAGTACACCTACAGTTCAGATGAGTCACTGAGGTACACCGAAGCATCACCCCCCACGACTGTAGACCATTGAGACACACTAGTGTAATCCACGGGGAGTTACCGAAGTGACCTGCTGTCAGGGCTGCTTGATGTTGACCCTGGCAGGAGTTTCCATTCAATCACTGGAGATCACAGATGTGAAACTTCTCATAAATGTTCTGGCAGATTGCTAAGATCTGCGTAGGACTCTAGACTATATCACTTGTGTCCTTATTGATGAACAACAACGAGAAATGTCTGTTTGTTCCTATGAGATCTTTGATGAATCTCGTGGCTCTAGACTCAATAGTGCATTTTGGTTTTTCCTGAGCGGAGACTAGGGAGAGGGTCTCCTTCTTTAATATCAACAATCTCTAAGAGAAAGTCGATAGATTATGTAGGGTTCCCAGTGAGAATGAAACAAATCCTTTTAAGAGGAATTGAGTTGCTAGAAGGTTTAGTGCAGTGCGTCACCGGGTCCATGACGTCTTTGTCTTCAATACCAGTGTCATCTAGTGACAACCAGTAGCATATGAAATGAACCCGGTTTCTGTCCCTAAGGTGTGAATATGGAGGGCTATTTCTTTTCACCCTTTCTTTTACATTTCTTTTAATTCTTCAACCCCTTCTTTCTCCTTTCTCACATTACACCTTTTTTCAATCATTCCTAAGGACTTCTAATACTAACTATTTGTGATGTCCTTGGGTAGATCCCTCCGGCTCTGGCGGATCATAGGACGAATTTCCTATACTTAGTCACCTTATAACCCTGATGTCCTATTGTTGCCATAAAAACATTTTTCTTGAAAATCTCTCAAGTGTTTATGATAGATAAACATGTTTGGAACACTCTGAGAGTTTTATATTTTCGAAAAACATCCCCTTCACATGTGCTTATGAGTTTAACAAATATGCACATCGAGGTAGAGTTGCACTTTTTGAATTGATCGGCTCATGATAGACAATTCCCCACGAGACACGGTTACGTTGCCTAGTTAAAGAGTTCCATTGTCAGTTTTAGGTGACAACTAGCTCTAATAACTAACTTGAAGATGTAAACACTCCTTGAAAAGGAGGTTAGACCCATGAAGGTGCATATCTATCACAAGTTTCTCGAGATGGTACATTTACTGACTTTGATTCCCGTCAATTCATTGGTTCTGTCTGAGTCGAGCTCATTTTGAGATTCAAACAACGATCATTAAAACTTTTGATCACATTTTAATCACGTCTCCTCCCCCTCAAAAATAGCATATTCGTGATATTTTTGATATCAACGATTAAAAAATTTGTAGAATCTTTGGGGAGACAACGGATTTGATTTAAGCATGAATTTGGAACATTTTAGTTTTATACTCCCCCTTTAATAAAGCATAATCAATTAAAGGGTTTGAGAGGGAGTTATCTTGAGCACAAACTATTTTGAAAGATTTTGAAAAACTTTTTGAACAATCTTGAAAAGGGGTCAAGATGATGATGATTTCTCACCAATTTTAAATGTACAATCTTTTTGAGTACACTACATTTTTCTTTGAAAACACGAGTTTTGATCTGAAATAATCAAAATTCATCCGTTTAGTCCGGGTTTCGTACTGAAGTATACGAAAGCCATTATTTGAAGAAATTTTGAGAAACGACATGTTTTATAAGACATATTAAAGAACTCTCACTCAAGCATCTGTACATACCCGTATCATTGTTGAATGACATTTCTAGAAACGTACAGAATATCGATTATACGAGAGACATGTCGTGAGAATAATATTTTTGGATTTTTGATTTTATAATGTTTTTGTATTTTTTTGAAAAATTTTATATTTTTATATTTTGCTTTTGTTGGTTTTTCAAATTTTGTATTTTGTTTTTCAAAAATATTTACAGCGAAGCTTTTGGAAAATCATTTTCAAGAAGATTCGAGAAGACTTTCTAACTCCTCAGGGGTTAGGCTTCGCATTCCAATTCGTCGAACTAAATAGTCAAACCTTTCATTTGGAAGGGCTTTAGTTAATAGATCGACGAGTTGGTAATCTGTCTTCACGAAGAATAATTCAGCAGTACCATTTCGGTATCTTTGATGAAGTGATAGCGGACTCTGATATGTTTAGTCTTTGAGTGATGAACAGGATTGCATGATATGGCTATGGCACTTTTGAGTCACAATACATAGGTATTTTATCGAAAGTAAAGCCATAATCTGTGAGTTGTGTTCTCATCATAGAACTTGAGCACAACACGCAGATAGAGACACATACTCAGCTCACGCGGTGAAAGTGCAGTGCAATCTTGTTTCTTTGAAGACCAGCTTACTAACTTTTCACCCAAAAATTGTGCTCCTCCAGATGTACTTTTTGCTTGTAACTTGATCACCGCGTGGTCCGCATCGAAAAGGCAATTAGATCAAATCCGGATTCCTTCGGATACCAAAGTCCCATGTGAATGGATGTTTTCAGGTACCGAAAGATCCTTTTAACCTCTTTGAGGTGCAGTTCGGTAGGCTTTGCCTGAAAAGTGCTAATAAGCAACAGCAAAATGAATATCTGGTCGACTAGCAGTGAGGTACATGAGCGAACCAATCATGCTCCGATATTTCTTCGGATCAATAGGTTTCCCAAACAAATCGGCTCCCATTTTTGGTGAAGTTACCATTGGTGTTCCGAACGAGTCACAATTATCCATACCATGATTTTTCAAAATCTCAGTCGTATATTTAGCTTGATTTATAAAAATTCCACGAGGGATTGATGTATTTGTAAACCAAGAAAGAATTTTAGTTCCCCCATCATGGACATTCAAATTTGCTTTTCATGAGATTTTCAAAGTGTTTTAAAAGATTCGGATTAGTGGACCCAAAGATGATGTCGTCCACATAAATTGAACAATCAAATGTCGTTTTGAATTTTTGTGTAAACAAGGTAGGATCAACTGTTCCTTTGGTGAAATTGCTTTGGATAAGGAAAGAGGACAGTTCGTCATACCACGCTCTCGGAGCTTGTTTCAATCCATAGATTGCCTTTTTGAGTTTGTAGACGTAGTCTGGATGATTCATGTCTATGAAGCCTTCTGGCTGACTCCCGTACACTTCTTCTTTCAGAGTTCCATTCAAGAACGCGGTCTTAATGTCCATCTGATAAACCGTGATGTTTTTGTGAGCAGCGTAAGCTAAGAAAATCCTGACTGCTTCTAGTCTAGCTACCGGCGCGAATGACTCTTCAAAGTCTATCCCTTCCTCTTGTCTGTATCCTTTGGCCACAAGACGAGCTTTGTTGCGAATGACAGGCATTTCTTCATCCGTTTGTTTTCCATAACCATTTAAGATCAATGACGCGAATGTCAATTGGTCTTGGAACCATATCCCAAGAGTCATGAAGACAGTATTGGAGAAGTTCCTCCTGCATTGCTTCTATCCATGCGGGTTCTGCCATTCCCTCGCGAATGTTCTTTGGCTCTATATTGCTAATTGAGCAAAGGTAAATGCATAAGTCGCAATCGGTGGCAAGTTGGCGTCTCGTCTGAATTGACCTTGAAGGTTCACCAATAACTTGTTCAATCGGATGGTCTTTAGTCCACTTCAGAGTAGAAGGATACCGTTGGTTAAACGTAAGCGAATTAGATGGTTCTCGTAAGCATGAAGATGATTCAGCTGATTCGTAGCAAAGGGTTTTCAAATAAGTCTTCATCTAACGTTGCATCGTTTTGGTTTTGATTTTGCTCATCAACTGCTGGTAGAACGGGTGCAATAAATGTAGTAGATGTAGATGATGTAGATGGAATTGGTGCATTGATTTCGACCGTAGTAGATGCATCTTCTGTTGGTGGTGGAGGATGATTTTGGCGGGTGCAGTGGAATGATGGTTTGATGCATTTGTCGAAGTTCCACCATAGTATTCATCGAACATTAACTCAAAGAAATTCTCCCATTCTTGTTCTTTAGGATTGTCAATCGAAGTTGATTGAGCTCTTTGAGGTAAGATTCCTGAACTGATGTGTCAGAAGTCTGTGGTTAGTGCGGTTCTAGAGTCGAGCTCTCGAAGCCATATGTGAAAGTTTTGTCAAAATTCACATTCATCGTCTCCATGATCCTCCTAGTTCTCCTGTTATACACCCTGAATGCCCTCGAGTTATCTGAATATCCAATAAAGATTCCAATATCACCTTCTGCTTTCAGTTTTCCAGATCTTCTCGTCGTTCGTCGGATAGCACAAAGCGCCAAATACGTGAAAGTAAGAGATATCCGGTTTTCTGTTATTCACAAGCTCATATGGGGTTTTATTGAATCTTGGATGGATGAGAGATCGATTCTGAGTGAAACAAGCAGTGGCAACAGCATCAGCCCATAGAAATATCGGTGCACTAGAATAGATTAGCATTGGTGCGAGCAGAGCTTCCACAAGAGTTCTATTTCTTCTTTCAACTACCCCATTCTGCTGTGGAGTTCTAACAACTGATGTCTGATGAGTAATTCCAACATCTTCAAAATAAGCTCTTAACTCCTGATTAGTGAATTATGTGCCGTTGTCAGTTCTACAACCCTTTATGGAGTTTGAAGAAGTACTTGAATACGCTCAGAAATGTGTGATGATGCCTGGTGCTTCGTCTTTTGATCTCAGGAACTTAACCCATGTATATCTTGAATAATCATCGACAATGACAAGAATATACTTTTTCCCATTAATGCTTTCATCTCTCATTGGGCCACATAAGTCCATGTGCAACATATGCAACTTTGCTTTCCGAACTAGGTACGGATTTGGGTTTATATGATGCTCTTTTGCTTTTCCTTGTTCGCATGATGGACATAAGTGATCCTTGGTGTATTTGAACTTTGGAAGTCCGTTGACGATGTTGGCTTTGGCAATTTTGTGATGTGTGTCGAAATTGAGATGGGATAACCGTCTGTGCCACAACAGGGACGTGTTCCAGATGCTCGTGTCATAAGACATACTGGTGATGAAGAGGCCATTTGATTGATGTCGATAGCATACAAGTTTGTATCACGATTCCAGTAAGAGATCAGTGCCATCCAAGTTTCTAACGAAGCAAGCATTTCTCCTAAATGCAACCTCTAAATCTGCATCACAGAACTGCCCGACTGAAAAAAATTGTGTCCCAACCCTTCAACATAGTAAACCCGAGTGATCAAATAATTTCCAAAAGGTAGATCTCCATAACCCATGATAGCTGCTACATGATCATTTCCAAAACGTACGGTTCCCATGAATTTCCAGACGAAATTGATCAACAGCTTCAGATTCCCGGTCATGTGCTTTGAGCAACCCGAGTCGACGATCCAAAGACATATTTCGATAACCTGCCAATCACAGAAGAAGAAAATTTTGGAAACCGTTTTGATTTTGGTTCCGTTGGGTTAGAGGTAAAATCCGGATCACACTCAAAGAAGTTTTCAATTGGGTATTCTGGTTGATCACTCATTGTACCATTCTGGAGTGTGAAAGTTCTACCTGTGGGTTTCCAAATGTCATCGCTAAAGTAAACATTATGCTCCCTATCAGTAGTGTAAAGCCTAAGTCTCGCAACTAGTCTTCCTATTCGATTAGCATAAGTTCTTTTGTGAACATTCTTCTTAACAGGCTTAACAATCCATCTTAGAAACACAATCATCATGAACATTAGATAAAGATTTCTTGCAAGTTAAACAAACAGATTCAACAGATTCTTTAAACTTAGCAGATTTCATAGGTTCATTACATTGATGAAATGTTTCTTATTACAAAGCGGTAAATTCCTAGGGTGTTCTTCTACTTTCTCTCTTATTCAAGCTGACTACTCTTAGAGGCCAGCGAGACTCTATTGTTCCTTGTATTGCTCTTAGGCTTTATTCTGCTGCTCCTAGAGGTGCTTCCTAGTCCTGTAGAAGGTAAGGCACACTCATTAGGATTCACATTCTTATCTAGAGAAGGTGGTTTCAGCTTTCCTAGTCTCTTTAGAGTGCTTTTCTAAACTTATGTCGCTTGTTCCATATGTTTTAGATGTGGAGGCAGACGCATTAGTGGTACTCATCTTAAAAAGGCCAGGAGCTAAAACTGTTGGTTTCTCGATAGCCGCTTTTCCTTTATCCATTTGTTTAGGCAAGGCAGGTGGAGATACTGGTTTTGATGAAACATTTTTCTCATTGACTTTTGGAGGAGGCATTGAAACATATATTTTTGGTTTTAAAACGGTTTGGGAACATTTGCTTTCTCCGCAGTCAATGGTTTTTTAATCACAGTATCCACTGCCTTTCCATTTTGACATTCCAGCTGAGCCCTCAAAAGATCATTTTTCGCTTTCATGTCATTGTAGGCACGCTCATACGACAATTTGTCATACTTGCATTCCTCAGTTTTTCGATCAAGTTGTTTAAAATATGAGACATTTTCTTTTTCAAGTTTCTCAAGTGCTTTTTCATATTGTGAAACAATTTTGGAGGTCTCAGACTGGAGTCTTTCATGATCTTCAACAGAATATGTTTGCAAAATGATGGACATAATATCAGTAGTCAGAACATCTTCGAAGAGAGAGTCATTTAAATTTTCCAAAACTTTGATTTGTTCAACACAGTCAGTAGCTTGCTTTACCAGGGATTTATGGTCCTTGACAAAGTCAGATGTTTCATTCAAAAAACGCTTGTTCAAAATGAATTACCCTTGCACTGATGGCATTCAGCTGAGGGGCAATTTGAGTTTCAAAAAACTTTCTTTGTTCGATGTCAAAACTAGAGAACCAGTTGTTAGGTGTAATAGTGGTTTTAGTTTTAACAGTGTCTTGAAGATCCACAATTCTATTTTTTACATTTTCTAAAATACTTCTCGCATCACTTGTGTTAAAAGGATTGTTTGAAGACATTTGTTCAATGTTCGAAAGAGAATTGGAGACAACAACTGGTTTTGAAACAGATTTTGAAACAGGTGTTGACTCTTTGTTTGAAACACTTGGTGTGATTGAGAACTTTGACTTTTCTTTTTGGTTAACAAAAGTAATTCCGTTAATTTTGTTCCATTTGTTATAATCAATTGGTTTGATTTCCGGATTCTTTTGTTTCATTTTTGATCTACTCTCCTCAGATAGTTCTAACGTTTCAAGAGAATCACGAACAATAATGGGTTCATGTAAAGCTTTTCCATTGTTGAACACATTCTGAGATTTATGAGCTTTCTTGAGGAACGAGGAAGGGTCGTTACCAAGTGCCATTCTATTATTAGTATAAAAACGCGGATTTACTTGATTAGAAAGCATCTTGATTGTTTGAGCAGAATGACCCGTTGTAAGAAGCAAATTTTCCAAAGTTTTATCTTTTCATTCTTATCAAGAATTTCATCAAGAAGAGAATCTTCTCGTTTTGAAAAATCATTAATCAACTGCTTCTTCTCTTTTTCAAGATTAGAAAACATGTCTTTTTGTTTGGAAAGTTGGTTATTTAAATCAGAAATTTCCTTGTTTAGAGATTTAATTTTCAGTTCGATTCACATCAAGTGTGTTATACTTGATTTGCAATTCTTTTTCTTTAGAAACCAAATTTCGATAACCAATTTCTAATTTTGATTCTTTGTTTTTCTGAAATTCAAAGGCTTTTGCGTTCTCCTTGTAACTCTCAAGCTCAGCGGTCAATTTGGCATTCGCGGCCTTAACATCGCGATTGACCTTTTTAACTTTCTCAATTTCAATGCCACAGTTGTTGATTAATGATTCAAAATAAGTGCGAGTTTCCTCATCAGTCTCAGTATTTTGTGCCACACAGCCTCCACTAGGATCCACATTTGGAGTTTCAGAGTTAGTATTGCTACAACTCGGATTGTCCATGTATGTATCATAAGTAGGTGCTGATGTCACAGAATGTTGTTCGTCATGAGTAAACACATCAAATATGACATTGTTATAGCATGGATCAGTGATTGGTACCTCAGATACTGCGTTGGCGTCATAGACAGGAGGTGCGTCAGAATCAGTGTCGTACTTAGTCTCCTGAAGATTTGCCATGAAGATGCAGTTTGCATTGAGTTCCTCGAGGTCTTCCAAATCATCCATAATAGCCATGAAGTCATGTTCCTCAGCACTCAATTGAAGTCCAGATTGTTCCTTTTGTACCAACAGAATAGCTTTCTGAAGATACGCAAGATCCTTCTTTTTCGGTTTAGTAGGACAATTCCGTGCCATGTGACCCAATCCTTGACAGTTATAACACTTAACTTGATTACCCTGATTCACATTTCCATAATTCCCAACGACTGGAGCTGCAACATTCCCATTCTGATTACCCACTGCTCTATTCCCAACATTCTGACCCATCTGATTACCCTGATTCGGAACCGTCTGATTACCCATGCGAAATCCAGTAGCATATCCCTGCTGATTCCCAATAACTCCAACCATTTGTCCTTGATTGCCCATGTTCACACCCGGCTGTGCAATTTGCCTGTTGCGAGTTTTTGATGAAATCCTTTGGTTGTTGTTAGTTGGTGTGGAATAGCGACCTCTGAATGCTTTACCCAAGAATACAAATGCTTGTGACAAAGCTTCTTCTGGTTCCATTTCAAGATCAGTGATTCCTTGTTCCTGGTAATGTTGTTGTTCAGGTGGATAGTTTTGTTGTTGCTGCAAGTTGTTGTTATTGGAAGATGATGAAGCTTGTTGTTGTGTATTCACTGGAGTTTGAGTCTTTGCAATGAGTGCCAATGGATCATGATTCTTTGCTAATCTTTCTTGCCTGACTTCATTCACTTCATTTTGGTTTTGTTTCAGAAAATCGTTGAGTTGATCAAAGTTCACTTGATGTAAGTCCTTTGTTTGGTTGACAATAGTGACATATCGTCCCCATTCTTCTGGTAGATTGTTCAAGAACTTGATGTTGCTCACGATAGTTCTGGGTGTCAACTTGTTTCTGATTAGCTCATTCATTAAGGTACAAAACCTTCCATAGTAGGATTCAATGGATTCTCCTGGAGTAGATGTAAACTTCTCCCATGCAATTAGCAACTTGTTCTCTGTGTCTTGTTGACCGATTTCTGTTCCATGACAAAGTCGTCTAACACGTTCCCACATGTCGAAAGCAGTTTCACAACTGTCTACAGCAGCAAAGATGTCTCTTGGTAAACCCAGTTGTATAATATGAATTGCCATGTCATCTGCTTCGACTTGTTTCTGATCCTCTTCAGAGTTTCAGTGTCTTTTTGAAGACGAAAAAATGGTGGGACGGGAGGTGTTGCATCAGCATTTCCATGGTCTTGGACTTGTCGAGGTATGAAGGGTCCATCCTGAATGGATTTGATCATCAATTTTCCATTAGGTTTTGTCTTGATGTAACGAAGCATTCGACTTGTCCATTGAAGATAACCACCTTTTTCCAACATAGGAGGACGGTTTTCGGCACCGGCTGCATGAATATCTTGTTGAGTTGCCATTGATGAAGGTATGATCTGATAAAGTTGATGTAGGATCGATTCAACGATAAAGGAGTTGTGTTGTAGAAGATATTGCCGTTTGAGGTTTTCTGAAAGTCGTACTCGTAACCTTGGTTCTTAAAAAATTTTTGCCCAAAATTTGAAATTCACTATAAAAATCAATTCTAAGGTCGTATGAAAATTTTGAGTTATGACAATTTTGACGCCAAATTTGACCCGAAAAATTTGAATTTAGGCCCAAAAATTTGAATTTTTGACCAAAATTTTCACAGTTAAACCAAAATTTGAATTTCGCGTAAAAATTGAACGTTTAGTCTCCTCAAAAATTAAATTTTACTCAAGTTTTCACGCCAAAAAACTCTTTTTTTTCTTACATTTTTTTTTTTTTTTTGAAACCTTTATGCGTAGAAAGAGCTTAGGCGTAGAAACAGAAGTTACGAGTAGACGAGTGCTTAGGCGTAGAGATCTTATGCGTAGGATCTTAGGCGTAGGATTCCTTAGGCGTAGGATCTTATGCGTAGACTTAAAGTTAGGCGTAGGAAAACTTATGCGTAAGATTTAGCTTATTCGTAAGACAAGGCTTAATGCGTAGGATAATACTTAAGCGTAAAGTAATCTACGCGTAAGTCTAAGCTTATGCGTAAGATTAGGGTTTAGCCCAAAATCCTTTACACTATCACAGTGTAAGAGATATCCAAAAGTCGAAGTGTTCCACAAACTTATCCAAGTGAGGGAAGCACTGATTCACCATTGAAGCTCGAAGAATCTGCACCAAAAAGTTATGAGTAGAACCTTATGCGTAGTTTGACTTTCTTACGAGTAGAACTAGGGTTTTGACCTACTCGTAAAAAATTTCCAATGATTCAAACGACTTCTCTTGCACAGATAGCCTTAAAAACACTCCAATAACACAAATCTTTTGACCTTTTTCACCCAAAGTGATTATAAAAGTTACGAGTAGAAATGACCACCTTCAAAAACACGAGTTCAAACTTGAAGAAAAACACGTAAAGCTTCGAACTTTTTGCAAAAAACTGAAACTTTAGCACCAAATAAACCTTAAACCACAAGAATCTTGAATTTTTAAGTGCAAAATTAAAGCTTTATGCGTGACACTTTTGAGAACGAAACTACGTGTAACTCTACACAAACAAACTTCAACCAAACACTCCTAAACCATTGTTAGGCGATTGATACCAATTGTAGGACCTAAGATATATCAACCTTATCACTTTACCAAGCAAACCCAACACACGTAACCCCAGTTACGCGTATAAAACGTGAAACACAAACACAAACAAAGCTTAGAAATAAGATGAGAAAGATGGTGACTTGATGTTATATTCAAAACCGTGTATGTGAGAGGATAAAGATAAACACAATAGGTTGTATTACTTCAAAGGAAAACATACACACACACACTTTCAAGCACACCCCTCAAATGACCATTTGAGGGGTATTTATAGTCCAAGGGACTTGATGCCCTAAAAGGCTTTCCATGGGCCTCGTGGGTTGGACATGATTGGATTGGGTTGCTTGGACTTATACAAGGCAAGCTTATCCTAACGCCTAGCCATTTTAGCTTAGTCCAATCCACGAGCCCGTTGACTATTCTAGCACAATATCTAACACACGTTACAAAGTTCCTAATCGTGAATGACCATCACTTCTAATATAAATTATTAAGGCTAACAACATTTCTTACGCGTAAGGCAGATTCCTACGCGTAATTTTTTGCCTACGCATATAACCCCTGTTTACGCATAAGCTACTATTCCTACGCATAAGCCTTGATCAAACCTTCGTTTTGAATTGTTACGCGTGCATACTTGTAAATAAATGAATCATAACGTCACGAATCCAATAATGTCACTAATAAACTTAAACGTTTTGATATGTTGTGAACTATAAGTGATAACATAAACTTTAAAACTTAAAGTTAACTAACTCACGAAACGTTTCACGACGTCATTAGACAATTGGACAAACAAGTGACTCAGGACTCGTAACAATCATTAACACTATACATTCAATAATTAGACAATAAAACCTTCTGTTGACTAACATTATGTCTTTCGATATGTTGGTTCTTTTGGCTAATGTTATTTCAGATCACAACATGGCTGCTCAAATGAATGCGGATGCACCAGAAGTTCTCACTATTGCTGATATCTTCCCTAATGGCTATCCAAGAAAGATTGTTAAGAACAATCTCAGAGTTGACTTTGAAACCCTCAGATGCTCAGAATCTTCTTGCTTGATTGTTGTGGATATTCTTAGGAATCATCCGTACCAGAACATGCTCTCACACTCTGCTACAGTACCGGAGATCTACATACAACAATTCTGGAATTCAATGCAAAGGATCAAAGGTCAAAGTGCGGTGACAATGACGTTAAATCACAAACAAATCACCATCACACATGCAAACTTACGGGCTGTTCTTCTTATTCCTGATATCGAGCCAACCGACTTCTATGCCACACCTACTGAAGAGACAGTTCTGTAATTCCTGATGGATATTGGTTATGATGAAGCTCCAGGAATTATCACTAAGCATTCTCATGTGGAGCTTAAGAACATTCCTCAACCGTGGAGAACCCTCTACATAATCATCACCAAGTCATCTCTGGTCATTGACAGTGGCTATGAGCATCCCAAGCTCATGGAGCTGCAAATATTTTGGTCATTAATCAACAAGAAGGACATCGAAATTGAAGCACTGTTATGGGAAGACATGATGTCATTTCACAAGAAACTAGGCTCAAAGATTCCCTATATCAGATACACAAAGCTGCTGATCCAGAGAGCACTTGGACTTCATCCTGATATTCCCAAGAGGCTCAATGACCCTGACAATCACGACATGTTGACTGAACCCATCCTATCAGTCATAATCAAGGAATCGTCAACAAAGAAACAGGGTGTTGTGTTACCTGATCACCTTCTGACTAATGAAATCAAAAATCTTGAAACATACAAAAGGTATCTTGTAGCAGTAAGAGAAGGCAAAGTTGGTCATCTCGATGAGAAGTCTTCTGGAACACCTATACGAAGAACCAGAAGAGGCAGTGCAGGAAGTGCTGCAAGTACTGAAAGTCAGAGGATAATCCCCAAGAGGAATCCTCCACGAAAAAGGATTGTTCCCTCTAAGGAAGCTACTCCTAGTCCCATGATTCGTGCGAAACCGTCAAGTTTTATCACGCAAGCTAGCCACTTGTGAATGGCCAACCGTAACAAACTTAAAACAGTCTGGAAACAAATGCAATGAAGATCAGGAGAGTATAGTGTTTCCCCAGGTCGTTATGTCCCAACGAGCTGTGCGAGAATAGTCAAACGTATAGTGATCGAGAGATTTGAACGGAAAAGGAGATTTGAATGATTATAACTAAGGAAAAAGTTCATAAACTACAGGGGCTTAAATGCAAATTAAAGAAAATTAAAAGATAAAAAATATTAAATAAACGCTATCACTATATTTAAAATGATGTTTTTGATTTTTTTTTTCTTTTATAAAACTTAAATTAAAAATTACGTAACGTACAAAAGAAAATGTAAAACTAGAACAATATTAATCCTAAAAATATGAAAATGATATTTTTACAAACCTAATGATAAGAGAAAATTTTTAGAAAAGAAAATTATTTTTAAAACTATTTATCTAATTATTATTAATTAAAAACTATTTTTAACTATTTAATAATAGCCTAAAATACAAGAAAATATGAAATAAAGCTAGAAAAATAAAATTTTGACTTGCAAAAATCTAAAATAACAAAAGAGAATTTTCAAAACTATTTTTGTATTTTTCTGATTATTTTTCTATTTTCTATGAATTAAAAACTATTTAAAACTACTTAAATTACTTAAAAATACAAATTTAACTAAGAAAAATCTGGAAAAATATTTTTTTGACTTTTTATATTTATCTTAACTTAAGAAAAATGAAAAATTATTTTTTTGAAACTTTTCTGATTTAATTGTATTAAATGCTAATTAAAAAGGCTTAAAAACTGATTTAAATAAAGAAAAATAGCAAACTGACTTGGAAAAATCTGAAAAATTCAAGAAAAGTCTAAAATAATATTGTGAATCTAGGAAAAATATAAAAACAGGGGGTTGTGTGAAGGAATATGAAACTGCAGGCACAAGTGCTTATAAATAAGCACTTGGAATAAGCAAATGAGCACCAAAGGCCACCCACTGATCACAGAGGCTATATTATGCTAAAAGAACTCAAAAGCAACTAAAAACAACTACTCTTAACCTATGAAATACAAAATGCTATGATTTGAATGATTTGGCAAAAGTGCCAAAATCAGTTTCTGGGGGCTACTTTGGAGATTAAAAATAAGCACTCAGATAAGCTGGAACTAAAATCAAAAGGGGGACCTAAAGTAGACCTGGTTGGCTACTTGTAAACCAAATTTGAGACCAAGAAAAGCTTAATTGAGCTCTGTGCAAGGGCTGCACAAACCCTGTGCAGACTCAGTATTGACTGAGTCAATACACAGGGCATTTATGCCCATCTTGACAAGCCATGTAGAGCTTATAAAAAATTGACAAAATTCTACTAAAATGATGATAAGTAAATAGACCAGTAGAAGTTCTTAAACCCACAATTTCATTTGATTTAGCTCAGAAATGAATCCAAGAAAAATCATCTTAGTTAGGCTCAAAACTGATTTTTCACTATTTTGACTTTTGACAGATTTGAAAGTTTGACTATTTTGAGGTTTGATTCATAATGGTGGACTGAGATTGATGTTAATTGATGAAATAAACTTAGTGCAAGCTATATCTATGTATTTGAAACACAAAACAAGTTTTTGCTTTTATAAAAATCCAACAGTTAAGTTATTAAGACAGTTTATAAGTGATGTTGACTTTTAGCTAATGCAAGCACAAGTTTATGACTGCAATGAGTCAAATAGAACTTAACAAGCCTAAACAAACAGGTTTCTACCACTGAATAAACCTCTAAGACAGTTTAAGCAACAAATCCAAACACACCTTTAACAACTGATATGCAATTTAAATTGAGCTAAACTCTGCACTAGCTTGTGCAGACAATCAAAATGAATCTAAGTGACCTAAATACTACTTAATCAACAGAAAGAAACTGATTTAAACCACAGATACCAATTATGCAATTACTTTGAAAATACACTTACATTTGGTCCTATCCACAGTGGATTGCCAAAGAACAAAGGATCCACTTATCTATTCTAAACCATAAAACAACTCAATATCAACCCACATCCATGCTCTGCATCACCATTATCCATTTCCAAGACCAAATGAGCCCAGTTTGACTTTTGTTGACCAAAAACCAAAATTGCTTGGAATTGATTGATAAGCTTACAAAAAGCTATAAGTAGCTTAAATAAACTTACTTGAGCTTAAAAAGAAGCTGTTTGAATCTTAAACATAGGAGTTTGAAACTAAATTTTGCAACAGTGGACTTGGAAACATGAAATGGTATTAAAACCTTGAATTGATATTTAAAACTGGATTACAACTATAAAACAACTTTAGTTTGATGCATAGAAACAAAAAGATTACATCTTAGAGTTTAATTAAAACATACACATAAAAAAACGACATACTTAAAAATTTAAAACTAACTACTTCTTTTTCCTTCTTGCTTTTCTTCCCTCTTTTATATGTGAAATATCTTCCCCACTTGTTCTGAGCAGATCCCACTTCCTTTTACAACCATTGGATCACATGGAAGGATTTTGGCCATTGATCACATTTTGGCGGGAAAACTAATTAAGCCAGTGTGGGGGTTGAGTGTTAGGAGGGGATGCAATTAATGTTATTTGGATTGTTAGGAGAGGTGGAGTGAAAAGGGGGGATGAAAGGTGAGGGGTTCTGGGGAAGTTGCAGAGAGTGGGTGAAGGGGAAGAGTAAAAGGCGGGATTAGGGTGGTTTTGGTTAAACATTTGACCTGGTCAAACGTGGGTAAACGGGATGGATTTGCGTTTGGACCGGGTAAAAGGTTTAATTTGGGTTGGGCTTGGGTAGTTTAATAGTTAACTTGGACTATAAATGGATCAAATGAGTATTTAGGGACTAATCTTGCCAAGAACTGAAAATCCAGGGACCACGTATGTAAATTCTGACAATGTAATCCAAGGGTCAAACTTGTAAATCTCAAATAGTTTAAGGACCATTTTTTGCCAAATGTGAAATTCCAAGGACTAAACCTGACCATTTTTAAATTCCAAGGATCAAAACTGTAATTTCTCAAAACTTTTGATATTTTTCACCAAAGGACTAATTTTGACAACTTATGATTTTAAAAGGACCTTTGGTGATTTTTCTTTTGAAATTAGTGCTCAGGGACTATTTCTGACAACTTTTGAAATTTGGGGGACTGAAACTGCCAATTATGCAAATTTAGCTCATTTTTTATCTGATTTTAAACATTTTGCATCTGAAACATATAAAATGCAATTTTGGAATATTTTCAGTATTTTGATGCATTTCTGAGCATTTTTAAACGTTTTGCAGTTCAGATTTAACCAAAAATGATGAGTATTTATACACTCATCAATCCCCCACACTAAACTATTGCTAGTCCCTAGCAATCTTTTGAGAAAAACTTAATGGATTTGAATCTCTTTACCAAAAGCCATTACTTCTGGAGTAGCCAAATGTTTCAGTTCAAGTAAGAACTATGGTACACCGATAACCATGTGATTTTGAGCAAACCACCAACTTCCAACGGATTTGATTTGTCTTTACCAGAAGCCGTTTGCTCTGGACTAGCCAACTCTTAGATAAATTATAAATATTATCTTTGTTGAGCTGATTACCAATTATGGTTTTTCCACTGCCTTTACCACAAGCCATAAACTTGCGGGCTAGCCAACTCTTCACTAATTAAAGATATGGTGAGCTGAATACCATACAATTTTGGGCAAATTGCAAGCCGTCAACGGATTTGAGATATCTTTACCAAGAGCCGTTTGCTCCTGGATTAGCCAATCCTTTTGTTTATTAGACATGGTGGACTGATAACCATAAGCTGAGTAAGTGCAAAACACTTACTCCAAAAAAAAATTTTGGCCAAAAATGGGGGAATTAGGCTGTATAATTATATGACAAAATTCGTGAGAATCCCCCCCACACTAGAAATGAATATTGCCCTCAATATTCAAAGTACCGGCGGTTATGCCGAAACTGAGAATGTAAAAGGGAAATACTACGGCCATTATTTAGCAAATTTTTTTTTTTTTTTTAAACTCTTATATATATACACAACATGTGGGGCAACTCCCCCACACTAGGGTGGTAGAAAATAGAAAGAAGTCAGAAATATGGGTGAAAACCCATATGGCATGCTACTGTTTTTGATTCCCGAGTCGCTAGCTTGACTCGACCCCGAATTAACTTGTTCATGGGGAAGTAAGTGGAAGAGACAATCTCCATCGGACTTTCATTCAAGATGTTTGGACAAACATTTGAAGCACGTGAAAGTTCCACATCGATGAGATATAGAGAGAACCGGCTCAAAAACGATAAATGAAAATGCCGGGGTCAAAGATAGTGTCTTCATTCCCGAAAGAGTGAAGATGAAGAGAAATCACAAGATATTTGAGGAAAGGAAGAAAGATTTTGATAACAATCAGGATCCATTCTTCATCCTCAAATGTAGACATATCGGGAGGAAGGGTGACGGTAGTATCATTAATAAGCAAACTCGTATGATAGAGTACACCTTCCTCCGAGCTAATATCATCCTCAAGATCAAAATAGAAATGATCATGTTCCGGAGGAGATATGTCATGAGAGAGTTCACCGGAGAACTCTTCATGAAGAGAATCATTCACATGAAGTGAAATTGTGAACTCTTGTTCCATTGTGGGTTCATCACTATCCTCAATCTGAGTATCAAAGAGTGGATTCTCAGAAATTAAAGTGAATTCAGAGTCGAATTCAAATAGAGGATTGGTGAAAGTAGCTTTGAATGTTTCGGGAACAAAGTGATCAACATTCTCTATTGGACTGTTGGGATGAGAAGTGAGTGAACGATCATTATCAAGGAGACTTTCAGTCTCTCCCAGATCGGCTTCGAAATCAAAGGAACCATCATCACTTCCCGATGAAAGTGGATTGATGTGAGTGAGTTCATCGGTGAACTCCTCAAGAAGATGATCAGACTGTGGGAGTGATGCCTCAACATACTCCATGTTTCCATAGGAAGCACAATCGTCGCTAAGATCAGAGAAAGTTTCCAAATGATCATTTGAACACTCAAGAAGGGAAAGAGAATCACACATATGATCAGAAGTTCCCTGTGACTCTCTCGGGATTGGGACAAGGTTCTCAACACTAGACTTTATGAATTCGTCCGATTCCTTTTCAGGAACAGTGTCAAGATGCTCGTCCCCCATGTTCAGAGAGTGAGTGGGAATATCGAGTGTGATAACAACAGACTGAGGGAGTTGAGAAATATTATCTTTAAAAGGATAAAAACTCTCCTCGTCATCATCATATAGAGCTGCCTTAAGAAATTGGGAACGCCTTAGAGCTGCATGCTCTAGGACTAATAATTCTTCCCTAGATTTGCGAGCCTCTCGCTCTTCGGCTAGCAATTCTCCCATGGTTTTTTCACCACTCACTTGATTCTTAAGGTTTTGAATTATATCATCAAGTTTTTTCATTGCGGTTTCAAAATCTTGGGAAATTTCTTTAGGCAACGGCTCAGGTGGAGTTTGAACCGTATGGTGCTGTGGAGGTTGGAAATTGTCAAAACCGGAAGTATAGTAATTTTGATTCCACGGTTGACATTGAAAATTATCGTGAGGACCTCCACAATTCTCACAACAGTAAAACTGTTGAGCCTGGATTGGTGAATCATATGGATATTGGTCATAACCAAAGTTCTGAGCATCACCGGAAAACTGTTCATAGACAAACGTGTTTCCGGATTGACACTCAAATCCTTGGTGAGGACCTCCACAAAATTCACAGCAGTTATATGAAGATAAGTCGGGCTGTGGTGGGTAATTGGAAAAGTTTGAGGGGTCGTTAAATGAGTTCGGATTAGGATCATAATCAAATGAATTCCTCGAACCACAAAACAAACAACTCCCGTTCCGAATATCATTACCACACTGTACACACGTACACCAGCGACATGGTGAACCAAAAAGAGGCTCACCACAACCGACACAAGGAATAAACGATTCCATGAGAATAGAAGAAGTTAGAATCAAATGCATAGAGGGTAAAGGGATAAAGAATCAAAAAGGGTAAGAGGGTAAAGAGGAATATTTTTGGTATTTTTGAAAAACATTTTGTAAAAATAAGAAAGAAAATCTTTTTGGGTTTTTGGATTTTTATAAGAAAATAAAAACATATATAGATGGTATGAACAAGGAGTGAATATTCAAATCACTAATCTGCTAAACGTAAGATAATTAGCACAGCTCCCCGGCAGCGGCGCCAAAAATTTGATTCGTGCGAAACCGTCAAGTTTTATCACGCAAGCTAGCCACTTGTGAATGGCCAACCGTAACAAACTTAAAACAGTCTGGAAACAAATGCAATGAAGATCAGGAGAGTATAGTGTTTCCCCAGGTCGTTATGTCCCAACGAGCTGTGCGAGAATAGTCAAACGTATAGTGATCGAGAGATTTGAACGGAAAAGGAGATTTGAATGATTATAACTAAGGAAAAAGTTCATAAACTACAGGGGCTTAAATGCAAATTAAAGAAAATTAAAAAGATAAAAAATATTAAATAAACGCTATCACTATATTTAAAATGATGTTTTTGATTTTTTTTTTCTTTTATAAAACTTAAATTAAAAATTACGTAACGTACAAAAGAAAATGTAAAACTAGAACAATATTAATCCTAAAAATATGAAAATGATATTTTTACAAACCTAATGATAAAAGAAAATTTATAGAAAAAGAAAATTATTTTTAAAACTATTTATCTAATTATTATTAATTAAAAACTATTTTTAACTATTTAATAATAGCCTAAAATACAAGAAAATATGAAATAAAGCTAGAAAAATAAAATTTTGACTTGGAAAAATCTAAAATAACAAAAGAGAATTTTCAAAACTATTTTTGTATTTTTCTGATTATTTTTCTATTTTCTATGAATTAAAAACTATTTAAAACTACTTAAATTACTTAAAAATACAAATTTAACTAAGAAAAATCTGGAAAAATATTTTTTTGACTTTTTATATTTATCTTAACTTAAGAAAAATGAAAAATTATTTTTTTGAAACTTTTCTGATTTAATTGTATTAAATGCTAATTAAAAAGGCTTAAAAACTGATTTAAATAAAGAAAAATAGCAAACTGACTTGGAAAAATCTGAAAAATTCAAGAAAAGTCTAAAATAATATTGTGAATCTAGGAAAAATATAAAAACAGGGGTTTGTGTGAAGGAAGATGAAACTGCAGGCACAAGTGCTTATAAATAAGCACTTGGAATAAGCAAATGAGCACCAAAGGCCACCCACTGATCACAGAGGCTATATTATGCTAAAAGAACTCAAAAGCAACTAAAAACAACTACTCTTAACCTATGAAATACAAAATGCTATGATTTGAATGATTTGGCAAAAGTGCCAAAATCAGTTTCTGGGGGCTACTTTGGAGATTAAAAATAAGCACTTAGATAAGCTGGAACTAAAAATCAAAAGTGGGGACCTAAAGTAGACCTGGTTGGCTACTTGTAAACCAAATTTGAGACCAAGAAAAGCTCAATTGAGCTCTGTGCAAGGGCTGCACAAACCCTGTGCAGACTCAGTATTGACTGAGTCAATACACAGGGCATTTATGCCCATCTTGACAAGCCATGTAGAGCTTATAAAAAATTGACAAAATTCTACTAAAATGATGATAAGTAAATAGACCAGTAGAAGTTCTTAAACCCACAATTTCATTTGATTTAGCTCAGAAATGAATCCAAGAAAAATCATCTTAGTTAGGCTCAAAACTGATTTTTCACTATTTTGACTTTTGACAGATTTGAAAGTTTGACTATTTTGAGGTTTGATTCATAATGGTGGACTGAGATTGATGTTAATTGATGAAATAAACTTAGTGCAAGCTATATCTATGAATTTGAAACACAAAACAAGTTTTTGCTTTTATAAAAATCCAACAGTTAAGTTATTAAGACAGTTTATAAGTGATGTTGACTTTTAGCTAATGCAAGCACAAGTTTATGACTGCAATGAGTCAAATAGAACTTAACAAGCCTAAACCAACAGGTTTCTACCACTGAATAAACCTGTAAGACAGTTTAAGCAACAAATCCAAACACACCTTTAACAACTGATATGCAATTTAAATTGAGCTAAACTCTGCACTAGCTTGTGCAGACAATCAAAATGAATCTAAGTGACCTAAATACTACTTAATCAACAGAAAGAAACTGATTTAAACCACAGATACCAATTATGCAATTACTTTGAAAATACACTTACATTTGGTCCTATCCACAGTGGATTGCCAAAGAACAAAGGATCCACTTATCTATTCTAAACCATAAAACAACTCAATATCAACCCACATCCATGCTCTGCATCACCATTATCCATTTCCAAGACCAAATGAGCCCAGTTTGACTTTTGTTGACCAGAATTCAAAATTGCTTGGAATTGATTGATAAGCTTACAAAAAGCTATAAGTAGCTTAAATAAACTTACTTGAGCTTAAAAAGAAGCTGTTTGAATCTTAAACATAGGAGTTTGAAACTAAATTTTGCAACAGTGGACTTGGAAACATGAAATGGTATTAAAACCTTGAATTGATATTTAAAACTGGATTACAACTATAAAACAACTTTAGTTTGATGCATAGAAACAAAAATATTACATCTTAGAGTTTAATTAAAACATACACATAAAAAAACGACATACTTAAAAATTTAAAACTAACTACTTCTTTTTCCTTCTTGCTTTTCTTCCCTCTTTTATATGTGAAATATCTTCCCCACTTGTTCTGAGCAGATCCCACTTCCTTTTACAACCATTGGATCACATGGAAGGATTTTGGCCATTGATCACATTTTGGCGGGAAAACTGATTAAGCCAGTGTGGGGGTTGAGTGTTAGGAGGGGATGCAATTAATGTTATTTGGATTGTTAGGAGAGGTGGAGTGAAAAGGGGGGATGAAAAGTGAGGGGTTCTGGGGAAGTTGCAGAGAGTGGGTGAAGGGGAAGAGTAAAAGGCGGGATTAGGGTGGTTTTGGTTAAACATTTGACCGGGTCAAACGTGGGTAAAGGGGATGGATTTGGGTTTGGACCGGGTAAAAGGTTTAATTTGGGTTGGGCTTGGGTAGTTTAATAGTTAACTTGGACTATAAATGGATCCAATGAGTATTTAGGGACTAATCTTGCCAAGAACTGAAAATCCAGGGACCACGTATGTAAATTCTGACAATGTAATCCAAGGGTCAAACTTGTAAATCTCAAATAAGTTAAGGACCATTTTTTGCCAAATGTGAAATTCCAAGGACTAAATCTGACCATTTTAAAATTCCAGGGATCAAAACTGTAATTTCTCAAAACTTTTGACATTTTTCACCAAAGTACTAATTTTGACAACTTATGATTTTAAAAGGACCTTTGGTGATTTTTCTTTTGAAATTAGTGCTCAGGGACTATTTCTGACAACTTTTGAAATTTGGGGGACTGAAACTGCCAATTATGCAAATTTAGCTCATTTTTCATCTGATTTAAAACATTTTGCATCTGAAACATATAAAATGCAATTTTGGAATATTTTCAGTATTTTGATGCATTTCTGAGCATTTTTAAACGTTTTGCAGTTCAGATTTAACCAAAAATGATGAGTATTTATACACTCATCATCCCATTCCTGAGTCTGAGCCTGAACCGCAAAGAAAGCTTGTGGACGAAAGCTCTGAAGATACACAATCAGACGAAGAGATATTCTACTCTGAATCTGCAACCGAAGAACCTCCTTCAGCAGCTAAACCTCCAAGTCCACCAGCTGACATAGGAAAAGGGAAGACTCCTGTACTTGTGCCTTATGAAGAAAGCTCAGATGAAGAAGAAGAGCAACTGGATATTTCATACAGGAAGAAGTTCAAATTCCTTAGACTCCAACACGTGGCTAAAGAATTTGCAAAAGATCAAATGGGTGGCCCCGGAGGGTCAAGTGGTGCAGCTCAACCTTCACCAGATCCTGATGCGGTTAATCAACCCGATAAGGGATCTGGTGCCACCACTTTGGAGCAACAACAAAAGCCCGTGGAAGAAACTATTGAGCATGAATTTGAGGAACCTGTTAAAGAAAAGTCCGAGAAAGATGAGGGTGACAAAGAAAAGACTAAGACAGAAAAGACTGAAGAGAAAGAAAAGTCTGGAGATGATACTGATTATGATAAGTTTCTGCTAGACAGTCCTGCTCGCTCAGAGGAGAAAACCTCTGCACCTCCAAAGGATCCAGAGTCTCCTCATGTCTCTTCATCATCAGATTCGTCTTCTCATTCTTCACCACCACCATCAAAGAAATCAACCAAATCAACATCCAAATCAGTAAAGAAAACCTCAGGATTTCGAGACACCACCCCGGACTCCAGCTCAACAAAGATCTCCTCCCCGCACTTCTGCAGATAAACCTCAGGATTCCGAGACACCACCCCAGACTCAGAAAACCGGTGACCACTTTGAGTATACGGGTGGTGACGATGAAGAATACCATGAGCCCCAACAACAACCCGCCTCTCCCAACAAAGTATAGAAACCAGAATCCTCGTCTAGGCCTAAGAAACAGAAGAAGAAGGCGCCCAAGGCTGACGTCCTATCATGGCTAGATGAAGATACAACAGAGGAATTTGAATGGTTTTCTACACTTGTCAATTCCACTCCCTACCCTGAAGAAGGTCAAGATCTGGTAGACGGTAATACATTGGAGCATGCAAAGATACTGCAAGAAAAATTCCGAGTAAAGAAGATGACGAAATCTAAGTTGCGACGAATCAAGAATGAAGCTTTTCAACTGTGGAAAGATAGCTCAGAAAGTGCCATCGAGGTCGAATATCACCTTGACAACATTGCTCGAGCTATGTCTAATAACATGGATTGGCTCAACCCAGAAGCAAACATCGACTTTACGAAGCGGGACAATCCTCCATATTACACCGACTGGTGTAAACCACTACCAACGATCGGCCAACCAGATCAGCCTAGGATCCCATTCAGATATTTCTTCAACAAAGACTTGGAGTTTCTTCTTCACGGTGGCGATGGTTCAAGGAAATACGCTACATCCCTGACACTTCCATTCCCAGCAGCCGAATACTCAAACTGCATAGCTATCGAGGAAAGAGCTAATCACTTGTTCTCCAACAAAGTGGAAGCATACGACCGAGATGCAATGTATGGGATTCATCATTGGCCGGAACGCCGAAGAATATACTACAGAAGCTGCCAGGTACAGAAGTCTCAACATGCAGTGTTCAGTACTAAAAACTTCGTTGCCATCAAACACGTTGATCTTTCGTCTAAATGGGACTACACGTATCTCAAGAATATTGTGGTCAAGAGACAAGACGAAAGGGATTATGCATTCTCTGAAGCTGACTTTGAGAATTTGTCTATCAACGACATCGAAGACATGTACCTTGCCAAAGTACAGGGTCGTATGAGACAATTCTCCACTGAAGTACAACGTGAATTCATCAAGTCAGTGCTCATCTTCATCAGACGCATAGTTATCAAAGAACGTGTAGAAGATCTCCAACTGGCAGTTGAATCTTATCAGACCCGTGTAAACTTCACTCCACCACAGCTTGATCTTCCCGACATCAACCAGCTCTCACAACTTACACTCATCAGCAAACCATTCGGCGTCGTTTACCGCAGTGAACTTCAAAGAAATTGCTTGATGGCGTGCAGAGATCTTCACAAGTTTGGAGATCACACTTTGAAGATGGTTAGGGACGGATTGGCTTACCGGTTGAAGGATATACACCAAAAGATCGGGTCTCCTAAGCGATGGAATTCTCAGGATCGAAGGGATGTGAAGAGGATCATCACGATGATTGATGAACGGTTGTATAGAAGGGATCAGTTCAGAAGATTGGAAAGCTATGTTGGTGGTCGACCCAGGATTAACATCACCGGCTTTCAACGCCCAATTCACACTCCTGGCGACATCTCTGGACTACCTGGTACCCCTTGAACTGCTTCTTTCATTATAAATTTGGATGTATGATTTATTATGTCAATGGCTTGTGCACATATTACAGTGTACAACCCGTACTTGTAAATAAAGGACCCTGTGGTACGCTTCAGTGCCACAATCCTTATAAAAGGAGCGAAAGCTTCTTACTTTTGAGTAAAACCTATCAAACCTTTTTCTTTTCAAGGTTTTGCTCAAAAGAACAAGTACTTTCCCTTATGATTTTCAAAACCTCAACCGTTTATATCACTCGTTGAGGGGGAGTGCTTGACTTAAAACTTTGTTCACAAATTGTTCACAGTGGTCATTCTTCCCGCAACACTCGAAATGGTCATATTTATTCTCAACTTTTCAAAAATAACATTTTATATGCCATTTTTTAGGGGGAGAAAATACGTGATAAGAAATATGTTGTGTTTTGCTATATGAACTCTCGTGTGAAAAGACTTTAACCCAAGAATTGACGAGATCTTAACTGTCAGTAACTCAAAAAGACTTGTCCGAGACGGGTAATAATTTCAAGCTAGTTCGCTAGTGATGTAAACGTGTCTCGCAAAGGACTTGTCCGAGTAGAATGTACCATTCGAGAAACTCTTGGTAGACATGAACCTTGACGGGTTTGACAACCTTTCGGGGTTGTCCACACCTTCAAGATAGTTATTAGAGTTAGTTGTCACCTAAAAGCTGATAATGCAACTCTTTAACTATGCCACGTAACCGTGTCTCGCGGGGGAATGTCTATCTTGAGTCGATCAATTCAAAAGTGCGCACTCTTTCCTCACTGTGCAGATTTCTGTCAAAACTCTAAAGCACATGTGGAGGGGGAGTATTTCTGCTAAAAGATAAAACTCTCACAGTGGTTCAAACATGTTTTCATTTACAAACCCTTTGAGAGATTTTCTTCAAAATGGTTTTATGGCAACATAGGTTAGTCATGGAGTTATAAGGTGACTAAGGTTAGGAATAACCGTCCTATGATCCGCCAGAGCCGGAGGGATCTACCCAAGGACACTACCAACAGTTAGAATTTAGAAGTCCTTAGGTATGATTGTAAAAAGGAGAGAATGAGAATCGGAGAAAGAAGGAGTTGAAGAATTAAAAAGAAATGCAAAGAAAAGGGTGAAAAGAAATAGCCCTCCAAACTATTCAACTTAGGGCAGACACCGGGTTCAATTCATATGCTACTGTTTGTCACTAGATGACACCGGTATTGAAGATTAAAAGTCGTCATGGACCCAGTTCACGCATGAACTAAACCTTCTTAACCACTCAAGTTTCTCTCAACAGAAGCTTGTTTCATTCTCACAGGGAACCCTACGTAAACTATCGGCTTTCTCTTAGAGATTGCTGGTATTGAAGAAGGAGACCCTCTCCCTAGTCTCCGCTCAGGAAAACCAAAATGCACTATTGAGTCTAGAGCCACGAGATTCATCAAAAGATCTCTTAGGCACACTTGACATTTCATCACTTGACGTTCAACAATAAGAATTTCAGTGGTACATTATCGAGTTCTTCACAGATCTTAGCAATCTGTCGAGAACATTTATGAGAGGTTCACAACTGTGATCCTCAGTGATTGAATGGAAACTCCTGCCAGGGTCAACATCAAACAGCCCTGACAGCAGGTCGCTTCGGCAACTCCCCGTGGATTGCGCTTAGTGGTCTCAAACGGTCTACAGTCGTGAGGTGATGCTTCGGTGTACCTCAGCGACTCATCTGAATCGTAGGTGTACTTCGGTACATCGTGTTATCTCACTTGTGGGACTCTGATTCAGAAACGGCCTTTGTAAGAATTAGAGTTGTGTTTTCACACTATGCTGTTAACACTCTCGAAGTTCAAACTTGTAAGTGCCGGAATCCGCTTATTACTAACCGTTTTTTTTTTCTTCTTATGGAAGCTCTGGAGCGGAATGATCGTGCAGATTCTTCTCATGCTCACGCCAACATCATCACTAATGGAAGTTCTATCCAAAAGCAACACAACAGTCAGAATGATTCTTCGTCAAACCAAAGAATCTACAAAGTTAAAGACTTAAAGAACTTCATCAGTACTGAATTCCAACGTCAAAGAGCGTGTGAGCATGTTGAAGAATGACGTAGAGACACTGGAGCAGCGAAGCAGACCTGAGGCAGAATTGATGCAGACAACAACAACATACTATCACTTTCATCACAAAGAACAAAGATCAAAGAACAAAGTTAAAGATGACGTCAAAGCATAACTGTTCAAAGAAAACTATCTCTCTACACTGGGGAGATTGGTTGAATCAAGGCAATTCTTCTCACAAGAAAGAAGAATGTCAGAAGACGTCAAAGCTACTATTACATCAACGCCTTCACCGTTTTTCATCACCAATACTTGAGGGGGAGATTGTTGGAATCACTCCTAAACCTTAATTCAAGTGTTAGTTACTCATATGTAATAGGTAGCTTATTATGGCCTTTATGTTTATTTAAGGTCTAGCTTATGTAGAAGGCCCATAAGCTTAGGCCCATGTCCAATAAGGTAAAGGGAAGGAGTGGGAGTGTTGCCCTAGCTCCTTGCCTATAAATACTCTTGTATAACCCTCACTTGAGGGTTGGTTGTTCAATGCATTTCTTTCACATACTCTACGCCTAACCATCTATAGCTTATACGTGTGTGTGTTTGTGTGTGTATTGTTCAATCGCCTTTCTATCTCTTTCATTGAAGCTTGTGTTGTAAATCTAGTGACCTAATATAAACATTACTAGTTAGGAGGATTAACTAGGTTAGCACCACTATTTCTCTATTGATTTCTTTTCTACCATTTTATTGCTTTTATATTCTGCATTAGTAGTTTAATTAATTAAAACCCTATCAAACCATTTATATTCTGTGACAATTAGACTTAGTAATTATCTGACACACATAGCTCTTGGGACGACCTCGGCTTTACCATTTACTACACTACACACGACCGGGTACACTGCCCGTTAGTGCATTAGGGTAGACCATAGGTATAGCGAGACACTATAAATATTAAGACCTGGTCAGTAAAACCTGCATCAATTACTTACTTGTAGGGATGATCAATACAAGTTTATTACTGAATTGGAGCACTAATCTACCTTCAAATTATCATTATAGTGATCTTGGTTCTTCCCTCCCTTTTCTCCAAACCGTACCACACACACACACCTAACATTTTCTGGAATGTGCAGAATTCAGTAGAAGATAATTATTAGTAGTATAGTTTGCCTAATTGGCACATTAGGCCCCTTAAGTTCTTTTCTTTCTATTATGGCCACAATAACTTTATTACTCAATTACTATTTGACAACATTAGTCCTTTAAGTCCATTTTTATTATAAATGTGACACATCATACTTTCTATAACCATTTACATAACCTTTAATACTTATAGTTTGACTACCGGGTTTGACTAACCAATCTCGTAAGTCCACAAAACTTATAAAAGTCATAGTCAACCATTCAAATGGCATTCTTGTAATAAATTGATTAGGCCCAGTTTCCGGGTGTTATAATTCTAACTCCCTTATTTAGATTTCGTCCCCGAAATCTATCGCTTAAACTAACCATGACTTGGTCATTTCTTAACCCCATTCTTAGTACTAAGCATACTTTCATTCAAACATTCCATTGCAATGATCTAAGTGATCTTGCAACACAAAGTAACACATTCAAAATCTTTGATCCATTCTACTTTTCATTTAACTTTCTAAGCGCGTACGACTCTTACTAAGGTCATTATGTCATTCGAGGTACATTTACTATGATTAACGTGTCATTTGACCAACTCCATTATATTACATTGCATTGTTACTTGCTTATTTCCAACTCTTTAATCAAGGACTATATGTCACTTGAGAAAATTTGCAGCATTTTGACTTTATATAAGTTAAATAGTGACCAATACGACTTATCATTCCCATCTTTACCATAGTTATGTTTTACCCTTTGAACATTTTTGCTTTAACACATTACCTTCTCCACTTTATTTTAAGGATTTTCGCTAAGTTTTATTAGTCACTTAGGGAATCTTAAGTTAATTTGACTTTCACAGGTCAAAATTAACTAATACTTTCACATTTTACTCTAGTTATTCCATCATTTCATTAACATTTTTACTATAATGCCTTGTTTCCTCTAATTCTTTCTTTAATTTCCTTGTCAAAGACTACAAGTCTCGTAGGAAATTTCAATATTTTGACTTCATAAGGTCAAACTTTAAATTACATCATCGCATTTACACATAAGGGTGCCAATAAAGGTTAGCATCCATTACTATCATTACTCGCATTTTGTACCACTCCTCAAGATACATTATAACATCATTACAAATTCTTAATCTTTTTGAGTTATACTTTAAACTCCAAATGGTTGGTTTCACTCAATGTCTCAATTTAAAAGTCGCATTCTAATTCTACCCCGCTTATCTTACTTCGTAAAACTTCTAACTAATTATAGGCTTTCGTTTTCTACTCTTTTTACCTTACTCACGCCATGTGTTTCCTTCTTCATTATCATCATTGGGATTAGGGACAAAAGTTTTAGGTTCTGTTTCAGATTCAACAAAATCAAAAAAGGTTTAAACTTGAAACCTCAGACTCAGAAACCACATTTTGACTCATTTTATAAAGAAAAAGTGTTTCATAAAACTTGACATCTCTTAAATACAAAACTGGTCTATTTTCAAGACTCAAAAGTTTGTATGCCTTTTTTCCACTAGTATACCCAATCATAACACATTTTTCAGATTTGGAAGAAAACTTGTCAGACCCTTTTAAAACAGCATCAAAACACAGACCCAATACTTCTTAAATGAGGCAGGTTAGGTTCGGTATTATATGCCATCAAAAAAGGAGACTTACCATTTAAAACAGAGTAAGGAAGCCTGTTAATCAAGTAAGTAGCAGTTAAAACACAATCAGTCCAGAAACAAGAGGAATCCCCCTTAATACATAAATAACATTTAAAATATGTTTATGTTTCCTTTCAACTATGTCATTCTGCTATGGAGTATATGCATAAGTGGCTTGATGTATAAATCCCATGGTATTAACAAAATTTTACATTTTGTGATTAATAAACTAAGTACCATTATCAGATATTATCACCTCAATCTTTTTACTAAACTGAGTTAAGACAAGATTATAAAAGTTAACAAACATTCCAAAAGCCTCTTCTATAGTTTTAAGCATATACACCCACATAGACTTTCTATAGTCATCCACAATGGTAAAAAAATACCTAAAACCCCCTTGTTAATCACTTTATAAGGCCCCCAAACATCAAGATTTATAAGTTGACAAAAAACAATAAACTTATTCTCACTTAAAAGAAAAGAATAGCTGCTTTGCTTTGCCTTATGACAAACCTCACAAGGACCCTCATGATTCAAATTAGCAAGTTAAGTGAAGACTTTAAATGTTCTAAAACCTGATTAGCAGGGTGCCCAAGTCTATTACGCCAAACCTCCTTAGACACATGACAAACAAAAAACTCGCTATGTTTCATCATAGCAGAACTAACATAATCCTTATCAAACATGTATAGAACACCAAACTCACTACCAATCCCCAGAACTCTCTACTTTTTCAAATCCTGAATATTACACTTAGTTTCATCAAAACAAACACATAGTTTACTATCTTTTATCATTTTATGCACAGACAGCAGATTAACAGAATATTCAGGAACAACTAAAACATCAAACAGAACCACATTATTATTCAATCTTAAGTTTCTAACATGAGTAATCTTAGCCAAAGTACCATTTGGGTGACCAACAATCATTTTTAAATCAGATATGTCAACAACACCAAACATCTTATTTGTAAATATCTAACAATTCCCATCTTAACAACATTACTAAAAGTTTCCATCTGTTGTTGTTCATATTGTTACTAGACCAAGTATTGATAAAACGTTTTTCTAATATTACCATTAGGCCTAGAAACAAAAGCAAACACTTGAGGTTTTTCATATTTCACAGATGAAGAAGGAATCGCTCTATGGGATTCTTCTTTAGAGATAATATTAAAAGCATCATTGACTTCAAGAAGGAATTCCCTAGTCAAAATACTACTTCTTATAGGTTGGTAAGTGCCATCAAGCGCCATAAGGAATTGCATCAATTTTAACAGTTTTCCATGATCAATAAGTTCAGCTCTAGCCTCACATGTACAATCTGGTAATTTGGTAAGAATATCAAACTCTCTTCATAGAGGGTTCAATCTATGATAGTATTCAGACACAAGTAAACCCCCTTGTTTAAAAGTGTTAATTTTCTGTAACAAATTAAAGACAATGGTGCCATACACTCTATCATATGTTTCTTTTAACTCTCTCAACACATTAGCATCATTATCAGAAAGCACATGACCCAAATAAACATCTTGAGACAAAGAACTCAAAATCCAAGACAAAACAACTGCATTACACCTATCCCATTGAGCAAGTAACAAAGGACTAGCAGCATAATCAGTTCTAAGACAAGTACCATCAAGAAAACCTATTTTGTTTTTAGTTTGAATAGCTAATTATAATTTTCAACACCATACAGTTTAACAGAAATAATAGAAGCACCATTAGAGTCATTAGTATGCAGATACATAGGTTACTCTGATCTAAACTACTAATCATGATAGCCATGATGAAAACAAACAACAAATATCAGACAAAACAATCACAAATAAACCAGACAAGAAACAACAAACAGCAATAGAAAACTAACAAATACACCTCAACACCAGCAATCACAAGTAACCACCAATATACCAAACAAATCTCAACTTCCAAGACTGCCTAATTCCTAACCTCATGCACTCTAGACTCAAAACAACAAAATATTGCAAGAAATAAAAACTCACACCCAAGAAACAACTTGGTTCCAGTCAAATGAACTAAGGTTGGCTAGAGCAGGTATTCACACCATACCTAGGTGGCAGATCAAGATGTTAATCGAACCCGTTTGCACCCACTTAACCAAAAACCAGTTGTTCTTAAAGGAAGAAAGATTTACTTACAGAGCTTTTACAAGTCACATCGGAAAAGACAATCAACCACTCTAGATTCATTTAGTCTAGAGTAATTGAATCAAGAATCAGTACACAGATCCACCAAACTCAAAAAACCCCCAAAATTGCCAAATTAGGGTTTTCAAGAACCATCCAAGAACTAACAATTAACCGTCAATTCTTCAAGAAACCACCACCAGATATTCCCAATTGTACCAAGAACAAAACCCCCAGAATCTGAGGTTTCAACAAAAAAACCCTAAATCTTCAATTGATACCCTAAACCTTTGATTAAACCAAGAATCAACCAATATCAACACCTAAGTGTTGAATCAATCAACCCTAACCAAGATCCACAAAAAAAACCAATCGATTAGAACCTAAGGCTCAGATACCATGTAAAAATGGTACCAAAGACAACTAAGATTTCTAATCACCCAACAAACCACTCCTTAGTGATCTTAACTTTTATTATAACAATAAACACAACTGACAAGTCCTCAACTGAGTGCTTGTCTACAAATACAAAGAAATATTGATAGTCCCCAACTGGATGCTATCAGAAACTAGTACAACAACTGACACTTGCAATCCCAGATAACAAAGACCTAATACAAAGAAATTATAGATCAAAATGATCTAATACTAAACCAAACTATAACCAAACCACTAAATTAAAGCCAAAATAGCTAATACAAAAACCAGAAGATGAAACCCAGATGATGCTTGAGAGAATATCAAGATGTATGTGAAAAGTTGAAAGAGAGAGATAATGAAACCCTAATCAGGATATGATCCTTATATAGAGCCATATTACACTTTAAACCCTGCACAACCAAAATACTCAAAAACTACAAAAAAAAAACAGACACCAAAGTTAGTGTTAGCTAAAACAAGCTGAAAATATTTTCATATTAACCCTTCAAGTTTAATAAGTTTGCTATTGAGTATTTATTTCAATCGGTAATTGTTTGTAAATCAAAATAGAAAGTAAAATAGCGTCTTGCAAAAGCATGTTTCTACCTGCTTCTTTAGAAGCACGTTTTGGAAGTTTTAAGGCATTGATAATCGATTTTCAATATGTAATCTCAATAATCATATAATCTAACGTAGTGTTGTAATCGAGTCAAGCCGAGCTCGAGCTTGACAGGGCTTGAGCTCGGCTCGAAAATTTTAAGGTAAGCTTGACCTTGGCTTGATAGCTCGGAGAGCATTAATCATCCATGCTTGAACTTGGCTCGAGTAATATTTGAATAAGGTTCGAAAAGTTAAAAATTTATATATAAATATTATATTTGATAACCAAACTCACGAATAAAGTTAAAAAAAATACGTGATAAACTCAAAAACTACGGATTTATAACAAACAATCGAGAGCATTATGTTAGAACACATAAAATGTATATCATTAGTATAAGGTCTTTCATGTACTATGTTGGTAGTTATATGTAATAAGTTGTTAGTTGTTTGTCACTCTCTCAATATCTATAGAGTTGATAGGGGAAGGAACTTGAGAACCCTCCCATCGCAACACTTGTATTGTTGGGAGGGTAAGGAACTTATGTGTATATAAGTATAAATGCCTCTCCCCCTCCTCACTTTAGTAATCCACGTGATTGCTGGTTATAAGCCCACAAGGGAAAAATGGTGATTTCCTCTCTTTTCCCCATTTTGACACATTTAGTCTCTATGCAGAATTTACATTATAACTCAAGTCCTATATATCGTTATCTTTAAATACATCACAAATCTCATCTAACTTTAATGCTAACCTTGTTAAAATGAGACTTTATTATTTAATCAACTAAAATAATAGGCATATCCGCTAAAATTTTCTTGCATTTTGAAGTGTTATAAGTTATCATCATTTTTATTGTTGACCACATGTTTTCTTCATTAACAAATAGCGTAACGTGATTTGTTTTTTCGTTCCCTCTTCTCTTTTTCATTGTTAGAATTTTCTAAATTTTGCAAAAACCTTTTACGAAATTGATTATTTTTATGTCATTAGTTCTTTTTATTTGATCATCTCTCGTGTGATAACTATAAAAAGTTGTCCCAATGAGAAAACGTTTATTTATTCATTTTTTATTCTGGGCTAAATATCTTAAAAGTTACCTGGGCTTAAAGAATTGGCAATGCATTAACTATGATAAAGATGAGGCACTTTATTTTGCATACTCAAAAATTTGTGCATGGATAAATCCCCACCTTCCATCTATTTTGATCTAATGGTGATGATTAACCTAAGATTTAATATGTCTAAACCTAAGTCCATGTTTTTTTCTTGTCTTTTTATCTTTATTTTATCATTATTTGTCATTTTTTTAATCATTTTTTTTTTCAATTTCACGTTTTTTTTTCCTTTTTTTTACTTCTTTTTTTTTTCTTTTTTTTTTTGGTAATTTTCATACGTTTTCTTACGTTTTTGTCCGTTTTTTATACGTTTTCGTCAGTTTTCATACGTTTTCTTACATTTTCGTCCGTTTTCATACGTTTTCGTCCTTTTTCTTACATTTTTGTCTGTTTTCTTACTTTTCGTCCGTTTTCATACGTTTTCGTCCGTTTTCTTACGTTTTCGTCTGTTTTCTTACTTTTTCGTCCGTTTTCATACGTTTTCGTCCGTTTTCTTACGTTTTTCGTCCGTTTTCGTCAGTCTTGTTACGTTTTCGTCTGTTTTCTTACGTTTTCGTCCGTTTTTTTATGTTTTTGTCCGTTTTCATACTTTTTCGTCCGTTCACATACGTTTTCATCCGTTTTCATTTTTTTTTACATTTTTTTTTTTTTTTTTTTTTTTTTGAAACCTTTATGCATAGAAAGTTAGGCGTAGAAACAGAAGTTACGAGTAGACGAGTGCTTAGGCGTAGAGATCTTATGCGTAGGATCTTAGGCGTAGGATTCTTAGGCGTAGGATTCCTTAGGCGTAGGATCTTATGCGTAGACTTAAAGTTAGGCGTAGGAAAACTTATGCGTAAGATTTAGCTTATGCGTAAGACAAGGCTTAGGCGTAGGATAAATACTTAAGCGTAAAGTAATCTACGCGTAAGTCTAAGCTTATGCGTAAGATTAAGGTTTAGCCCAAAAATCCTTTACACTATCACAGTGTAAGAGATATCCAAAAGTCGAAGTGTTCCACAAACTTATCCAAGTGAGGGAAGCACTGAGTCACCGTTGAAGCTCGAAGAATCTGCACCAAAAAGTTATGAGTAGAACCTTATGCGTAGTTTGACTTTCTTACGAGTAGAACTAGGGTTTTGACCTACTCGTAAAAAATTTCCAATGATTCAAACGACTTCTCTTGCACAGATAGCCTTAAAAACACTCCAATAACACAAATCTTTTGACCTTTTTCACCCAAAGTGATTATAAAAGTTACGAGTAGAAATGACCACCTTCAAAAACACGAGTTCAAACTTGAAGAAAAACACGTAAAGCTTCGAACTTTTTGAAAAAAACTGAAACTTTAGCACCAAATAAACCTTAAACCACAAGAATCTTGAATTTTTAAGTGCAAAAATTAAAGCTTTATGCGTGACACTTTTGAGAACGAAACTACGTGTAACTCTACACAAACAAACTTCAACCAAAACACTCCTAAACCATTGTTAGGCGATTGATACCAATTGTAGGACCTAAGATATATCAACCTTATCACTTTAACAAGCGAACCCAACACACGTAACCACAGTTACGCGTATAAAACGTGAAACACAAACACAAACAAAGCTTAGAAATAAGATGAGAAAGATGGTGACTTGATGTTATATTCAAAACCGTGTATGTGAGAGGATAAAGATAAACACAATATGTTGTATTACTTCAAAGGAAAACACACACACACACACACTTTCAAGCACACCCCTCAAATGACCATTTGAGGGGTATTTATAGTCCAAGGGACTTGATGCCCTAAAAGGCTTTCCATGGGCCTCGTGGGTTGGACATGATTGGATTGGGTTGCTTGGACTTATACAAGGCAAGCTTATCCTAACGCCTAGCCATTTTAGCTTAGTCCAATCCACGAGCCCGTTGACTATTCTAGCACAATATCTAACACACGTTACAAAGTTCCTAATCGTGAATGACCATCACTTCTAATATAAATTATTAAGGATAACAACATTTCTTACGCGTAAGGCAGATTCCTACGCGTAAGTTTGTTCCTACGCATATAACCCCTGTTTACGCATAAGCTACTATTCCTACGCATAAGCCTTGATCAAACCTTCGTTTTGAATTGTTACGCGTGCATACTTGTAAATAAATGAATCATAACGTCACGAATCCAATAATGTCACTAATAAACTTAAACGTTTGATATGTTGTGAACTATAAGTGATAACATAAACTTTAAAACTTAAAGTTAACTAACTCACGAAACGTTTCACGACGTCATTTGACAATTGGACAAACAAGTGACTCAGGACTCGTAACAATCATTAACACTATACATTCAATAATTAGACAATAAAACCTTCTGTTGACTAACATTATGTCTTTCGATATGTTGGTTCTTTTGGCTAATGTTATTTCAGATCACAACATGGCTGCTCAAATGAATGTGGATGCACCAGAAGTTCTCACTATTGCTGATATCTTCCCTAATGGCTATCCAAGAAAGATTGTTAAGAACAATCTCAGAGTTGACTTTGAAACCCTCACATGCTCAGAATCTTCTTGCTTGATTGTTGTGGATATTCTTAGGAATCATCCGTACCAGAACATGCTCTCACACTCTGCTACAGTACCGGAGATCTACATACAACAATTCTGGAATTCAATGCAAAGGATCAAAGGTCAAAGTGCGGTGACAGTGACGTTAAATCACAAACAAATCACCATCACACATGCAGACTTACGGGCTGTTCTTCTTATTCCTGATATCGAGCCAACCGACTTCTATGCCACACCTACTGAAGAGACAGTTCTGCAATTCCTGATGGATATTGGCTATGATGAAGCTTCAGGAATTATCACTAAGCATTCTCATGTGGAGCTTAAGAACATTCCTCAACCGTGGAGAACCCTCTACATCATCATCACCAAGTCAGTCTCTGGTCGTGACAGTGGCTATGAGCATCCCAAGCTCATGGAGCTGCAAATATTTTGGTCATTAATCAACAAGAAGGACATCGAAATTGAAGCACTGTTATGGGAAGACATGATGTCATTTCACAAGAAACTTGGCTCAAAGATTCCCTATATCAGATACACAAAGCTGTTGATCCAGAGAGCACTTGGACTTCATCCTGATATTCCCAAGAGGCTCAATGACCCTGACAATCACGACATGTTGACTGAACCCATCCTATCAGTCAGAATCAAGGAATCGTCAACAAAGAAACAGGGTGTTGTGTTACCTGATCACCTTCTGACTAATGAAATCAAAAAGCTTGAAACATACAAAAGGTATCTTGTAGCAGTAAGAGAAGGCAAAGTTGGTCATCTCGATGAGAAGTCTTCTGGAACACCTATACGGAGAACCAGAAGAGGCAGTGCAGGAAGTGCTGCAAGTACTGAAAGTCAGAGGATAATCCCCAAGAGGAATCCTCCACGAAAAAGGACTGTTCCCTCTAAGGAAGCTACTCCTATTCCCATTCCTGAGTCTGAGCCTGAACCGCAAAGAAAGCTTGTGGACGAAAGCTCTGAAGATACACAATCAGACGAAGAGATCTTCTACTCTGAATCTGCAACCGAAGAACCTCCTTCAGCAGCTAAACCTCCAAGTCCACCAGCTGACAAAGGAAAAGGGAAGACTCCTGTACTTGTGCCTTATGAAGAAAGCTCAGATGAAGAAGAAGAGCAACTGGATATTTCATACAGGAAGAAGTTCAAATTCCTTAAACTCCAATACGTGGCTAAAGAATTTGCAAAAGATCACATGGGTGGCCCCGGAGGGTCAAGTGGTGCAGCTCAACCTTCACCAGATCCTGATGCGGTTAATCAACCCGATAAGGGATCTGGTGCCACCACTTTGGAGCAACAACAAAAGCCCGTGGAAGAAACTATTGAGCATGAATTTGAGGAACCTGTTAAAGAAAAGTCCGAGAAAGATGAGGGTGACAAAGAAAAGACTAAGACAGAAAAGACTGAAGAGAAAGAAAAGTCTGGAGATGATACTGATTATGATAAGTTTCTGCTAGACAGTCCTGCTCGCTCAGAGGAGAAAACCTCTGCACCTCCAAAGGATCCAGAGTCTCCTCATGTCTCTTCATCATCAGATTCGTCTTCTCATTCTTCACCACCACCATCAAAAAGATCAACCAAATCAACATCCAAATCAGTAAAGAAAACCTCAGGATTTCGAGACACCACCCCAGACTCCAGCTCAACAAAGATCTACTCCCCGCACTTCTGCAGATAAACCTCAGGATTCCGAGACACCACCCCAGACTCAGAAAACCGGTGACCACTTTGAGTATACGGGTGGTGACGATGAAGAATACCATGAGCCCCAACAACAACCCGCCTCTCCCAACAAAGTATAGAAACCAGAATCCTCGTCTAGGCCTAAGAAACAGAAGAAGAAGGCGCCCAAGGCTGACGTCCTATCATGGCTAGATGAAGATACAATAGAGGAATTTGAATGGTTTTCTACACTTGTTAATTCCACTCCCTACCCTGAAGAAGGTCAAGATCTGGTAGACGGTAATACATTGGAGCATGCAAAGATACTGCAAGAAAAATTCCGAGTAAAGAAGATGACGGAATCTAAGTTGCGACGAATCAAGAATGAAGCTTTTCAACTGTGGAAAGATAGCTCAGAAAGTGCCATCGAGGTCGAATATCACCTTGACAACATTGCTCGAGCTATGTCTAATAACATGGATTGGCTCAACCCAGAAGCAAACATCGACTTTACGAAGCGGGACAATCCTCCATATTACACCGACTGGTGTAAACCACTACCAACGATCGGCCAACCAGATCAGCCTAGGATCCCATTCAGATATTTCTTCAACAAAGACTTGGAGTTTCTTCTTCACGGTGGCGATGGTTCAAGGAAATACGCTACATCCCTGACACTTCCATTCCTAGCAGCCGAATACTCAAACTGCATAGCTATCGAGGAAAGAGCTAATCACTTGTTCTCCAACAAAGTGGAAGCATACGACCGAGATGCGATGTATGGGATTCATCATTGGCCGGAACGCCGAAGAATATACTACAGAAGCTGCCAGGTACAGAAGTCTCAACATGCAGTGTTCAGTACTAAAAACTTCGTTGCCATCAAACACGTTGATCTTTCGTCTAAATGGGACTACACGTATCTCAAGAATATTGTGGTCAAGAGACAAGACGAAAGGGATTATGCATTCTCTGAAGCTGACTTTGAGAATTTGTCTATCAACGACATCGAAGACATGTACCTTGCCAAAGTACAGGGTCGTATGAGACAATTCTCCACTGAAGTAAAACGTGAATTCATCAAGTCAGTGCTCATCTTCATCAGACGCATAGTTATCAAAGAACGTGTAGAAGATCTCCAACTGGCAGTTGAATCTTATCAGACCCGTGTAAACTTCACTCCACCACAGCTTGATCTTCCCGACATCAACCAGCTCTCATAACTTACACTCATCAGCAAACCATTCGGCGTCGTTTACCGCAGTGAACTTCAAAGAAATTGCTTGATGGCGTGCAGAGATCTTCACAAGTTTGGAGATCACACTTTGAAGATGGTTAGGGACGGATTGGCTTACCGGTTGAAGGATATACACCAAAAGATCGGGTCTCCTAAGCGATGGAATTCTCAGGATCGAAGGGATGTGAAGAGGATCATCACGATGATTGATGAACGGTTGTATAGAAGGGATCAGTTCAGAAGATTGGAAAGCTATGTTGGTGGTCGACCCAGGATTAACATCACTGGCTTTCAACGCCCAATTCACACTCCTGGCGACATCTCTAGACTACCTGGTACCCCTTGAACTGCTTCTTTCATTATAAATTTGGATGTATGATTTATTATGTCAATGGCTTGTGCACATATTACAGTGTACAACCCGTACTTGTAAATAAAGGACCCTGTGGTACGCTTCAGTGCCACAATCCTTATAAAATGAGCGAAAGCTTCTTACTTTTGAGTAAAACCTATCAAACCTTTCACTTTTCAAGGTTTTGCTCAAAAGAACAAGTACTTTCCCTTATGATTTTCAAAACCTCAACCGTTTATATCACTCGTTGAGGGGGAGTACTTGACTTAAAACTTTGTTCACAAATTGTTCACAGTGGTCATTCTTCCCGCAACACTCGAAATGGTCATATTTATTCTCAACTTTTCAAAAATAACATTTTATATGCCATTTTTGAGGGGGAGAAAATACGTGATAAGAAATATGTTGTGTGTTTGCTATATGAACTCTCGTGTGAAAAGACTTTAACCCAAGAATTGACGAGATCTTAACTGTCAGTAACTCGAAAAGACTTGTCCGGGACGGGTAATAATTTCAAGCTAGTTCGCTAGTGATGTAAATGTGTCTCGCAAAGGACTTGTCCGAGTAGAATGTACCATTCGAGAAACTCTTGGTAGACATGAACCTTGACGGGTTTGACAACCTTTCGGGGTTGTCCACACCTTCAAGATAGTTATTAGAGTTAGTTGTCACCTAAAAGCTGATAATGCAACTCTTTAACTATGCCACGTAACCGTGTCTCGCGGGGGAATGTCTATCTTGAGTCGATCAATTCAAAAGTGCGCACTCTTTCCTCACTGTGCAAATTTCTGTCTAAACTCTAAAGCACATGTGGAGGGGGAGTATTTCTGCTAAAAGATAAAACTCTCACAGTGGTTCAAACATGTTTTCATTTACAAACCCTTTGAGAGATTTTCTTCAAAATGGTTTTATGGCAACATAGGTTAGTCATGGAGTTATAAGGTGACTAAGGTTAGGAATAACCGTCCTATGATCCGCCAGAGCCGGAGGGATCTACCCAAGGACACTACCAACAGTTAGAATTTAGAAGTCCTTAGGTATGATTGTAAAAAGGAGAGAATGAGAATCGGAGAAAGAAGGAGTTGAAGAATTAAAAAGAAATGCAAAGAAAAGGGTGAAAAGAAATAGCCCTCCAAATTATTCAACTTAGGGCAGACACCGGGTTCAATTCATATGCTACTGTTTGTCACTAGATGACACCGGTATTGAAGATTAAAAGTCGTCATGGACCCAGTGACGCATGCACTAAACCTTCTTAACCACTCAAGTTTCTCTCAACAGAAGCTTGTTTCATTCTCACAGGGAACCCTACGTAAACTATCGGCTTTCTCTTAGAGATTGCTGGTATTGAAGAAGGAGACCCTCTCCCTAGTCTCCGCTCAGGAAAACCAAAATGCACTATTGAGTCTAGAGCCACGAGATTCATCAAAAGATCTCTTAGGCACACTTGATATTTCATCACTTGACGTTCAACAATAAGAATTTCAGTGGTACATTATCGAGTTCTTCACAAATCTTAGCAATCTGTCGAGAACATTTATGAGAGGTTCACAACTGTGATCCTCAGTGATTGAATGGAAACTCCTGCCAGGGTCAACATCAAACAGCCCTGACAACAGGTCGCTTCGGCAACTCCCCGTGGATTGCGCTTAGTGGTCTCAAAAGGTCTACAGTCGTGAGGTGATGCTTCGGTGTACCTCAGCGACTCATCTGAATCGTAGGTGTACTTCGGTACATCGTGTTATCTCACTTGTGGGACTCCGATTCAGAAACGGCCTTTGTAAGAATTAGAGTTGTGTTTTCACACTATGCTGTTAACACTCTCGAAGTTCAAACTTGTAAGTGCCGGAATCCGCTTATTACTAACCGTTTTTTTTTTGTTTTCTTCTTATGGAAGCTCTGGAGCGGAATGATCGGGCAGATTCTTCTCATGCTCACGCCAACATCATCACTAATGGTAGTTCTATCCAAAAGCACACAACATCAGAATGATTCTTCGTCAAACCAAAGAATCTACAAAGTTAAAGACTTAAAGAACTTCATCGATCTGAATTTCAAGCGTCAAAGAGCGTGTGAGCATGTTGAAGAATGACGTAGAGACACTGGAGCAGCGAAGCAGAATTGATGCAGACAACAACAACATACTATCACTTTCATCACAAAGAACAAAGATCAAAGAACAAAGTTAAAGATGACGTCAAAGCATAACTGTTCAAAGAAAACTATCTCTCTACACTGGGGAGATTGGTTGAATCAAGGCAATTCTTCTCACAAGAAAGAAGAATGTCAGAAGACGTCAAAGCTACTACTACATCAACGCCTTCACCGTTTTTCATCACCAACACTTGAGGGGGAGATTGTTGGAATCACTCCTAAACCTTAATTCAAGTGTTAGTTACTCATATGTAATAGGTAGCTTATTATGGCCTTTATGTTTATTTAAGGTCTAGCTTATGTAGAAGGCCCATAAGCTTAGGCCCATGTCCAATAAGGTAAAGGGAAGGAGTGGGAGTGTTGCCCTAGCTCCTTGCCTATAAATACTCTTATATAACCCTCACTTGAGGGTTGGTTGTTCAATGCATTTCTTTCACATACTCTACGCCTAACCATCTATAGCTTATACGTGTGTATGTTTGTGTGTGTATTGTTCAATCGCCTTTCTATCTCTTTCATTGAAGCTTGTGTTGTAAATCTAGTGACCTAATATAAACATTACTAGTTAGGAGGATTAACTAGGTTAGCACCACTATTCCTCTATTGATTTCTTTTCTACCATTTTATTGCTTTTATATTCTGCATTACTAGTTTAATTAATTAAAACCCTATCAAACCATTTATATTCTGTGACAATTAGACTTAGTAATTATCCGACACACATAGCTCTTGGGGCGACCTCGGCTTTACCATTTACTACACTACACACGACCGGGTACACTGCCCGTTAGTGCATTAGGGTAGACCATAGGTATAGCGAGACACTATAAATATTAAGACCTGTTCAGTAAAACCTGCATCAATTACTTACTTGTAGGGATGATCAATACAAGTTTATTACTGAATTGGAGCACTAATCTACCTTCAAATTATCATTATAGTGATCTTGGTTCTTCCCTCCCTTTTCTCCAAACCATACCACACACACACACCTAACATTTTCTGGAATGCGAGAATTTAGAAGATAATTATTAGTAGTATAGTTTGCCTAATTGGCACATTAGGCCCCTTAAGTTCTTTTCTTTCTATTATGGCCACAATAACTTTATTACTCAATTACTATTTGACAACATTAGTCCTTTAAGTCCATCTTTATTATAAATGTGACACATCATATTTTCTATAATCATTTACATAACCTTTAATACTTATAGTTTGACTACCGGGTTTGACTAACCAATCCCGTAAGTCCACAAAACTTATAAAAGTCATAGTCAACCATTCAAATGGCATTCTTGTAATAAATTGATTAGGCCGGTTTCCGGGTGTTATAATTCTAACTCCCTTATTTAGATTTCGTCCCCGAAATCTATCGCTTAAACTAACCATGACTTGGTCATTTCTTAACCCCATTCTTAGTACTAAGCATACTTTCATTCAAACATTCCATTGCAATGATCTAAGTGATCTTGCAACACAAAGTAACACATTCAAAATCTTTGATCCATTCTACTTTTCATTTAACTTTCTAAGCGCGTACGACTCTTACTAAGGTCATTATGTCATTCGAGGTACATTTACTATGATTAACGTGTCATTTGACCAACTCCATTATATTACATTGCATTGTTACTTGCTTATTTCCAACTCTTTAATCAAGGACTATATGTCACTTGAGAAAATTTGTGCATTTTGACTTTATATAAGTTAAATAGTGACCAATACGACTTATCATTCCCATCTTTACCATAGTTATGTTTTACCCTTTGAACATTTTTGCTTTAACACATTACCTTCTCCACTTTATTTTAAGGATTTTCGCTAAGTTTTATTAGTCACTTAGGGAATCTTAAGTTAATTTGACTTTCACAGGTCAAAATTAACTAATACTTTCACATTTTACTCTAGTTATTCCATCATTTCATTAACATTTTTACTATAATGCCTTGTTTCCTCTAATTCTTTCTTTAATTTCCTTGTCAAAGACTACAAGTCTCGTAGGAAATTTTAATATTTTGACTTCATAAGGTCAAACTTTAAATTACATCATCGCATTTACACATAAGGGTGCCAATAAAGGTTAGCATCCATTACTATCATTACTCGCATTTTGTACCACTCCTCAAGATACATTATAACATCATTACAAATTCTTAATCTTTTTGAGTTATACTTTAAACTCCAAATGGTTGGTTTCACTCAATGTCTCAATTTAAAAGTCGCATTCTAATTCTACCCCGCTTATCTTACTTCGTAAAACTTCTAACTAATTATAGGCTTTCGTTTTCTACTCTTTTTACCTTACTCACGCCATGTGTTTCCTTCTTCATTATCATCATTGGGATTAGGGACAAAAGTTTTGGGTTGTTTGATTCAACAAAATCAAAAAGGTTTAAACTTGAAACCTCAGACTCAGAAACCACATTTTGACTCATTTTATAAAGAAAAAGTGTTTCATAAAACTTGACATCTCTTAAATACAAAACTGGTCTATTTTCAAGACTCAAAAGTTTGTATGCCTTTTTTCCACTAGTATACCCAATCAGAACACATTTTTCAGATTTGGAAGAAAACTTGTCAGACCCTTTTAAAACAGCATCAAAACACAGACCCAATACTTCTTAAATGAGGCAGGTTAGGTTCGGTCTTATATGCCATCAAAAAAGGAGACTTACCATTTAAAACATAGGAAGGAAGCCTGTTAATCAAGTAAGTAGCAGTTAAAACACAATCAGTCCAGAAACAAGAGGAATCCCCCTTAATACATAAATAACATTTAAAATATGTTTATGTTTCCTTTCAACTATGTCATTCTGCTATGGAGTATATGCATAAGTGGCTTGATGTATAAATCCCATGGTATTAACAAAATTTTACATTTTGTGATTAATAAACTAAGTACCATTATCAGATATTATCACCTTAATCTTTTTACTAAACTGAGTTAAGACAAGATTATAAAAGTTAACAAACATTCCAAAAGCCTCTTCTATAGTTTTAAGCATATACACCCACATAGACTTTCTATAGTCATCCACAATGGTAAAAAAATACCTAAAACCCCCTGTTAATCACTTTATAAGGCCCCCAAACATCAAGATTTATAAGTTGACAAAAAACAATAAACTTATTCTCACTTAAAAGAAAAGAATAGCTGCTTTGCTTTGCCTTATGACAAACCTCACAAGGACCCTCATGATTCAAATTAGCAAGTTAAGTGAAGACTTTAAATGTTCTAAAACCTGATTAGCAGGGTGCCCAAGTCTATTACGCCAAACCTCCTTAGACACATGACAAACAAAAAACTCGCTATGTTTCATCATAGCAGAACTAATATTATATTTGATAACCAAACTCACGAATAAAGTTAAAAAAAATACGTGATAAACTCAAAAACTACGGATTTATAACAAACAATCGAGAGCATTATGTTAGAACACATAAAATGTATATCATTAGTATAAGGTCTTTCATGTACTATGTTGGTAGTTATATGTAATAAGTTGTTAGTTGTTTGTCACTCTCTCAATATCTATAGAGTTGATAGGGGAAGGAACTTGAGAACCCTCCCATCGCAACACTTGTATTGTTGGGAGGGTAAGGAACTTATGTGTATATAAGTATAAATGCCTCTCCCCCTCCTCACTTTAGTAATCACGTGATTCTGGTTATAACCCACAAGGGAAAAATGGTGATTTCCTCTCTTTTCCCCATTTTGACACATTTAGTCTCTATGCAGAATTTACATTATAACTCAAGTCCTATATATCGTTATCTTTAAATACATCACAAATCTCATCTAACTTTAATGCTAACCTTGTTAAAATGAGACTTTATTATTTAATCAACTAAAATAATAGGCATATCCGCTAAAATTTTCTTGCATTTTGAAGTGTTATAAGTTATCATCATTTTTATTGTTGACCACATGTTTTCTTCATTAACAAATAGCGTAACGTGATTTGTTTTTTCGTTCCCTCTTCTCTTTTTCATTGTTAGAATTTTCTAAATTTTGCAAAAACCTTTTACGAAATTGATTATTTTTATGTCATTAGTTCTTTTTATTTGATCATCTCTCGTGTGATAACTATAAAAAGTTGTCCCAATGAGAAAACGTTTATTTATTCATTTTTTTATTCTGGGCTAAATATCTTAAAAGTTACCTGGGCTTAAAGAATTGGCAATGCATTAACTATGATAAAGATGAGGCACTTTATTTTGCATACTCAAAAATCTGTGCATGGATAAATCCCCACCTTCCATCTATTTTGATCTAATGGTGATGATTAACCTAAGATTTAATATGTCTAAACCTAAGTCCATGTTTTTTTCTTGTCTTTTTATCTTTATTTTATCATTATTTGTCATTTTTTTAATCATTTTTTTTTTTCAATTTCACGTTTTTTTTTCCTTTTTTTTACTTCTTTTTTTTTTGGTAATTTTCATACGTTTTCTTACGTTTTTGTCCGTTTTTATACGTTTTTCGTCAGGGTTTTCATACGTTTTCTTACATTTTCGTCCGTTTTCATACGTTTTCGTCCTTTTTCTTACGTTTTTGTCTGTTTTCTTACTTTTCGTCCGTTTTCATACGTTTTTCGTCCGTTTTCTTACGTTTTCGTCTGTTTTCTTACGTTTTCGTCCGTTTTCATATGTTTTCGTCCGTTTTCTTACGTTTTTCGTCGTTCGTGTTCGGTCTTGTTACGTTTTGTCGTTTTCTTCGTTTTCGTCCGTTTTTATGTTTTTGTCCGTTTTCATACTTTTTCGTCCGTTCACATACGTTTTCATCCGTTTTCATTTTTTTTTACATTTTTTTTTTTTTTTTTTTGAAACCTTTATGCGTAGAAAGTTAGGCGTAGAAACGAAGTTACGAGTAACGAGTGCTTAGGCGTAGAGATCTTATGCGTAGGATCTTAGGCGTAGGATTCTTAGGCGTAGGATTCCTTAGGCGTAGGATCTTATGCGTAGACTTAAAGTTAGGCGTAGGAAAACTTATGCGTAAGATTTAGCTTATTCGTAAGACAAGGCTTAGGCGTAGGATAAATACTTAAGCGTAAAGTAATCTACGCGTAAGTCTAAGCTTATGCGTAAGATTAAGGTTTAGCCCAAAAATCCTTTACACTATCACAGTGTAAGAGATATCCAAAAGTCGAAGTGTTCCACAAACTTATCCAAGTGAGGGAAGCACTGAGTCACCGTTGAAGCTCGAAGAATCGCACCAAAAGTTATGAGTAGAACCTTATGCGTAGTTTGACTTTCTTACGAGTAGAACTAGGGTTTTGACCTACTCGTAAAAAATTTCCAATGATTCAAACGACTTCTCTTGCACAGATAGCCTTAAAAACACTCCAATAACACAAATCTTTTGACCTTTTTCACCCAAAGTGATTATAAAAGTTACGAGTAGAAATGACCACCTTCAAAAACACGAGTTCAAACTTGAAGAAAAACACGTAAAGCTTCGAACTTTTTGCAAAAAACTGAAACTTTAGCACCAAATAAACCTTAAACCACAAGAATCTTGAATTTTTAAGTGCAAAAATTAAAGCTTTATGCGTGACACTTTTGAGAACGAAACTACGTGTAACTCTACACAAACAAACTTCAACCAAAACACTCCTAAACCATTGTTAGGCGATTGATACCAATTGTAGGACCTAAGATATATCAACCTTATCACTTTACCAAGCAAACCCAACACACGTAACCCCAGTTACGCGTATAAAACGTGAAACACAAACACAAACAAAGCTTAGAAATAAGATGAGAAAGATGGTGACTTGATGTTATATTCAAAACCGTGTATGTGAGAGGATAAAGATAAACACAATATGTTGTATTACTTCAAAGGAAAACACACACACACACACACTTTCAAGCACACCCCTCAAATGACCATTTGAGGGGTATTTATAGTCCAAGGGACTTGATGCCCTAAAAGGCTTTCCATGGGCCTCGTGGGTTGGACATGATTGGATTGGGTTGCTTGGACTTATACAAGGCAAGCTTATCCTAACGCCTAGCCATTTTAGCTTAGTCCAATCCACGAGCCCGTTGACTATTCTAGCACAATATCTAACACACGTTACAAAGTTCCTAATCGTGAATGACCATCACTTCTAATATAAATTATTAAGGATAACAACATTTCTTACGCGTAAGGCAGATTCCTACGCGTAAGTTTGTTCCTACGCATATAACCCCTGTTTACGCATAAGCTACTATTCCTACGCATAAGCCTTGATCAAACCTTCGTTTTGAATTGTTACGCGTGCATACTTGTAAATAAATGAATCATAACGTCACGAATCCAATAATGTCACTAATAAACTTAAACGTTTGATATTTTGTGAACTATAAGTGATAACATAAACTTTAAAACTTAAAGTTAACTAACTCACGAAACGTTTCACGACGTCATTTGACAATTGGACAAACAAGTGACTCAGGACTCGTAACAATCATTAACACTATACATTCAATAATTAGACAATAAAACCTTCTGTTGACTAACATTATGTCTTTCGATATGTTGGTTCTTTTAGCTAATGTTATTTTAGATCACAACATGGCTGCTCAAATGAATGTGGATGCACCAGAAGTTCTCACTATTGCTGATATCTTTCCTAATGGCTATCCAAGAAAGATTGTTAAGAACAATCTCAGAGTTGACTTTGAAACCCTCAGATGCTCAGAATCTTCTTGCTTGATTGTTGTGGATATTCTTAGGAATCATCCGTACCAGAACATGCTCTCACACTCTGCTACAGTACCGGAGATCTACATACAACAATTTTGGAATTCAATGCAAAGGATCAAAGGTCAAAGTGCGGTGACAATGACGTTAAATCACAAACAAATCACCATCACACATGCAAACTTACGGGCTGTTCTTCTTATTCCTGATATCGAGCCAACCGACTTCTATGCCACACCTACTGAAGAGACAGTTCTGCAATTCCCGATGGATATTGGCTATGATGAAGCTTCAGGAATTATCACTAAGCATTCTCATGTGGAGCTTAAGAATATTCCTCAACCGTGGAGAACCCTCTACATCATCATCACCAAGTCAGTCTCTGGTCGTGACAGTGGCTATGAGCATCCCAAGCTCATGGAGCTGCAAATATTTTGGTCATTAATCAACAAGAAGGACATCGAAATTGAAGCACTGTTATGGGAAGACATGATGTCATTTCACAAGAAACTAGGCTCAAAGATTCCCTATATCGGATACACAAAGTTGATCCAGAGAGCACTTGGACTTCATCCTGATATTCCCAAGAGGCTCAATGACCTTGACAATCACGACATGTTGACTGAACCCATCCTATCAGTCAGAATCAAGGAATCGTCAACAAAGAAACAGGGTGTTGTGTTACCTGATCACCTTCTGACTAATGAAATCAAAAATCTTGAAACATACAAAAGGTATCTTGTAGCAGTAAGAGAAGGCAAAGTTGGTCATCTTGATGAGAAGTCTTCTGGAACACCTATACGAAGAACCAGAAGAGGCAGTGCAGGAAGTTCTGCAAGTACTGAAAGTCAGAGGATAATCCCCAAGAGGAATCCTCCACGAAAAAGGATTGTTCCCTCTAAGGAAGCTACTCCTAGTCCCATTCCTGAGTCTGAGCCTGAACCGCAAAGAAAGCTTGTGGACGAAAGCTCTGAAGATACACAATCAGACGAAGAGATCTTCTACTCTGAATCTGCAACCGAAGAACCTCCTTCAGCAGCTAAACCTCCAAGTCCACCAGCTGACATAGGAAAAGGGAAGACTCCTGTACTTGTGCCTTATGATGAAAGCTCAGATGAAGAAGAAGAGCAACTGGATATTTCATACAGGAAGAAGTTCAAATTCCTTAAACTCCAATACGTGGCTAAAGAATTTGCAAAAGATCACATGGGTGGCCCCGGAGGGTCAAGTGGTGCAGCTCAACCTTCACCAGATCCTGATGCGGTTAATCAACCCGATAAGGATCTGGTGCCACCACTTTGGAGCAACAACAAAAGCCCGTGGAAGAAACTATTGAGCATGAATTTAAGGAACCTGTTAAAGAAAAGTCCGAGAAAGATGAGGGTGACAAATAAAAGACTAAGACAGAAAAGACTGAAGAGAAAGAAAAGTCTGGAGATGATACTGATTATGATAAGTTTCTGCTTGACAGTCCTGCTCGCTCAGAGGAGAAAACCTCTGCACCTCCAAAGGATCCAGAGTCTCCTCATGTCTCTTCATCATCCGATTCGTCTTCTCATTCTTCACCACCACCATCAAAAAGATCAACCAAATCAACATCCAAATCAGTAAAGAAAACCTCAGGATTTCGAGACACCACCCAGACTCGGCTCAACAAAGATCTACTCCCCGCACTTCTGCAGATAAACCTCAGGATTCCGAGACACCACCCCAGACTCAGAAAACCGGTGACCACTTTGAGTATACGGGTGGTGACGATGAAGAATACCATGAGCCCCAACAACAACCCGCCTCTCCCAACAAAGTATAGAAACCAGAATCCTCGTCTAGGCCTAAGAAACAGAAGAAGAAGGCGCCAAGGCTGCGTCCTATCATGGCTAGATGAAGATAATACAGAGGAATTTGAATGGTTTTCTACACTTGTCAATTCCACTCCCTACCCTGAAGAAGGTCAAGATCTGGTAGACGGTAATACATTGGAGCATGCAAAGATACTGCAAGAAAAATTCCGAGTAAAGAAGATGACGGAATCTAAGTTGCGACGAATCAAGAATGAAGCTTTTCAACTGTGGAAAGATAGCTCTGAAAGTGCCATCGAGGTCGAATATCACCTTGACAACATTGCTCGAGCTATGTCTAATAACATGGATTGGCTCAACCAAGAAGCAAACATCGACTTCTGAAGCGGGACAATCCTCCATATTACACCGACGTGTGTAAACCACTACCAACGATCGGCCAACCAGATCAGCCTAGGATCCCATTCAGATATTTCTTCAACAAAGACTTGGAGTTTCTTCTTCACGGTGGCGATGGTTCAAGGAAATACGCTACATCCCTGACACTTCCATTCCCAGCAGCCGAATACTCAAACTGCATAGCTATCGAGGAAAGAGCTAATCACTTGTTCTCCAACAAAGTGGAAGCATACGACCGAGATGCAATGTATGGGATTCATCATTGGCCGGAACGCCGAAGAATCTACTACAGAAGCTGCCAGGTACAGAAGTCTCAACATGCAGTGTTCAGTACTAAAAACTTCGTTGCCATCAAACACGTTGATCTTTCGTCTAAATGGGACTACACGTATCTCAAGAATATTGTGGTCAAGAGACAAGACGAAAAGGATTATGCATTCTCTGAAGCTGACTTTGAGAATTTGTCTATCAACGACATCGAAGACATGTACCTTGCCAAAGTACAGGTCGTATGAGACAATTCTCCACTGAAGTATAACGTGAATTCATCAAGTCAGTGCTCATCTTCATCAGACGCATAGTTATCAAAGAGCGTGTAGAAGATCTCCAACTGGCAGTTGAATCTTATCAGACCCGTGTAAACTTCACTCCACCACAGCTTGATCTTCCCGACATCAACCAGCTCTCACAACTTACACTCATCAGCAAACCATTTGGCGTCGTTTACCGCAGTGAACTTCAAAGAAATTGCTTGATGGCGTGCAGAGATCTTCACAAGTTTGGAGATCACACTTTGAAGATGGTTAGGGACGGATTGGCTTACCGGTTGAAGGATATACACCAAAAGATCGGGTCTCCTAAGCGATGGAATTCTCAGGATCGAAGGGATGTGAAGAGGATCGAAGGGATGTGAAGAGAATCATCACGATGATTGAGGAACGGTTGTATAGAAGGGATCAGTTCAGAAGATTGGAAAGCTATGTTGGTGGTCGACCCAGGATTAACATCACTGGCTTTCAACGCCCAATTCACACTCCTGGCGACATCTCTAGACTACTGGTACCCCTTGCTGCTTCTTTCATTATAAATTTGGATGTATGATTTATTATGTCAATGGCTTGTGCACATATTACAGTGTACAACCCGTACTTGTAAATAAAGGACCCTGTGGTACGCTTCAGTGCCACAATCCTTATAAAATGAGCGAAAGCTTCTTACTTTTGAGTAAAACCTATCAAACCTTTCACTTTTCAAGGTTTTGCTCAAAAGAACAAGTACTTTCCCTTATGATTTTCAAAACCTCAACCGTTTATATCACTCGTTGAGGGGAAGTACTTGACTTAAAACTTTGTTCACAAATTGTTCACAGTGGTCATTCTTCCCGCAACACTCGAAATGGTCATATTTATTCTCAACTTTTCAAAAATAACATTTTATATGCCATTTTTGAGGGGGAGAAAATACATGATAAGAAATATGTTGTGTTTTGCTATATGAACTCTCGTGTGAAAAGACTTTAACCCAAGAATTGACGAGATCTTAACTGTCAGTAACTCGAAAAGACTTGTCCGAGACGGGTAATAATTTCAAGCTAGTTCGCTAGTGATGTAAACGTGTCTCGCAAAGGACTTGTCCGAGTAGAATGTACCATTCGAGAAACTCTTGGTAGACATGAACCTTGACGGGTTTGACAACCTTTCGGGGTTGTCCACACCTTCAAGATAGTTATTAGAGTTAGTTGTCACCTAAAAGCTGACAATGCAACTCTTTAACTATGCCACGTAACCGTGTCTCGCAGGGGAATGTCTATCTTGAGTCGATCAATTCAAAAGTGCGCACTCTTTCCTCACTGTGCAGATTTCTGTCTAAACTCTAAAGCACATGTGGAGGGTATTTCTGCTAAAAGATAAAACTCTCACAGTGGTTCAAACATGTTTTCATTTACAAACCCTTTGAGAGATTTTCTTCAAAATGGTTTTATGGCAACATAGGTTAGTCATGGAGTTATAAGGTGACTAAGGTTAGGAATAACCGTCCTATGATCCGCCAGAGCCGGAGGGATCTACCCAAGGACACTACCAATAGTTAGAATTTAGAAGTCCTTAGGTATGATTATAAAAAGAGAAAATGAGAATCGGAGAAAGAAGGAGTTGAAGAATTAAAAAGAAATGCAAAGAAAAGGGTGAAAAGAAATAGCCCTCCAAACTATTCAACTTAGGGCAGACACCGGGTTCAATTCATATGCTACTGTTTGTCACTAGATGACACCGGTATTGAAGATTAAAAGTCGTCATGGACCCAGTGACGCATGCACTAAACCTTCTTAGCCACTCAAGTTTCTCTCAACAGAAGCTTGTTTCATTCTCACAGGGAACCCTACGTAAACTATCGGCTTTCTCTTAGAGATTGTGGTATTGAAGAAGGAGACCCTCTCCCTAGTCTCCGCTCAGGAAAACCAAAATGCACTATTGAGTCTAGAGCCACGAGATTCATCAAAAGATCTCTTAGGCACACTTGACATTTCATCACTTGACGTTCAACAATAAGAATTTCAGTGGTACATTATCGAGTCCTTCACAAATCTTAGCAATCATCGAGAACATTTATGAGAGGTTCACAACTGTGATCCTCAGTGATTGAATGGAAACTCCTGCCAGGGTCAACATCAAAACACGACAGCAGGTCGCTTCGGCAACTCCCCGTGGATTGCGCTTAGTGGTCTCAAACGGTCTACAGTCGTGAGGTGATGCTTCGGTGTACCTCAGCGACTCATCTGAATCATAGGTGTACTTCGGTACATCATGTTATCTCACTTGTGGGACTCCGATTCAGAAACGGCCTTTGTAAGAATTAGAGATGTGTTTTCACACTATGCTGTTAACACTCTCGAAGTTCAAACTTGTAAGTGCCGGAATCCGCTTATTACTAACCGTTTTTTGTTTTCTTCTTATGGAAGCTTTGGAGCGGAATGATCGTGCAGATTCTTCTCATGCTCACGCCAACATCATCACTAATGGAAGTTCTATCTTAAAGCAACACAACAGATCGAGAATGATTCTTCGTCAAACCAAAGAATCTACAAAGTTAAAGACTTAAAGAACTTCATCAGTACTGAATTCCAACGTCAAAGAGCGTGTGAGCATGTTGAAGAATGACGTAGAGACACTGGAGCAGCGAAGCAGACCTGAGGCAGAATTGATGCAGACAACAACAACATACTATCACTTTCATCACAAAGAACAAAGATCAAAGAACAAAGTTAAAGATGACGTCAAAGCATAACTGTTCAAAGAAAACTATCTCTCTACACTGGGGAGATTGTTCGAATCAAGACAATTCTTCTCACAAAAAAGAAGAATGACAGAAGACGTCAAAGCTACTATTACATCAACGCCTTCACCGTTTTTCATCACCAACACTTGAGGGGGAGATTGTTGGAATCACTCCTAAACCTTAATTCAAGTGTTAGTTACTCATATGTAATAGGTAGCTTATTATGGCCTTTATGTTTGTTTAAGGTCTAGCTTATGTAGAAGGCCCATAAGCTTAGGCCCATGTCCAATAAGGTAAAGGGAAGGAGTGGGAGTGTTGCCCTAGCTCCTTGCCTATAAATACTCTTATATAACCCTCACTTGAGGGTTGGTTGTTCAATGCATTTCTTTCACATACTCTACGCCTAACCATCTATAGCTTATACGTGTGTATGTTTGTGTGTGTATTGTTCAATCGCCTTTCTATCTCTTTCATTGAAGCTTGTGTTGTAAATCTAGTGACCTAATATAAACATTACTAGTTAGGAGGATTAACTAGGTTAGCACCACTATTCCTCTATTGATTTCTTTTCTACCATTTTATTGCTTTTATATTCTGCATTACTAGTTTAATTAATTAAAACCCTATCAAACCATTTATATTCTGTGACAATTAGACTTAGTAATTATCTGACACACATAGCTCTTGGGACGACCTCGGCTTTACCATTTACTACACTACACACGACCGGGTACACTGCCCATTAGTGCATTAGGGTAGACCATAGGTATAGCGAGACACTATAAATATTAAGACCTGTTCAGTAAAACCTGCATCAATTACTTACTTGTAGGGATGATCAATACAAGTTTATTACTGAATTGGAGCACTAATCTACCTTCAAATTATCATTATAGTGATCTTGGTTCTTCCCTCCCTTTTCTCCAAACCATACCACACACACACACCTAACATTTTCTGGAATGTGCAGAATTCAGTAGAAGATAATTATTAGTAGTATAGTTTGCCTAATTGGCACATTAGGCCCCTTAAGTTCTTTTCTTTCTATTATGGCCACAATAACTTTATTACTCAATTACTATTTGACAACATTAGTCCTTTAAGTCCATCTTTATTATAAATGTGACACATCATACTTTCTATAACCATTTACATAACCTTTAATACTTATAGTTTGACTACCGGGTTTGACTAACCAATCCCGTAAGTCCACAAAACTTATAAAAGTCATAGTCAACCATTCAAATGGCATTCTTGTAATAAATTGATTAGGCCCAGTTTCCGGGTGTTATAATTCTAACTCCCTTATTTAGATTTCGTCCCCGAAATCTATCGCTTAAACTAACCATGACTTGGTCATTTCTTAACCCCATTCTTAGTACTAAGCATACTTTCATTCAAACATTCCATTGCAATGATCTAAGTGATCTTGCAACACAAAGTAACACATTCAAAATCTTTGATCCATTCTACTTTTCATTTAACTTTCTAAGCGCGTACGACTCTTACTAAGGTCATTATGTCATTCGAGGTACATTTACTATGATTAACGTGTCATTTGACCAACTCCATTATATTACATTGCATTGTTACTTGTTTATTTCCAACTCTTTAATCAAGGACTATATGTCACTTGAGAAAATTTGCAGCATTTTGACTTTATATAAGTTAAATAGTGACCAATACGACTTATCATTCCCATCTTTACCATAGTTATGTTTTACCCTTTGAACATTTTTGCTTTAACACATTACCTTCTCCACTTTATTTTAAGGATTTTCGCTAAGTTTTATTAGTCACTTAGGGAATCTTAAGTTAATTTGACTTTCACAGGTCAAAATTAACTAATACTTTCACATTTTACTCTAGTTATTCCATCATTTCATTAACATTTTTACTATAATGCCTTGTTTCCTCTAATTCTTTCTTTAATTTCCTTGTCAAAGACTACAAGTCTCGTAGGAAATTTTAATATTTTGACTTCATAAGGTCAAACTTTAAATTACATCATCGCATTTACACATAAGGGTGCCAATAAAGGTTAGCATCCATTACTATCATTACTCGCATTTTGTACCACTCCTCAAGATACATTATAACATCATTACAAATTCTTAATCTTTTGAGTTATACTTTAAACTCCAAATGGTTGGTTTCACTCAATGTCTCAATTTAAAAGTCGCATTCTAATTCTACCCCGCTTATCTTACTTCGTAAAACTTCTAACTAATTATAGGCTTTCGTTTTCTACTCTTTTTACCTTACTCACGCCATGTGTTTCCTTCTTCATTATCATCATTGGGATTAGGGACAAAAGTTTTAGGTTCTGTTTCAGATTCAACAAAATCAAAAAAGGTTTAAACTTGAAACCTCAGACTCAGAAACCACATTTTGACTCATTTTATAAAGAAAAAGTGTTTCATAAAACTTGACATCTCTTAAATACAAAAGCGGTCTATTTTCAAGACTCAAAAGTTTGTATGCCTTTTTCCACTAGTATACCCAATCAAACACATTTTTGATTTGGAAGAAAACTTGTCAGACCCTTTTAAAACAGCATCAAAACACAGACCCAATACTTCTTAAATGAGGCAGGTTAGGTTCGGTCTTATATGCCATCAAAAAAGGAGACTTACCATTTAAAACATAGGAAGGAAGCCTGTTAATCAAGTAAGTAGCAGTTAAAACACAATCAGTCCAGAAACAAGAGGAATCCCCCTTAATACATAAATAACATTTAAAATATGTTTATGTTTCCTTTCAACTATGTCATTCTGCTATGGAGTATATGCATAAGTGGCTTGATGTATAAATCCCATGGTATTAACAAAATTTTACATTTTGTGATTAATAAACTAAGTACCATTATCAGATATTATCACCTTAATCTTTTTACTAAACTGAGTTAAGACAAGATTATAAAAGTTAACAAACATTCCAAAAGCCTCTTCTATAGTTTTAAGCATATACACCCACATAGACTTTCTATAGTCATCCACAATGGTAAAAAAATACCTAAAACCCCCTGTTAATCACTTTATAAGGCCCCCAAACATCAAGATTTATAAGTTGACAAAAAACAATAAACTTATTCTCACTTAAAAGAAAAGAATAGCTGCTTTGCTTTGCCTTATGACAAACCTCACAAGGACCCTCATGATTCAAATTAGCAAGTTAAGTGAAGACTTTAAATGTTCTAAAACCTGATTAGCAGGGTGCCCAAGTCTATTACGCCAAACCTCCTTAGACACATGACAAACAAAAAACTCGCTATGTTTCATCATACCAGAACTAACATAATCCTTATCAAACATGTATAGAACACCAAACTCACTACCAATCCCCAGAACTCTCTACTTTTTCAAATCCTGAATATTACACTTAGTTTCATCAAAACAAACACATAGTTTACTATCTTTTATCATTTTATGCACAGACGTAGATTAACAGAATATTCAGGAACAACTAAAACATCAAACAGAACCACATTATTATTCAATCTTAAGTTTCTAACATGAGTAATCTTAGCCAAAGTACCATTTGGGTGACCAACAATCATTTTTAAATCAGATATGTCAACAACACCAAACATCTTATTTGTAAATATCTAACAATTCCCATCTTAACAACATTACTAAAAGTTTCCATCTGTTGTTGTTCATATTGTTACTAGACCAAGTATTGATAAAACGTTTTTCTAATATTACCATTAGGCCTAGAAACAAAAGCAAACACTTGAGGTTTTTCATATTTCACAGGATGAAGAAGGAATGGCTCTATGGGATTCTTCTTTAGAGATAATATTAAAAGCATCATTGACTTCAAGAAGGAATTCCCTAGTCAAAATACTACTTCTTATAGGTTGGTAAGTGCCATCAAGCGCCATAAGGAATTGCATCAATTTTAACAGTTTTCCATGATCAATAAGTTCAGCTCTAGCCTCACATGTACAATCTGGTAATTTGGTAAGAATATCAAACTCTCTTCATAGAGGGTTCAATCTATGATAGTATTGAGACACAAGTAAACCCCTTGTTTAAAAGTGTTAATTTTACGTAACAAATTAAAGACAATGGTGCCATACACTCTATCATATGTTTCTTTTAACTCTCTCAACACATTAGCATCATTATCAGAAAGCACATGACCCAAATAAACATCTTGAGACAAAGAACTCAAAATCCAAGACAAAACAACTGCATTACACCTATCCCATTGAGCAAGTAACAAAGGACTAGCAGCATAATCAGTTCTAAGACAAGTACCATCAAGAAAACCTATTTTGTTTTTAGTTTGAATAGCTAATTATAATTTTCAACACCATACAGTTTAACAGAAATAATAGAAGCACCATTAGAGTCATTAGTATGCAGATACATAGGTTACTCTGATCTAAACTACTAATCATGATAGCCATGATGAAAACAAACAACAAATATCAGACAAAACAATCACAAATAAACCAGACAAGAAACAACAAACAGCAATAGAAAACTAACAAATACACCTCAACACCAGCAATCACAAGTAACCACCAATATACCAAACAAATCTCAACTTCCAAGACTGCCTAATTCCTAACCTCATGCACTCTAGACTCAAAACAACAAAATATTGCAAGAAATAAAAACTCACACCCAAGAAACAACTTGGTTCCAGTCAAATGAACTAAGGTTGGCTAGAGCAGGTATTCACACCATACCTAGGTGGCAGATCAAGATGTTAATCGAACCCGTCGCACCACAACCAAAACCAGTTGTTCTTAAAGGAAGAAAGATTTACTTACAGAGCTTTTACAAGTCACATCGGAAAAGACAATCAACCACTCTAGATTCATTTAGTCTAGAGTAATTGAATCAAGAATCGTACAAGCGTACACAGATCCACCAAACTCAAAAACCCCCAAAATTGCCAAATTAGGGTTTCAAGAACCATCAAGAACTAACAATTAACCGTCAATTCTTCAAGAAACCACCACCAGATATTCCCAATTGTACCAAGAACAAAACCCCAGAATCACGAGGTTTCAACAAAAAACCCTAAATCTTCAATTGATACCCTAAACCTTTGATTAAACCAAGAATCAACCAATATCAACACCTAAGTGTTGAATCAATCAACCCTAACCAAGATCCACAAAAAAAACCAATCGATTAGAACCTAAGGCTCAGATACCATGTAAAAATGGTACCAAAGACAACTAAGATTTCTAATCACCCAACAAACCACTCCTTAGTGATCTTAACTTTTATTATAACAATAAACACAACTGACAAGTCCTCAACTGAGTGCTTGTCTACAAATACAAAGAAATATTGATAGTCCCCAACTGGATGCTATCAGAAACTAGTACAACAACTGACACTTGCAATCCCAGATAACAAAGACCTAATACAAAGAAATTATAGATCAAAATGATCTAATACTAAACCAAACTATAACCAAACCACTAAATTAAAGCCAAAATAGCTAATACAAAAACCAGAAGATGAAACCCAGATGATGCTTGAGAGAATATCAAGATGTATGTGAAAAGTTGAAAGAGAGAGATAATGAAACCCTAATCAGGATATGATCCTTATATAGAGCCATATTACACTTTAAACCCTGCACAACCAAAACACTCAAAAACTACATAAAAAACAGACACCAAAGTTAGTGTTAGCTAAAACAAGCTGAAAATATTTTCATATTAACCCTTCAAGTTTAATAAGTTTGCTATTGAGTATTTATTTCAATCGGTAATTGTTTGTAAATCAAAATAGAAAGTAAAATAGCGTCTTGCAAAAGCATGTTTCTACCTGCTTCTTTAGAAGCACGTTTTGGAAGTTTTAAGGCATTGATAATCGATTTTCAATATGTAATCTCAATAATCATATAATCTAACGTAGTGTTGTAATCGAGTCAAGCCGAGCTCGAGCTTGACAGGGCTTGAGCTCGGCTCGAAAATTTTAAGGTAAGCTTGACCTTGGCTTGATAGCTCGGAGAGCATTAATCATCCATGCTTGAACTTGGCTCGAGTAATATTTGAATAAGGTTCGAAAAGTTAAAAATTTATATATAAATATTATATTTGATAACCAAACTCACGAATAAAGTTAAAAAAAATACGTGATAAACTCAAAAACTACGGATTTATAACAAACAATCGAGAGCATTATGTTAGAACACATAAAATGTATATCATTAGTATAAGGTCTTTCATGTACTATGTTGGTAGTTATATGTAATAAGTTGTTAGTTGTTTGTCACTCTCTCAATATCTATAGAGTTGATAGGGGAAGGAACTTGAGAACCCTCCCATCGCAACACTTGTATTGTTGGGAGGGTAAGGAACTTATGTGTATATAAGTATAAATGCCTCTCCCCCTCCTCACTTTAGTAATCCACGTGATTGCTGGTTATAAGCCCACAAGGGAAAAATGGTGATTTCCTCTCTTTTCCCCATTTTGACACATTTAGTCTCTATGCAGAATTTACATTATAACTCAAGTCCTATATATCGTTATCTTTAAATACATCACAAATCTCATCTAACTTTAATGCTAACCTTGTTAAAATGAGACTTTATTATTTAATCAACTAAAATAATAGGCATATCCGCTAAAATTTTCTTGCATTTTGAAGTGTTATAAGTTATCATCATTTTTATTGTTGACCACATGTTTTCTTCATTAACAAATAGCGTAACGTGATTTGTTTTTAGTTCCCTCTTCTCTTTTTCATTGTTAGAATTTTCTAAATTTTGCAAAAACCTTTTACGAAATTGATTATTTTTACGTCATTAGTTCTTTTTATTTGATCATCTCTCGTGTGATAACTATAAAAAGTTGTCCCAATGAGAAAACGTTTATTTATTCATTTTTTTATTCTGGGCTAAATATCTTAAAAGTTACCTGGGCTTAAAGAATTGGCAATGCATTAAGTATGATAAAGATGAGGCACTTTATTTTGCATACTCAAAAATCCTTGCATACTAAGGGATAAATCTCCACCTTCCATCTATTTTGATCTAATGGTGATGATTAACCTAAGATTTAATATGTCTAAACCTAAGTCCATGTTTTTTTCTTGTCTTTTTATCTTTATTTTATCATTATTTGTCATTTTTTTAATCATTTTTTTTTTCAATTTCACGTTTTTTTTTCCTTTTTTTTACTTCTTTTTTTTTCTTTTTTTTGGGTAATTTTCATACGTTTTTGTCCGTTTTTTATACGTTTTCGTCTGTTTTCATACGTTTTCTTACATTTTCGTCCGTTTTCATACGTTTTCGTCCTTTTTCTTACGTTTTTGTCTGTTTTCTTACTTTTTCGTCCGTTTTCATACGTTTTCGTCCGTTTTCGTCTGTTTTCTTACTTTTTCGTCCGTTTTCATACGTTTTCGTCCGTTTTCTTACGTTTTTCGTCCGTTTTCGTCAGTCTTGTTACGTTTTCGTCTGTTTTCTTACGTTTTCGTCCGTTTTTTTTTATGTTTTTGTCCGTTTTCATACTTTTTCGTCCGTTCACATACGTTTTCATCCGTTTTCTTACGTTTTCATCCGTTTTCATACGTTTTCGTCTGCTTTCTTACATTTTCGTCCGTTTTCATACGTTTTGTCTGTTTCTCTACGTTTTCGTTCGTTTTCTTACGTTTTCATATGTTTTCTTACGTTTTCTTCTGTTTTCTTACGTTTTTGTCCGTTTTCGTCAGTTTTCTTACGTTTTCGTCCGTTTTCATACGTTTTCGTCCGTTTTCTTACGTTTTTGTCCGTTTTCATACGTTTTCTTACGTTTTCGCCTGTTTTCTTACGTTTTTATTCGTTTTCCTATGTTTTCGCTCGTTTACTTACGTTTTCATACGTTTTTGTCCGTTTTCTTACATTTTTGTCCGTTTTCATACCCTTTTGTCTGTTTCCTTACGTTTTCGTCCGTTTTAATACGTTTTCGTCTGTTTTCTTACGTTATTGTCTGTTTTCTAAGGTTTTCAACGGTTTTCATAGGTTTATATACACTTTCGTCCGTTTTTTACGTTTTCTTCCATTTTTAGACGCTTTCGTCTGTTTTCAAACGTTTTCGTCGGTTTTCATACGTTTTCGTCCATTTTCATGCGTTTTTATATGTTTTCGTCCGTTTTCAGACCATTTTTTCCGTTTTCATGCTTACACGCTTTTCATTCGTTTTTATACGTTTTGTCCGTTTTCATATGTTTCATCCGTTTTTTTGCGATTTTGTTTTATACGTTTTCGTCTATTTTCCTACGTTTTATGCTTATTATTAAACTTTATTATATTATATGTCTAATATCAATTGTGATATTTTATAAGAAAAAGTTAATGTCTAATATCACTTGTGATATTTCATAAACAAACAAGTATGTTTTTAAACCTTTAATATCACCTGAGATATTTCATTGCTCTGTATATTTTTATATATTATCACCTATCTGTTTTCTAATATTTTTATAATTTTTAGTTACAAGATAGATTTTGTGCCTTTCATATGCAATTGACAAAGCGCATATTTTTTTAATGCAACCAATGTTATCTATCATTTGTAATATTACACTCTTAGTATAAATAAAATGGTTAAAGTCTCTTTAGGTGAATTCTTATTTTATTCAAAAAAAATGCTAATTTAATGCAACACTTGTTGATTTTGAGAATATGTCAAGTCTTTATTTTCATAGCTTGCTTCCTTTTTATTCATTTTAATATTTTTAAGTGACACTTATTTATCTCTTATGATATAACACTGTAAGAAAGATGAAGAGTATTATACTCTTCATCATGTATAAGTTATTAGTTGTGATACTCAACTAAGAATGTGAAATATTAAATTCATACCAAATGTGATAAGAATTTTGTATTTTACCAAGTATATATGAGAGAAATGATAATAAACATCACTTATTATATTAGTGTGATTATTCTGTTCATTTTTCTTATTTGTGTTTTAGAAAATATTTAGAAAGATTTTTGTGTTTTATGATAATATGAAATATTAAAAAAGGTGTTTAACTGAAAACAATAGATGTTATTAAACTTTTGTTAGACTTTTGGTGAATTTTTCTATTTAATGGATATACTGTGCATGTTTCGATAGGTTTTATAGCGGGATTTAAAAATATATATGGTTGAATCAGCAAACTACAGAAGCTATGGTTGAAGAAAACACACATCCCTAGACAGACCGAGTAGGCTCAAACACCTGTGATATCACACATGATATCACAGGATGATATCACATGTGATATCACAAGCGATATAAACTATGATATCACACATGCTATCATCGGTAATATCACACATGATATCACAGGTGATATCACCGGTGTTATCACGTGTGATATCACAAGTGAGGTGATATCACCTGTGATATCACAGGTGTTTGAGCTTCCTCAGTTTTTTTATAAAGATGTGTGCTATCTTCAACCATAGCTTATTTAGTTTGTTGATTCAACCATAGATATTTTCAAATCCGCTATAAAACCAATTGAAACATGCACAATGTATCCATTAAATAGAAAAATCAACCACAAGTCTAAAAAAAGTATCATAACATCTCTTGTTTTCAATTGAACAACTTTTCTAATATTTCATAATTTCATAAAACACAAAATCTTCTAAATATTTTTCAAAACACAACAATCACATTCTTATTTGAGTATCACAACTGATAACACATACATGATGACGAATGTAATACTTTTCATCTTCCTTACAATGTTATATCACAAGAGATAAATAAATGTCACTTACAAATATCAAAATGAAAACGTCTGAAAACGGACAAAAACATATAAAATCGAATGAAAAGCGTATAAAAACGTATGAAAAATGACAAAAATGTATAAAAAGCGGATGAAAAGCGTATGAAACGGACGAAAACGATATAAAACGGGCGAAAAGCGGGCGGCGTCTAAAACATACAGAAAACGTCTAACAATGGACGAAACAAAAATGTAAAAAAGGATGACAACGTATGAAACGTCTGCGAATAAAATGGGACGAAAATACATGAAACGTAAAAATACAGACAACGTCTAAAAACGGACGAAAATAGATGAAAGCTAAAAACGACAAAACGTATGAAAATGGATGACAATGGCGGCGTAAAAAAGAAAACGGTAAAACGTAAGAAACAGCCGAAAACATATAAAGCGTAAAACACGTATGAAAATGGGCGAAAATGAAAGAAGACGGATGAAAACATATGAAAACGAATATAACGTAAGAAAATGGGACGAAACCGTAAAAAAAGACGAAAATGTATGAAACGGATGTAAGCAGCGTTAAGAAAAAGACAACGTTTATAAAGACGAAAACGTATAAAAGCAGACGAACGTCTGACAGAAGAAAATGTCTAAAAATGGACGCGTAAAACGAACGGAGCGTAATACGGTTTAACGTTTGAAAACAGACGAAAACGTATATAACGTCGCGAAAACGTCAGAAAACGTATGCGGATGCTTCGACGAAACACGTCTGAAATTCGTAAAAATAAGAACGAAAACATATGAACACGGACAAAACGTTTAAAAGCGGACGAAAACGTATGAATCTGAGATGAAAGCGTATGAAAGCGAAAAAAACTTAGAATAAAAAAAATTGAATTTAAAATTAAAAAAAGAATAATAAAAAAAACGTGAACAAAAAAAATAATAATAAAAAAATAATGAATTTCAAATAAAAAAGTGAATTCAAAAAAAAAAAATTAATAATTAAGAAAGACAAAAAGACAAAGAAAAATGAGAAAAAAAAACATGGACTTAGGTTTCCATATTAAATCTTAGGTTTATCCTCACCATTAGATCAAACTAGATGGATGGTAGAGATTTGTCCCTTGGTAAGCACCAAAATAAGAGTAAGCATTTGAAAATTCCTCTGATAAAGATATAAATTTTAAACAGTCAGTAGCACTTATCTTAGACCTGTTTCCTAGTTGGATTCAAAATCTAAAAGCTACAAATCAATATCAGAAAACGTTTATATTTATAAAGGGTCGAGTTATTGATACGGTGGCTATGTTTTTATTTCAACGGTGGCTATGAAATAGGTAGGGTACACAAACAGTACCTTGTCCCCTTGTCTTGTCTTTTGATTTTTTTTTTTTTTTTTTTTTTTAATAGAAATAAGTGTGTGTATAATATGTGAGTGTATAATAATGTATATAATAAGTGTGTGTATAATAATGTATATAATAAGTGTGTGTATAATAATGTATTGTACATGTATAATTATTTAGTTTGTATAATAGCACGCTAAATATTACCACATTAAATAACTGCAACAACAACTTTTATTATTAAATTAAACGTCAGCGTTAACATATTATTTAAATACACCAACATCTACTACATATGAAGATTATTCATCTCGTTTAAAAGATCATGGAGCCTTGCACCCGACTGACAAGTGTGATCCTCAGGATTCCTTGCCAATTCTAACTCCATCTCAGGCGTCTTTATTTTTGTCTTCAACGCTTGATCTCATTATCTTTAGCAAGCATGATTTGAGCACTGCGTTGAAGATGAGGCTCGACTTAAGTACCGTCTTTCAAATTCATCTTTCCAACTGAAGTATCGACACCCATAGTCATTTGTACAGGTACATTTACATGTTAAGAAAATAATAAGCGTATTTTTAACAAACAAATTATTTCGTAAAACCCTAAGCAAACGTATGATTATTTACCACTGAAAGAGGACATGCATATCTGATTAGGCCCGGAAAGGATTTAGGTGGATTTCCGTTCTATAATAAATCCTCTATTACATCGACACCGAAAGGATTTCCTTGGCCCACCTGACAAAAGAATTTGCATAAATCAGTAATCAATCATTTACAACAGAAAACATGTATCATTTACAATGTTATTATTAATTTAAATATAAACAGTAATCAATCATTTACAACATAAATCATTAATCAATCACTATGTTTACAACATAAATCATTAATCAATTATTTACTACATAAATCGTGTCAGTCACTATGTTTTATAATTATTTACAACATGAATCGATGTCAGTCACTATGTTAGTCGATCCCTATATAATGATTCCCACTGGGATGCAGCTTCGGATCTGTGCCTCCTCCATTGTGGGTGGAGTTGCTGAAGTGGAGAATCTTAGTCTAGCGTCGAGAACAATGTAATGACCTACTTCGTCCCCACACGGGCTATCACAAGGGTTGAGTTCTTTGTGAGAAGTCGGACCAGCGATAAGCGGAAAACACGTATTCCAACCCTTGAGAGATATAAGTGCAACGGGTCGTCTAAATACATCTGCAATAACCAACCCCGTGTTTGGCATTTCCATGTAGCGATCAGGCGGTGCATTTCCATGTTCGAACCAGTCTATTGTACGGCGAAGTTCGTTAAAACCGTCTTCCCCCCACAAACCCATGTAAACCTGCCAATGTAGGTCCATCTTTTGCAATAACATCTGCCTAACTTGGCGCCACAAATCTTGTTGTTTCCAAACATCATGGGCAACGCACCGAAACCCACAATTTCCGTCACCCACCACATTATATATACTGATTATGTATGGATGCCAAAGGACTGAAAGCACACCCATAAACATTTAAACTTTCTGCATCTCCATCGTACAACCTGTGTCTTATTTTTGGATGATCACTAGGACCCGTGAAAGAACTATGTCGGGCAGGTTCTTTATTGAAGTTCGGGACTTGTCTAGATCTTGTAGTTGTGCTTCTTCGGTGATTTACGGTTGGAACTTCATTCAAGTCCGGGACTTCATTCAAGTCGGGACTTGTGTACTTGCCCATTTTGTCCTTTTTCGGACGTCCACGGGTATTTTTGAATAACGAGGTTCCCGTGTGTCATCAGATGCAGGTTGGTATATCGATCTCAACTTCGTTAGCATATTATTCTTCACAAACGACGATGCTTTGGTAAAAACATTCCTGAATTGTCGAATGTCATCTCTAAACGAAGTATCATGATGATGATGATGATGATCATCATCATCATTATCATTACTGGAAGAGCCATCTTCAGGCGGTGGCCTATTGATATTAGGCCACGGAACATGTAGGGTTCTCCAAAAAGTATTAAGTTCTTCAAGTGGAATGGGGCGTCCTGAAATCATTAAAAGTGGTATATTACAATGACGCCCGTAAATCACTGATATTAATGGGGAAAACAACTTGATAGTTATAAATTTACTTACCATGACATACATAGTATTGCATCTCGTGAAAGCATGGCGGTCCGTAAATTATGCAACTTATGGCTACAATCTTCTACGGTGATAGATCGGTGGAGTTCTTTGTGCATGAGTGTGAAAGCATGGTGAGAAACTTTATACCACAATTCTTGAAATAGTAGAAAATTACAATCATTTATTTTCTCGCCGATGCTTCTATTTAAACTCTCTTTTATCGAATTTTCTTGCGCAAATACAATCTTATCGATTGCACTCAACAACCTATCTAAATTGGACTGTGTATTGCGCCCAAATATAATTTCAACAAGCGTGGTGAGCCTCAACTCTACACGTTGTTTGTCGGCCGAAGGAAGCGATATTCATCGGTGATGTACGAGACAAACATGTGTCTGTAATCTCGCAGCCAGTTATCCAGATACTCAGCGATAGCTGAAAAAAAACAATGAATTAATCAAAGGTCATTCGGGTGCTTATTAATTGAATAATAAAAAAAAATATAATTAACAATTTATTACGCGCATGGTTGACCAAGCGTTGTCGTAGGCGCTCATAATGTTGCTCGAACAATCGGCGTGTCGGAGCTTTAACCAACCGATCCCATCTATTTTTAATGGATTCATACTCATCTATCCCACCGCATCTGTTTCTCATAAACTTGAGCAAATTTTGCTCTATATGCCATCGACAGTAATTTGTGGCGGTAGGAAATTCGCTCTACATGCCCCAACCAACGCTAAATCTCTGTCGGTGACAATAACTGCGTGGGTAGTATCTTTCGTCTATCACCTCTTTTATGCGTTGCAATACCCATTGAAAATTATGCCCCTTTTCACCGTGTATAAAGCGCATACGCCATTGAAAATGTTTTATTCGTTGGAGTTACTCCAACAATTTCCAACAATGGCAATTTAAACATGGTAGTATTGTACGTGGAGTCCATCAACATGATTTCAGGGAATGAACGCCATAGAGCATTCGAAGTGGGGTGAACAAAAAATAGCTCCTCAAGCTCATTATGCTCATTCACCCTCGGGTAATATGCATAACCTGAATCCGTCAGATGCGAGTAAAGGACTTGAATTTGAGTTCTATCACCTACTCTGGCTCTCCGGAACTTATCAAGTGCGTTATAAATATTTCTAACGCTAGACACGTTCTCCGGATTACGTCCCTTTATTGTCGAAAGTATATTACGTGGTGAGTACGCTATACTCGACAATTCTTTGACCAAACTCAACTCATCATCTTTTAATCGCATTGCATATGGCACACCATGCAACGACTCTAGCAACTCATGATTATGGCTATCACACTTCACCCTCAAAATCCAATTAAATTGTGTTGGTCTATATTTTTGCAACTAATCGAATGGACAATTGCTTTTTTTGTTTTGGTTTCCGTTTTCCACTACCGTGATATTCATAAATCCCGCTCTTTGTACACATATAATTAATTTCCATCATCTGACCATTTTCTGATTTGGTTCTCTTTTTAACAATGACAAAACCGAGCCCCGAGGCTATATTTTGCACCCACTCAATTACTTCCTCGTGAGAACGGAAAGCCTGAAAATACATAACAAATTTTATAACATACTTTTTTTTAACTAATACTTTTTAATACTTTTTATAACGGAAAGCCCGAGGCTATATTTACCTCTTGTCGATAAATGGACAATCCTCGATACTTCCTCGTGAAAACGGAAAGCACGAAAAATAAAAACACAACAACTTTTATAACTTTCATTTTGACAAACTTTTATAAAAATACAACTTTTACATTTTAACATTTTCTTATAAAACTAATACTTTTATAAATAATTTTTTTAACAAAGTTTTATTAATACTTTTAAAACTAATACAAAGTTTTATTATATAAATTTTTTAACAAAGTTTTTATTAATATGTGTTTTATTACAAAGTTTTATTATATAAACTAATACTTTTAACAAAGTTTTATTATATAAATTTTTTATTAATACGTGTGTGGTTATTAAACCGTGTACGCGTTCTCTCTCTCTCACTATCTCTGAGTTGATATCTTGTCCTCTCTCTCACTATCTCATTCATTCAACTTTGTTTCTCTCTCTCACTATCTCTATCTCTCTAAAAGTGTTTAGATTTAGATCTAAAAACATATTAGATCGTGGTATTGTTGGTTATGTTGTGGTGATATTGCTACTGTGGTTCTTTGATGGTGAGTTTGTGATGTTGAGTTTGTGGTGTTTGGGTAAATCTGGGTACTTTGATGGTGAGTTTGTGATGTTCGTATCATTTATGGGTAAGTTGTGGGTTTAATTTAATGGATCTGTAAAAAAAATAAAAAACGCCTATTTTTATTTTTTAGGGTTTGGTAAATCTGGGTACTTTGATGGTGAGTTTGTGATGTTCGTATCATTTATGGGTAGATTGTGGGTTTAAGTTAATGGATCTGTAAAAAAATAAAAAGCCTATTTTTATTTTTTTAGGGTTTGGTAAATCTGGGTACTTTGATGGTGAGTCTGTGATGTTTGTATCATTTATGGGTAGATTGTGGGTTTAATTTTATGGATCTGTAAAAAAAAAAAAGCCTATTTTATTTTTAGGGTTTGGTAAATCTGGGTACTTTGATGGTGAGTTTGTGATGTTCGTATCATTTATGGGTAGATTGTGGGTTTAATTTTATGGATCTGTAAAAAAAATAAAAAACGCCTATTTTTATTTTTTAGGGTTTGGTAAATCTGGGTACTTTGATGGTGAGTCTGTGATGTTCGTATCATTTATGGGTAGATTGTGGGTTTAATTTAATGGATCTGTAAAAAAAATAAAAACGCCTATTTTTTTTTAGGGTTTGGTAAATCTGGGTACTTTGATGGTGAGTTTGTGATGTTCGTATCATTTATGGGTAGATTGTGGGTTTAATTTTATGGATCTGTAAAAAAAATAAATAACGCCTAATTTTTTTTTGTTTAGGGTTTGGATATCTGGGTTCTTTGATTGTGAGTTTCTGATGTTTGTATCATTTCTGGGTAAGTTGTGGGTTTAATTTTATGGATCTGTAATAAACCCTATGGTAAAAGCGATTACAAACTGCTTATGTGAGAGGGTGATTATGTGCTTATGATAACCATGTGCTTATGATAACCATGTGCTTATGTGCTTATGATAACCATGTGTTTATGTGCTTATTGAAAGCTGCACGAGTTTTGTGGGTGCAAAAGGGTAGGTTAACACCTTGATCTGCCACCATTGAGTGGTATGAATACCTGCTCTGGCCTACCCTAGTCCACAGGCTCTGTGTGGTTTCTTGGCAAAATGCTTATTGCACACAAGCAGATTGCACAGGCTGTTAGACCGTTCAATACAATGTTACAGTGGGGTTATTCATCTGTGGCTATGTTTTTATTCATAATGTGGCTACAATTTTATATAACAAACTGCTTATATGCTTGATAAGCGGTTTGTTCTGTAACTGATTTGAAAATGAGATAGGCAATGATGATTTTGCAAAAAAAAAAATTATTTTGCAACCTTTGATGTTGCAACCATATATGATAAATATGATTTTGGCTTGGCATTTCGAATGGGCGGCAAAATTTTTATTTTTATTTTGCAACCTTTGATGTTGACCATATATGATAATATGTGATACTTAATCTGAGCCTAATGTTATCTCTATTATTAATGTGTAAAATTGTTACCTCTGGTGATTGAGACATATCGGTAGCCTGAGATATTTGAGGTTTCTTTGTGGTTTGTTAGTTGCGACTTACACTTGCGGCTTGTGTTTCACTAAAATTATAGCCACCGTATAAATAACTTGATGATGTTTGTATGATGGTGAGTGCAGCCTAAGATATTTGAGGTTTCTTTGTGGTTTGTTAGTTGCGGCTTTCACTTGCAGCTTGTGTTTCACTAAAATTATAGCCACCGTATAAATAACTTGATGTTTGTATGATGGTGAGTTTGTGATGTTGTAACTTGGTGATGTTTGAGGCTGAATATATTAAGATTATTCACTTGTGACTATTCACTTGTGACTTGTGACTTTCTTGTGACTACCTACCTATCCTGAGATGGGAGGTTTTGTGACTACATGCAGTTTGGGAATCTTACTTTTGCTTTTGGTACTTGCTTGTTAACTTGGTTGCAATCTGGTATTGTGCAATCTGATCTGTGCACTTGTGTGCAATCTGCTGCAAAGTGATATTTTAAACACTTTGCAACCTTCATATCCGAGCCTGTGTGCAATCTGCTTGTGTGCTTATTGATACGGTGGCTATGTTTTTATTTCAACGGTGGCTATGAAATAGGTATGACACAAACAGTACCTTGTCCAATACAATGATACGGTGGCTATGTTTTTATTTCAACGGTGGCTATGCAATCTGGTATTGTGTAATCTGATCTGTGCACTTGTGTGCAATCTGCTGCAGTTGGACAAAAAAAATTTTCAAAAAAAGGCGATGACGATTGGTTTTATAACCGAACGGCACGGCAAAGTGATTTTTTTATCACTTTGCAACCATCATATCCGAGCCTAACACTTTTCTAAATCTGCTGCACTTGCACAATTTTTTTTCTAAAAAGGCTATGACGATTGGTTTTATAAATGAGCGGCCGCGGCAAAGTGATATTTTAAACACTTTGCAACCTTCATATCCGAGCCTGTGTGCAATCTGCTTGTGTGCTTATGCACTTGGACAAAAAAAAAACTAGGCAATGATGTAATCTGAGCCTGTGTCCAATCTGCTTGTGTCTTATGCACTTGGACAAAAAAAACTGGCGATGATGAACTCTAATCGGCCTGCATTCAATCTGCTTGCGTGTGCTAATGCACTGGACAAAAGCTTTGTGCATCTGCTTGTGCTAATGCACTTGGACAAAAAAAATTGTGCAAACTGCTTTGTGCAATCCTTTACCCAAATCTGCAAAATCTACTTGTGTGCACAAGACAAAAAAGAAAAAGAAAAAAAAAAACAGCAAAAGACAAAAAAGAAAAAGAAAAAAGAGACAAAATCTGCAAAATCTATTTGTGTGCACTGTAGCTACAGTACCGGTAGCAATAGACCCCGTGTGGATCCTAGGGGTAGACCCCGTAGCAATAGTAGGACCCTTTATAAATACGTTATGTAGCTCTTGACACCATAATACACACACACACAAAAATATATCAATCGCTCAAATATTTCAGGTTTGTTTTTTCTTCCTCTTCTTCTTTATTAGATCGAGCATCATCCATAATTCCGTATAGGTAAGCTTAGAGATATAAACAGTGTCGTTTAAAACATTTTTTGTATGAAAGTTAATTTGGGTCCAGTTTAGTTAAACTTCATTATTGGTTTATTCTAGTTATATTTGTTTACAGTTTGATTATTATTTTGATCGTCAAACAGTGATATACTCTTGAAACTTATGTTCATATGTTGTTTAATATCCAGAATAGGGTACACTACATTTGGCTTCAATGACTGTTTTTCGCCATACATGCCTGTTTCTTGTACTGCTTGTTGGGGTAGTGGTTGTACATGCCCAGTCACCTTTGGATCTCAAAGAAACAACAACGTTGGATCAACATACGCCTCATATGGATAACGGCACGAGATGGGAGGCACTGGAAGACATTGCTCACAAGATTGAGTTTCATGGTATGCGTGGCGTAAAACAAAGTGATATTCATATTTTCCACTTGTGGGGAAAAGTAAGTATATATTCTTGTTGGTTCATATAATTTTATTGCTTGATTAGGTTTTTGTATATGTATATCAGTATATGCGTGAGATTTCTTGAACATAGCCCTTGAGATTATGCCTAAAAGGAAATAATATTTGCGTGTGTGCAGTACAACATGTCATCAAGATCTGAAAGAGCCGAAATTGTAAAGGAGATAAGAGAAACTTACACCTATATAGCGCATATGGAAAAGAGCATTGACATGATTGGATTGCTTCTTTTTGGTCCTCAACATGGGCGTACGATCATCCATTCAGTCAGAAGTTCCGGGCAACCTGTAGTTGATGATGGGGAATGCTATAAATCTACGGTACATATAATGTCTTACATTAAAAGATAAACATAAGAGTTTGAAGTCTAAACATACAGTTTTGCTAATATGTGTTCCTTTTCATTAAAGATTGACTTATTTGAGAGGCATTGTGGTTTGATCACTGAACACACCATGGGGCGCTTGTCCACGTTAGCTTTTGCTAACATTTGCAACAAGCGGGTTGACAAGGAAGCTGTCGAGGAAGCGTTTAAGCTTACCTGCAGCACGAAAATCAATATACCATACCATATGGTAACTTCCCAACTAGTGATGTTCGGTTATAGTACCTATTTGATACTACGTATTATTCTTTGCAATGAATTAACGGGTTCTATTTTTTCAGGTTTGAGGATCGAACTGAAGTCATTAGAAAGAAATTTAGAGATGCGTGCGGATGAATTCTTAGAAATTTACCTTGGTATTCAATATTTAGACAAGATTTTACATTGAATTGTTGATAAACATTTAGAAAACAATGACATTTACTATTTTCGTGTGACTAGAGTTTTTTCCGTTAGATACGTTTGATTATGGTTGATTTTAATTAGCTCTATGTTTTGGGATTAGTATTATCAACTGAATTCTTTTAGTTAGACGTGAAGATATGTTTGTGTGTTTTAAATTTCATGGTTGTCACTTGTCAACATATTTGATCATATATTTGTGGGGACTTGGGTCTTATCGGTTAACTAGTGTTAGCTTTCATCGAATATTCAAAATGTTGTATAACAAGGATTTGGATGCCAGCATGTTGCCGCGTGGACATTGTGTCAAAGCTTAAGGCTTTATGTTGGTGTGGAAAGCTTAGATACAGGTTTATACGGCCGCGCTCTGCTGCGGTAATGAGTTGCTAACGCATAACAAAAAAGGCTCATATTTCAACAGTCAAATTTGAGCATTTAAATTTGAACTTCAGTTGCAAAGCACTTCCAAAAGCATCATTTGTGCAATATGTTTAAGTTACGAAAATGACTTGCCAACTAATAATCCAAACAACTTAAAATGCAAAGAGTCACCAAAGGCTTACTTTCGTTAATATATCTTATCCTCCTTAACAATGCTCCGCCAGTCCCTCATCAGAAACAAAGTATCATCAAAAGCTTAGTTTCGTTAATTTTATCCTCCTTAAAAATGCTCCGCCAGTCCCTCATCCAAAGTAAGTAATCTACTCTCTTGATTTAATATTGAAAACATTCTAAATGGATCTTTTGTCAGTACAATTCAGACTTACTTTGTTGGCTAACAAGTATGGTACCCAAGGTTTAAGTCTTCATTACCGTTGCAGGACATATAATCATGTCGGAAAGCCTAAAAATACTAAACTACTTGAGGGATATCCATTCACCTCATGTTGTTTAACATCACGCATATGAGTCTGCACATGTCTTGAAACATGTAAACTGTTTTCCCATTCTACCTATCAAGAATATAAGTAACAGTCAAGTTCGAGCAACTTTAAAAGCCTAGTAAACTATCATATGGTGAGCAAAGAAACAACATATCAAAATCATCTGCAAATTAAACATCAAACATATTACAGTACCATTTAAAGATGACCCATTGGATATTCATAGTAAAAAGAGATACCACCTTTTCCAAAAGTAGCATGAATTTTCATTGATATAACTGCAAGTAATACCTAATTGTTCTACAACTCATTTTAAATCAATTTTGATATTTTTCAGGATGAAAAAGCAAGCAAAATAGTTCGAATATAAATGGGAATTTTGACCCACTTACTCGATATAAAAATGAATACCATTCTATTATTCACTATTCTCAACGATTGCTAATATTGAAGAAAAATGAATACCATTCTATGACTCACGTAATGGTACAATTCGATCCATAGACTGCATATAAAAATGTAACTACATAATACATAGAAATATTACCTTCTGCCCAACATAGTCTGGACAAAGTTTTCTCAGAGAGCAATAAAAATTTGCAAGGCTTTATTATATTTTTCTTCATTTTGGGAATCATTTGAATAGTCTAATAGTGAGCCTTTAATGTGTAACTTATGTTACAAACTACTCGTATCAAAAAGGATTTAGTGATTTCTAATCTGAAGTTTAAAAGTTAACGGGTCGAAGGCAAGTTGATTATTCAAATCAACATACAAAATGAAATACTAAAGGTAATCTATGTTAAATTTATTCATCCCGTCACAAAGCGTGGGCAATGAACACATAGTTATAGACTTATAGTTATATAGCAAAAGCTCTACAAAAACGTGGAGTATACGACTATTACTATACGTGGAACTTGGGGCCTGAGCTCTTGGCTCTTTGCTATGCGTTAGATTTCTACATGCATATTTACTAGTTTTAATTAACACTCACACTCAATCACCAGTGAAGGGTCCGCAAATTGACTTGTGCACATGTCTAAACATGCATTTTAAAGTGAACACAGACTTAATAGCAACATTGGAAACATATTCTAATTAAACAGCATGTTACTGCATCGAATAATCCAATTCAAATTTATATTGTTGTTTTGTGAACGAATTCTAGTTGGAAAACAACTTGTCTATGAAGAAAGACGAGTCTCTAAAATCTGGACATCTTTCGAGAGTGTGGATTTTTGTCTTCTTTTGATTGTTTCAACATGAAGTTAGTATTTTCATTCTGTTAAAGAAAATGAAATAGTGGCAAGCAGCGCGAATTATGGATATCGGGGGTACTATATTTGAAAGAGTTGAAATTGTTCTGTCTTTGGTAAAAAGCTGCTTTGAGCTGATGCATTATTTAAAGAGATTCAACATACAATCTTCAGGTTGATTTCTAACAGGTCCCTGCCCACATGTATCTTCCAGTTAATTAAGATGCTATTTTGATGTGGTTATGGTCTTAGGTTGGTCCTAGGATATGGGGCCTGTATGTTTTTTTGAGTCCCTTTGTTACTTAACATCACAGTACACCCTGCCCCCCATATTTGACACAAGCTAGATAAATGAGATAAAATGCACCAGTTCGCCAGCCCCTACCAATTCTGCTAGAGACACTGTTGGAAGAAACACCAACAAACCTTGTTAAGAATATAGCGCGAAATATTGTTGGAAGAAACACCAACAAACCTTGTTAAGATAGCGCGAAATATTGACTCAAAGTAACTACACACATAACCCAAACGTTACATTGTATTAATTAATGAATGAGCAAGGAAGAATGTTCCAATTAGCATCCCCTCACCTCTATTTATAGAGATGAGGGGCACAATCCTTTTGAATTCGAATTCTATAATTACCTTGCTTGCCTTGCACACTAATGAGCTTTTTTCCTAGCCGTATATTAGTGAAACAAGTATGTTAATATTTGTATGTTGAGGTGGAAGTGTGAGTTTAATTGGTGTACAAGTAGTTATATCTGGCGGGAATGCCGTGCTAAATTTTCTTTCAAAGTTAGTCATTAAGGACTAAATGTGAAAAAGGCCAATAACCCTAAGGACTATTTTCAAAAATTATTTCTGGAAATAATATGTCATTTTATGGAAAAAGTCTTTAAAATTCTCAGAATGTTGCAAAGTTAGTCCTAATGGACTAACTTTGAAACCATTAGATAACTGCAGGGACTATTCTTGTAATTTTTTGAGCCACTATAGCGATCACTGTAGCTGGTACAGTGCATTTTTCCCTTTTAGTATATAGATATAATTACTAGTATATAAAAGGTTACCAAAATCTAAGAGACAGCGCCCCCTACCAATACCTGATTTGACGCATAAAAAGTTTATCATATAAGTCACCTGTGTATTAATATATACAGATATGGATTAAATGAGCATTTCTTGAATTAACTGCTTTGTTTTATTTCATTGCCTTAGTTATATATGCTTTGATTTGATTCAACAGTGATGAGTAACAATATTGACTTTTTCACATTCACACAAGACATAGGTTTGTCTATATATAGACAATGCATATGTGTGTATAGGTTCTTTAAGGAAAATTATGGAAGCTCAAGCTCAACTCCATTTGAAAACTCCATTGGTGTCTCGAGTAGGTAATATCTTACTACCTAAAATTGTTAAATCACAATCACACAATGTTACCAAACGCTACCGATTATTTGCTTCCCACCCCACTGCCATTGCCCCTAAACGAGAGAAAGATGCAAAAAGGCGAGTTGTTATTACGGGCATGGGTCTTGTTTCTGTGTTTGGAAATGACGTTAATACATTTTACGAGAGACTCTTAGCTGGAGAGAGCGAAGTCACTTTAATAGACCGCTTTGATACTTCAGAACTCACAACGAGAATTGGTGGTCAAATTCGTGGTTTTGAATCAAATGGGTATATTGATGGAAAAAATGAGAGAAGACTTGATGATTGTCAACGCTATTGCATTGTTGCGGGGAAAAAAGCACTTGAAGATGCTGCTCTTGGTGACCATGAACGCTCCAAGGTTTGTAATTTATATATTATGTTTGCTGGATGCAAGCGTCTGAGTATCTGATTTAATTGAGTTACTTTCTTACCATTTGCAGATTAATAAAGATCGTGCAGGCGTGCTTGTTGGATCTGGAATTGGAGGTTGTACGTTATTTCATGATGGTGTGAAGTCTTTAATCGAGAAAGGTCACAGAAAAATCACACCATTTTTTGTACCTTTAACATCCACAAACATGGGCTCTGCCTTACTTGCTATGGATCTTGGATTTTTGGGACCAAGTTATTCCATCTCTGCTGCTTGTGCAACATCCAATTATTGCGTCTATGCTGCTGCAAATCATATTCGTGATGGGAAGGCTGATTTGATGATTGCTGGTGGAGTTGATGCTCTACTTGTTCCACTTGGAATTGGAGGTTTTGCTGCTTCTAAAGCATTGTCTCAAAGAAATGATGATCCCCGGACTGCATCCAGACCATGGGATAAAAATAGAGATGGCTTCGTTATGGGTGAAGGCGCTGGTGTCTTGGTGAATATATAACTTAATACATCTTTGTTGCTGATTTTATATAATGCTTACATGTATTGTGAAATTTTATCATGGTATATTTATAGGTGTTGGAGAGTTTAGAGCATGCAATTAAAAGGGATGCACCAATACTTGCCGAATACTTGGGGGGTGCAATAAATTGTGATGCATATCATATAACCACTCCACACCCCGACGGTCTTGCTTTTATACCTTGCATTCAAAAGTGCCTTATGAATGCTGGTGTGTCAGTAGAGGAGGTACTTGTCTTCTTATATCATAAATTATTCGCTTAATCATATTGATTGGCTTTACAAGATAAATTCGTCGATTATATTCTCCAACTATATCTTGTTGCAAGGTAAATTACATCAATGCACATGCAACTTCTACACTAGTTGGAGATGTGGCAGAGGTAAACGCTCTCAAGAAGGTATTCAAGAACACTAACGGGATCAAAATGAATGCTACAAAGGTGAAACAAACTGTGATCCGCCATAATCCAGATTGTCTCCACAACCTCTCGCATTAACTTTTATTTTCACTTTAGTCTATGATAGGGCACTCGATGGGTGCGGCCGGAGGTTTGGAAGCAATTGTTGTAGTAAAAGCAATTCAAACTGGATGGTTGCATCCGACCATCAACCAATTTGTATGTGATACCTACTATACATTCCTTTTCTTCCTTCCTCGTTTATCGTCTTCAGATCTCACATTTCTAATGAAACTTTAGGACCCTGAACCTGTTGTAGAATTCGACACGGTTGCAAATACAAAGCAGCAACATGAAGTGAATGTTGGTGAGTTTGTTACCATTTCTCCTTTCTTCACTACCCATAATATATCAAGTACACTTACTCCATTTTTTATTTTTTTTTGTATGCAGCAATTTCAGCTTCATATGGTTTAGGTGGCCACAATTCTGTTGTAGCATTCTCGCCATTCAAACCTTGATATGAAACTTCTAAACCATGTGTTGGTTATTTCAACATAACTTAATATAACCAAGAGGATTATTATGATATATGGCATGTAACACACTTAAGATCATGATATATTGTAATAAACTTCAAAATGCAAAACTTACTTAAGTACCAGTCACTTTTCTCAGGTATATTAATGAGTCCAAATATAGAAGATCACATTTGAATGGAAACCATCAACAAGACAACAACCATTTGATTCCAAGTAATGTTGGATTTGAGTTATGTGTTCTCTCCCTGATTAATACAAACAAAGGTGACCCAACTTCTTAACAAGACAATTAAAAAGAATTGGCCCTAAAACAAAGGATACAACACTACTACTACAACCTTACAAAATAAAAAAAGAGCTCACAAATTAAAGACCAAAAGACAAAACTCATGTTTTAAACTATGGGACATATTCTATTGACAGCGACAGTCCCATAATTCATTTAAAATACACGACAGGCTAATATGACAAGCCATGGGATCTCTAAAGGACCACTTGACGATGCAGAAGTTACGTGCAAAAAATTATATGATAGCTAAACATGACGATAAAAATATATATTAACCATTTAACTTTGACTTTTTATGAACTTTTTTTTTTTTTTTTTTTTTAACTTTCGACTACTTGAAAATGAGTTTGACAAATATTTAAGGTATGTGTTGCAAAAGTAACTGTTGATAGAACTGTAAACGTAGCTGTTGAAGAAGATGAAGCGGGAGATTAAAAACTGATATTATTTTTATAAGTTATACGGATTAGCACTTTATTTTTAGAGATTATGAATGATTATTTTTCTTAAATCTCTGAAAGTTGTGTCTGTCAATATAACTTATATTTTAAGTAGCTTATGTTTTCAAAACTAAGTCTCCTCATAATATATCATTTGCGTCAAACATGCCTTTAGAATATATATAGTCATATATTGTTAACATTTTAATGTTAGAAACAAGATTTGAGGCCTCAAAATATATAAAGAGATATATATATTTTTTGAGGCGTCTAAAATTTTGAAGACATGTGCGGTTGCAGCATAGCACTCTCGAATACGACTCTATTTTAAATCTTTAATTACTTTAAATTCTTTTGAGTTAAAAACAAGAGACGTTTGAAACCTTTTCACCCCAACATAAAAAGATCAGACCCTAATTTCTTCCTCACACCAACGTTTCACCCATATGATCTAAAATTACGATTCTTGTGTATCTTCCTTTTTTATTTATCATCAACTCGAACTTTAATGCTTTAACTAAGGCTTTTTAACGACGGAGGAATTGTGATAAGAATACTCAGCCTTAAGGAAGGTAGCTAGCGATGAGGAAAATATGATTACAGTCATTACTTACAATTCCAATAAGCCTAACTTGGCAAACGACACCAATCAATCAACAACTAGACATTATAATACCTATCTATATATTGTCGAAAGAAAAGCTAATTTAAGGTTGGATGCAATCCAACACTTATTAATAAGCATTTACGTCCTAAGCTAGCTGGTTGAGAAATGATATCCACTACACAAAAAAGGTTCTTTCGGATGTTCATATTGATTTATTATGGACTATGCACGGAAGCAAGTAATATTCAAATTAAGAGAAAGTGCAATCACATTCGGTTATTCAAGTTTGCTAGCATGGTACCCGCACAAAGCAACGGGTTCAGATACGAATATTGGTTAATGATTTTTTGAATATATGTTTTTTGTGACAAATATTGCTTAATGATTTTCTATAATAATGGATGATAGTTGATAGAGATAGTGTGTTTGTGTTGAGATTATGAAGAATTTATATACTAAATTATTATATGAAGTTTAAAAAGTTATTAATTTTAACCATAAACGCATTAAATTCATTATATTAGTTATAGAGTAAATTGCAGAAATGGTCTATGTGGTTTGCTCAGATTGCATATTTAGTCTCTGGTCTTTCGAAATTGCGGGCCTCCTTCGGGAGTTTTTGGTTTCGTTTTGGTCCCAAAGCCATTGCAAAAATGGTCCATGTGGTTTTCTCATAATTGCACGTTGAGTCCTGGGGACCAAAAAGAACCAAGAACTCTCCACAAGGAGGCCGTCACAATATGAGCAAACCATAGGAACCATTTTTGCAATTTACTTTTAGTTATATTTTATTATTGTAACACTCAATTTAATATTCTAATTTAATGTGGTATTAGTGTATTTTGAAGTTTTCTTTTAATAACTACTAATAATAGAAGGTGTGTTAATTTAATTTTTTAAGGCTTTTAAAAGATAGAAGGTCCCAAATAAATTATAAGGAGTAAAGATTATTATATTGTAAATAACTTTTAAAGCAATATACTTGTGTATATATGTTTTATATAGAGATAGCTTGGCTATAATTTTTGTAGCCAATTAGCTACAACTCTTCATAATAAATACATATACAATGAATCAGTGACTCGCAGAAAAAAATCAAGGGCCCATAAAAAAAATAAGAACCCACATTTTTTAGCTTAAAATTGTAGCTAATATATTCCCATTTTATATATGCTTTATATGTACCATGGTCTAACAAAAAACTAGTAGAGTTGAGAGACAAACACACAAATTAAGTTATGTTTAGTACCATAAGAGCAGTGTCACTTAACTTATAAAAGTTTAAAGGGTTGAAACTGATCTTAATCTATGGTATTAGAGTTAGGGTGTGTTTGATAGACACTTAATGAAATGACTAAGAGATCATCTTAGATTCGGTCAGCACCCATGCTTGTTTGATAACAATAAATGGTCAACTGACTCGTTCCTTACTCCTCTGTACGATTCACATGAATTTGGATGCAAAACCACTCAGCTTCTTACACTTCATCTCAATGTACCTATATACCCTTATTTTCAAATATCAATTTTTTATTGGCCTATTTGTTTAATGGGTATTATATTCACTACATTATATCCCTTCTTAATCCGTTGATTCTAGCATTTATATTGTTTTGATACATTCTTTTAATATCGTTCAAAAAAAATGTCATTGGTTGCCATCCACGTTAATGTAACCAATTTCTAAGCCGAAAGAGCAAAATGCATGAGAGTTCATTTTTATTAATGTTTAAAAATATTATTCCGTCTCTATTTGTTATTGAAATTATTATTCGTTCCTATAATTCATAAAATTTGTAAATTGAGACTATTTATTAAACGATCATATTTTATTATAAACAACGCAAGGTTAAATTAGTAATTTGTGTTATTCAGAACGTCAAGTTAGAACATTTGTCAAACATCTTGTTTTAATTCATAACCAAATTCATTCAGAGTCTTTGATTCATTCAGCGTTTTTAATCATTCAGCGCTATATCACCTTAATTTATCAAACGGCCCCTAAATAATTTTAAGAGTCAAAATTGGAAAATCTAAAATTGTAGATGTAACAATTTTTTGAACGACACTTAAGGGGGTCTTTATTTTCCACTTAATGAGTGGTTAAACTTTTTTTTTTTTTTTTTTTTTAATGGTTTTTGACTTTTTGGCCGACTAATCCACGGGGTTTGAACCCACCGTCACACAGAATCAAACCAGGTAAAGCCCTCATTTTTCAGAAGGTTGGCGTGACCACTTAAAGGTTATTTGCACCTAGCAAGAATTGGATTTGAGACCTCACACATTTTAGAATGATAGTCACAAACTCTTTTACTACTAAGCCATTCTTGAGTGGTTTCACAGTATTTGAACTCAAGACTTGTTTCATCTTATTGGTGAGGTCTACAAAAACTCCGCTCTTTCAATTAAATGGTTAATCTAAACATGTCTTCAAACCACTTAATTTAATAAACAACCCCCTAAACATTCTCACTATCCGTATTAGGTTGGTTCTTAGATTTAAATGGACTAGCCTATGAGCCTGTAAAAGGATTATCTACCTGCCCACTACCCCTCTTTGACAAAATTGGAAATTAGCCCATAAGCCCATAACGCTTGAGATTGAGACGATTCGTTTGAAATCAAAGTATCAAGCACCATTTGATCAATAAGTTAATGAGTACACTGGTAAACATTGAATTTCAAATTAGTGATCGTGTTTAAATTCATAGAGTAATATGTGTGGCCGATTCAAATTTTTTCCTGAACAAAAAAGTTTTCATGCTGTAGGCGCATCATGATGTGTGGTTGTGACCTTTAAGTGGCTCGTTAGATGAACAAAATGACCACATTAATCATATAATACATGCCATGGTCGTAGTCGTGGCATATGCAAGAAGCCTCATTGGCGAGAGGTTGGGCAAATTAATCAGATCTAGAGAACGCAATATTATAAATTATGGTTTATTTATGGACCTGAGTTAAATTAGAAGTCAAAGAACTAATGGTATATGAACAAAAATATATCAACTACATATCAAGCATGTGACCAACAATGAAATTCGAACTGTAGAGTCTAAATGATAATCTTGCACTGTTGTGGATGTTTTGAACTAGTAAATAATATATACATGATACGTGAAAATGAGATTTGAAAATCATTTATTTTGTTATGAAAGGGGACGAAAATTTCTTATCAATAGAATTTGCCAATAATTTGAATGAACCTGTTACACAAAACTTTCTAAGAGAATTACAATATTCATGAAGTCCAATTTACAGCAAACCAATCTTTATGTTTAAAGAAAGAAACTTGCATCTCTTTTTGGACTTCAAGCTTTCAAAAAGCAAAAAATTATTAACCTCCTTTACCCAAAAAGAGATAAAATTATTAATCTATAGTCGATACTCTATACTGTATTGATTAACCTAAACCAAAGCTATCTTTTTATACTCGTAAATCATTGGTGATGAGTTGTGTTGAGTGACGGATAAAGTTCAAAGAGGGTCAAAGTTATCTATACTACTTATAATGCACGAAGGCACCTAACTCTTAATTTTAAGACGTACAAGAAATTAAACATGGTTTACAACATTTTAATGCATCAAATTTTCAGAATTACAACAAAGTAAGCATATTGTATAACAAAATAAAAGCGTGGTGTCATTTTAAGACCAAAATTCTATCAAACAACATTAATGCTATTAAAAACACCCCTTCACAAAAAATTACAACCATTTAAGCACAATGTACAATAGTTGCAACTAATTTTCAGATTTACAACAAAATAAGCATAATGTACAACAAAATAAGCATGATGTAATTTTCAGACTTACAAAATTAATATTATTAAAGTGGTTAATGTTATTAATGACTATAATGACTACTACTTACAAGAAAAGAAACATAGTGTACAACACTTTAATGCACATAATTTTCAGACGTGCAAGACAAGAAGCATAGTTTACAACAAAACACCACATTAATGCTATTTAATGTAGTCAATTATTTAACCGGTCAATAAATACAATTAATACAGTTATTAAAAACCCCTTATATAAGAAATACAAATTATCAAGCATATTATACAACAAAATTAAACACAATTCTTGCATTAAATTTCACTACTACAAATAATAAAGCACATTATACAAATATTCAAGTCCGAACGGGCAATGGACCAAATGGGCTTGAGCCCAAACGGGCGGACAAACGGCTCGAACCCGACATGCCAACGGTTCGAGCCCAACAACATGGCTATACGAAATTCTTGATATCCAGTAATTTATTATTAAAAGAACATAATGAACTAAAATACATTATCAATCAAAAAATTTATTTCGAGTGCCACGCAATGCCTGGTACCCTCTAGTAGTATTAATTAATAAAAGATTAATTTCAAATCATGGTTTCAGAAATTGTAAACGTGATTTTTGACTCATTTCCCTTTTAGCTAAATTTTAAATTTTCTTCCTTAGCAAATCTTTTAACCTTAACAGCTATGTTTAAAAAGAAAGATAAAGCTTTATATAAGTTTTATATTTTTTAATTAAACTACTATAATGGATTGTCCTAATGTCTTTTTATTGTTTTCACTAACTGTAGATTGAGAATTACCATTAGACATATCGCTGTAGCTGACTTCTAACAAGGTTTTTGTTGCCCTCGTTTTGCAGCGGGATTAACTCTAATGACTAACCTAAAAAGTAGGAAGGCATTAGTATAAATATGAAACGAATAGTTATATGTATTTGATAATTGGTATAAAGCAAAGTCTTGGTATGCATAATTGTTCAAATAAAATGTAAATTGTTGAAGATAAACGTTATTGATCAGTCCATAGGTTTTCGGTGGTAATCATTTTTAAAAGTTGAGTGGAACGATTGTCATTTTACCTTTAACTTTATATTTTAAATGATACTTTAGATGCAC
>OU343216.1:106725331-106737604 GCA_910596185.1 Chrysanthemum makinoi | reverse complement strand
AACTTTTTCAAACTCAAAAACCATCTAAAAACCACTAGAAATCCAAGGATATGTAGGAGATGATCAAACCGTGGCTCTTGATACCATTTGTAACATATTGGATTTCACATACACATCAAACCATTAACACAAGAGGCGTAGAAGATGATTTTCTAGAGGTTTGGGAACTTTAGAGAGAAAGAGCTCAACTCTCTACCTTGGAAGGTGGCGAGTATTTATAGTATGCCATAAATGCCAACTTCGGTACGTGGATCGGGCATACAAGACGTCCAGTCCTCCATGGTGTTACTTGCCAACTAAATACTATAACTTGTAATAATAATCTCATTCTGAGATGATTACATATCTGAGGTATAATAACTAGATTTACTAAATCCTAACATAAGCAGTATCTAGTAGAACAAAACATAGACACGTTTTTTATTGTTTGGTCAATTTAGAGCAAAACAGAACGAAATGAGTCCCGTGTTGCAGTATGTTTACCTTATAACTAAAGATCGGATATTCGCAATAATTGTAGATGGGTATGATCCATCTCTTTTGAAACTGTACCATGATCTTTTTACCTTACAGATTCCTTTGCATAGATGGCCTTTTGTGTGAGCTCGTATGCTCTTCACCTATAAAAAAATGCATTAAGTCATGACAAATAGGTGGCCATTGTGAGATTAGTATATTTCCTGCACAACAAACATATAGTTAATAGCAGATTATTGGATTGTACTGTTATCGCATCTATTTGAGGTTGATTCATAGGTTTATCTTCAATTTGAAAATGGTGAGTGATCTCAGTTATTGATTGTTTATATATATTATTTATCTTCTATAGGTACATATATATTATTTATCTTCTTCTCAGATGATGATGGATTGGGTGACTTATGTCGTAAATTAATTTAGGTAATTAACAATCTACATATCATAGCATGCATACCTTGTTTTATTATGATTTGGTATGTTTTATCTTTATGAAATTGGGGAATTGTATATTTTGAATTTGTGTATGTTAATTTGAGAAAGATTAATTGTTATTTTTTTACATGTTTTTGTTGAATCCTAGGTATTTTGAATATGTGGTGTGGATGTTATGTGGATCTGTTTCAATTTGGTCACAGAGTATCTGCTCTTTGCTTTTCTTTCTTTATAGGTTGTGTTAGTTTTGTAGAGCTATAGGTTTTGGGCAGTATTAGGTTTTGTTTTTTTTTGGTTTTCGGAATCTGTCATTGGAAAGAGAAGCCAATGAGATATTGTGGCAATTTGGTTGGATTAACTGCATGCTACTGTTTGTTTTGCCTATATAAGTGTTTTTTTTGCTCACATAGTTGCCTGTTTACTTTGTTATTCTTTTTTAAGAGTGTGTTAAGAAAATGGTTTCAACTCCCAACTTTGATCAACTGAAAGATGCCTGTGGTTCTGATGAACTTCATCACGCTTTCAAATTCCTGTTCGTGAAAGAGCAGAGTGAAAATGAAGGTTTTATCATGTTGTTGGGGGGGAAATGTGATGACGTTCGTCCCAGGCTTGATAAAATAATTGAGTTACTTGATGAGTGTGTAAATACTCATCATTTTTGGTCAAATCTGAACTGCAAAACATTTAAAAACACTAAGAAATGCATCAAAATACTGAAAATATCCCAAAGTGCGTTTTATATGTTTGAGATGCAAAATTATTGAAAACAAATGAAAAGCGAACAAAGTTTGCATAATTGTGATTTCGGTTCCCAACTTTCAAAATGGCAAAACAAGTCCCCGGGATTTTCAAAAAATGGAAAATATTATTTATGGCCCTTGGTTAATAAAGTTTGTCATTTATGGTCCTTATAATAATCTTTGCAAAATTACATTTTTGGTCCCTCAAGAATTGGTGAATTACAAATATGGTCCTTGGAATTTTCAAAGATGACAAGATTGGTCCTTGGAAGACATTTTCAGAAATACATGAGTGGTCCCTGGATTTTCAGAATAGACACCTTTGGTCCTTGTGTTACTTAAATACCAAATCCAAACCGGATCCAAACACAACCCAAGCCCAATCCCCATGGCCCATTACCCTTTTATCCAACCCGGACCCAAAATCTAACCCACGGTTTAAAATAAAACCGCCCTTGTTTTTCCATCTTCTTCAACAACTGCTCTGCAAAAACCACTCTCCAACCTTACCTCCAGCTATCCAACCCTCACCCTTATCACTCCACCTCCACAAACCAACAAGGAGCATTTAATGCTTCTCCTTCCTTTCACTCAACCCACCCCAGTTGCTATTTCGTTTTCCCGCCAAAAAGCCATCAACGGCTAATATCTAGTCCACTAATCTAATGGCTCTGAATAGAAGTAGAAATGCTCGAGAAGACACGTGGGAGCAATCTTGTTGATAAAAAGGAGGAAGAGAGAGACTGGAAAGAGTAGCATAAATAGCTTAGTATAGCCATTGATAAGGGAGTAGTCAGTTTTTTAGTTTTAATTTAGTCTTAGTTTTTATTTTTAGTCTAGAATTAGTGTTCTAGCTCAATCTTACTTTTGTCATTTTCATTTACTTGTAATTTTTAAATTTCAGTTAATGCAATTTCAATTTTATGCAACTTTCCTGTGAAATCTTGGTTTCTTTTATGTTCATTGTTTTTTTACTTGATGAAATCCTTGTTATTATTAAGATTAAGTTGTTGTTATAAGCTTGTATAAGCTCTGTTAGCTTTTGTTCAATTTACAAATCAGTTTTCCAAAATTGTTTTCACCATTCCTACCCGTAAAAAGTGTTTGGATTAGCTTGGATTGTGGGTCAAATTCGTGTTTTGATCCTTGTTGGGTTTTCATTTAGTCAAAGAAAGTGTTGGTTAAAAGATTACAGGCATTTTCAGTATCTTTCTTTTGCTAAACAGGCTTGAGATAAGTTTTCAAAAAATCGTTTTGCTATCGAGACTGTTAACAGCAGCCTACATGGCAAAGTGGCTTGTATTTTTAGATTTTTCATTTGCTTATTACTAGGTCTTATAAGCTAAAATTTGGTATGCAACATCTTGGGTTGGTAATCTGTCTTATGCACATTTTTGTGGAATTTTAGTCCTAGCTTATTAGTGCTTAATTTGCCCTTGAAAAAGCCCCTCTAGGACTGTTTGCTGTCCCATAACAGCAGCACCACAGTCCCCTTTTTAGCTTATTAGTTGTCTGTTTAGCTTATTCTGATTTCCTTAGGTGCTTATTAGTTAATATAGGTTAGGATAGTTTAAGATTAGCTTATTTGGTTTCCCTTATTACTTATTTAGTGCTTTTGATAATCTTTTTAGTCCATTTTTAGCTTAAGGTCCCCTAGTGTAGCTCAATTCCAACTGCTTATTCCCCTGTTTACTTAGCTTATTTTATTTACATTTATCTCACGTTAGTTTCTTATTGCTTAAGTATCACACCTCAATGCTTATCGACCTTTTTCCCTAGCTTATCTTGTGTTTAAAAATCAATTAAGGGTCGTTTGGTTGTGGGTTTTCTGAAACAGCAACAATAAGCTGTTCTAACAGCTTATTGGTTGATTATCAAAAGTGAAGTCTTTTTGAAAGTTACTTGTTTTGATCTCATCTTCCAGTTCCAAAGAAAAAAAAATTAATTTTGCAAAAAGATGGGAGGCAGGCTCGAACCTGAGACCTCCCACCTTTACGAAAGTGATAGTGTTGTACCTGTATAACCATGTGCCCTTGGGTCTTGTCTTGGTTATTTCTTGCAACATCTATTACTTAAGGTCGTATGCTAGTTTAGGCTTATAAGTTTTAGCTTATTCTTAACAGCTTATCCGTATAAGCTGTTGATCCCATTTTATTTTTCTTAGGTCCCCCATAGTGTAAAGTAATTTATGTGATTTTTGCTCATTTTTATAAATTAGTTTACTATTTTTAATCATTTAATTAGAGTAAATTAGTTTTTAATTCATAATAAAAAATATAAAAGTCAAAAAAATATAAATTTTTTTTCTAAAATTTTCTTTTGTCATTCAGTAAGTAAGAAAATTGTTTTTACATTAGTAGGACTTTTATTTCACAAATTTTACATTTTTTCTTGCCCACTCGCGTAATTTTTATATACAACGCACGTTTTCATTTTAAGTCACGTTTTTAGATAATTTAAGTTTAAGCCTTAATTAAAATAGTTTATTTAAGTTATTTTGTTTTATAAAATCAAGAAAAAAACGATTTTAAAAATAGTGATAGCGTTTATTTAATATAATTTATCTTTTTAATTTTCTTTAATTTGCATTTTAGCCCCTGTAATTTACAAACTTTTTCTTTAGGTATAATTATTCAAAATCAAACCTTTTCCCGTTCATTATCACCCGATCACTATACGTTTGATTATTCATCGCCAGCTCGTTGGGACTTAACGACCTGGGAAACACTATGCTCCTCTAGATCTTCATTGCATTGTTTCGAAGCTGTTTGAAGTTTATTACTTGTTGACCATTCACAAGTGGTTAGCTTGTGTGACAAAACTTGACGGTTCGGAACGAATCAAATTTTGGCGCCTTATTTGGGAGAATTTGTGCTAATAATCTTACGTTTAGCAGATCAGTGATTGTTGAATATACATCCATTGTATATTTTCCATCCTTGTTCATATTTTATTATTATTATTATATAAAAACAAAACGGTTCCCGAAAACATTTTAAAATCAGTTTTCAACAAACACAAAAACCCAAAAAGATTTTCTTTCTTATTTTTACAACATGTTTTTCAAAAATACCAAAAATATTCATCTTTACCCTCTTACCCTTTTTAATTCTTTATCCCTTTACCCTATATCCATTTGATTCTCTTCTTAACCCTCTATATGTTTAATTCTTATGTCGACAATCATCAACATCATCGTCACAAGTGTGTGTGAGCGGTGTGGAAGGACTAGTTCAAGCGAATTTTGCAATTCGTGCGAATTATCCATCAAAAATTCTTTTCAAAGTTATTTCGCCCACCCGCCACAACCCGAAATACGTTCTAATGTTGACAAACCCGTTCAAATGTCGGAGCTACCTCAAGCACTCACCGAGGGTTACGAGGACACTTTCTTTGAAGATAGAGCCCGTAATCTAATCGAACAAATTCAAGCCGATGAAAAAAGGTCGAGAATTAGAATTGATTACGATGAACCCGTTCAAACATCGGAGACCATAACGGAAGTGGTGGAAATTGCTAGCTCTCGGAGCACACCACTTGTCCCACCTCCGGATTTTTCAAAATGTTCTTCGAGACTTGATAGTCATTTGAATCACCATGTTGGTTTTGTTGATTCTTTGAATGAACCGATTCCTTCTCATAACTCTCATATGGAGTCGTTTATTCCTTGTGTCGGTTGTGGTGAGCCTCTTTTTGGTTCACCATGTCGTTGGTGTACGTGTGTACAGTGTGGTAATGATATTCGGAACGGAGTTGTTTGTTTTGTGGTTCGAGGAATTCATTTGATTATGATCATAATCCGAACTCATTTAACGACCCTTCAAACTTTTCCAATTACCCACCACGGCCGACTTATCTTCATATAATCAACATAACTGTTGTGAATTTTGTGGAGATCCTCACCAAGGATTTGAGTGTCAATCTGGAAACACGTTTGTCTATGAACAGTTTTCCGGTGATGCTCGGAACTTTGGTTATGACCAATATCCATATAATTCGCCAATCCGGCTCAACAGTTTTTTGTTGTGAGAATTGTGGAGGTCCTCACGATAATTTTCAATGTCAACCGTGGAATCAAAATTACTATACTTCCGGTTTTGACAATTTCCAACCTCCACAGCACCATACGGTTCAAACTCCACCCGAGCCGTTGCCTAAAGAAATTTCCCAAGATTTTGAAACCGCAATGAAAACACTTGATGATATGATTCAAAACTTTAAGAATCAAGTGAATGGTGAAAAACCATGGGAGAATTGCTAGCCGAAGAACGAGAGGCTCGCAAATCTAGGGAAGAATCATTAATCCTAGAGCATGCGGCTCTAAGGCGTTCCCAATTTCTTAAGGCAGCTCTATATGATGATGACGAGGAGAGTTTTAATCCTTTTAAGAATATTATTTCTCAACTCCCCAGTCGGTAGTTGATATCCCAGAGTTGAGATTCCATCTCAAACAACTGCTATCACACCCGAAGCTCCTACTCACTCTCTGAACATGGGGGACGAGCATCTTGACACTGTTCCTGAAAAGGAATCGGACGAAGTCATAAAGTCTAGTGTTGAGAACCTTGTCCCAATCCCGAGAGAGTCACAGGGAACTTCTGATCATATGTGTGATTCTTCTTCCCCTCTTGAGTGTTCAAAAGATCATTTTGAGACTTTCTCCAATTGTAGCGAAGATTGTGCATCATATGGAGACATCGAGTATGTTGAGGCATCACTTCCACAATCTGATGCTGATCATCTTCTTGAGGAGTTCACCGATGAACTCACTCACATCAATCCACTTTCATCGGGAAGTGATGATGGTCTCTTTGATTTCGAAGACGATCTGGGAGAGATTGAAAGTCTCCCTTATAATGATCGTTCACTCATTTCTCACCCTAACAATGTCAATAGAGAATGTTGATCACTTTGTTCCTGAAACATTCAAAGCTACTTTCACCAATCCTCTATTTGAATTCGACTCTGAATTCACTTTAATTTCTGAGAATCCAATCTTTGGCAAGGATAGTGATGAGTCCACAATGGAACAAAAATTCACAGATTTACATCTTGTGATTGATTCTCTTCACGAGGAGTTCGCCGGTGAACTCACTTATATCATATCTCCGCCGGAGTATGATAACTTCCATTTTGATCATGACACACCCGGGATTTGTCTTGATCACGTGAGCTTAAATGATGAGATTCATAATACTGAAATTATGGATTCTCCTATGGATGAAGATGAGTTAGTCATGATTTTCATCATGACTTTCTTTCTTTTCTTCACCTATCCCGTGACTTCTTCTCTTCTTCACTCATTCGGGAGTGAAGATACCATCTTTGACCCTGGCATTTTCATTTACCATTTGTGAGCCGGGTCTGTCTATGTATATCTCATCGGTGTGGAACTTTCGCGTGCTTCAAATGTTTATACAAACATCTTGAATAAAAGTCCGATGGAGATTGTCTCTTCCACTTACTTCCCCATGAACAAATTAATACGGGGTCGAGTCAAGCTAGCGACTCGGTAATCAAAAACAGTAGTTAAACATGGGTTTTCACCCGTGTGTACCACCCTAGTGTGGGGGAGTTGCCCCCCGCTGTTGTATATAAGTTTTCATTAAAAAAAAAAATGTCACAAATAATGGCCGTAGTATTTTCCTTTTACGTTCTATGTTTCGGCATAACCGCCGGTACTTTGAATATTGAGGGCAATATTCATTTCTAGTGTGGGGGGGAATTCTCACGAATTTTATCATGTAATTATACCGCCTAATTCCCCAATTTTTGGCCAAATTTTTTGGAGTAAGTGTTTTGCACTTACTCGATTTTACGGTTATCGGTCATGTCTAATAAACAAAAGGATTGGCTAATCCAGGAGCAAACGGCTCTTGGTAAAGATATCTCAAATCCGTTGACGGCTTGCAATTTGCCCAAAATTGTATGGTGTTCAGCTCACTATATCTTTAATTAGTGAAGAGTTGGCTAGCCCGCCAGTTTATGGCTTGTGGTAAAGGCAGTTGGAAAACCATAATTGGTAATCGACTCACCAAAGATATATTATCTAAGAGTTGGCTAGTACAGAAGCAAACGGCTTACCTGGTAAAGACAAATCAAATCCGTTGGAAGCTGGTGATTTGCTCAAAATCATTTGGTTATCATTGTGCCAAGGTTCTTACTTGAACTGAAACAATTGGCTACTCCGAGTAATGGCTTTTGGTAAAGAGATTCAAATCCATTAAGTTTTTCTCAAAAGATTGCTAGGGACTAGCAATGTTTTAGTGTGGGGATTGATGAGTGTGTAAATACTCATCATTTTTGGTCAAATCTGAACTGCAAAACATTTAAAAACACTAGAAATGCATCAAAATACTGAAAATATCCCAAAATTGCGTTTTATATGTTTTCAGATGCAAAATTATTGAAAACAAATGAAAAACGAACAAAGTTTGCATAATTGGCAGTTTCAGTTCCCCAACTTTCAAAAATGGCAAAACAAGTCCCCGGGATTTTCAAAAAATGGAAAATATTATTTATGGCCCTTGGTTAATAAAGTTTGTCATTTATGGTCCTTATAATAATCTTTGCAAAATTACATTTTTGGTCCCTCAAGAATTGGTGAATTACAAATATGGTCCTTGGAATTTTCAAAGATGACATGATTGGTCCTTGAAGACATTTTTTGAGAAATACATGAGTGGTCCCTGGATTTTCAGAATAGACACCTTTGGTCCTTGTGTTACTTAAATACCAAATCCAAACCGGATCCAAACACAACCCAAGCCCAATCCCCATGGCCCATTACCCTTTTATCCAACCCGGACCCAAAATCTAACCCACGGTTTAAAATAAAACCGCCCTTGTTTTTCCATCTTCTTCAACAACTGCTCTGCAAAAACCACTCTCCAACCTTACCTCCAGCTATCCAACCCTCACCCTTATCACTCCACCTCCACAAACCAACAAGGAGCATTTAATGCTTCTCCTTCCTTTCACTCAACCCACCCCCAGTTGCTATTTCGTTTTCCCGCCAAAAAGCCAACGGCTAATATCTAGTCCACTAATCCAATGGCTCTGAATAGAAGTGGGAAATGCTCAGAAGACACGTGGGAGCAATCTTGTTGATAAAAAGGAGGAAGAGAGAGACTGGAAAGAGTAGCATAAATAGCTTAGTATAGCCATTGATAAGGGAGTAGTCAGTTTTTTAGTTTTAATTTAGTCTTAGTTTTTATTTTTAATCTAGAATTAGTGTTCTAGCTCAATCTTACTTTTGTCATTTTCATTTACTTGTAATTTTTAAATTTCAGTTAATGCAATTTCAATTTTATGCAACTTTCCTGTGAAATCTTGGTTTCTTTTATGTTCATTGTTTTTTTTTACTTGACTGAAATCCTTGTTATTATTCCGATTAAGTTGTTGTTATAAGCTTGTATAAGCTCTGTTAGCTTTTGTTCAATTTACAAATCAGTTTTCCAAAATTGTTTTCACCATTCCTACCCGTAAAAAGTGTTTGGATTAGCTTGGATTGTGGGTCAAATTCGTGTTTTGACCCATGTTGGGTTTTCATTTAGTCAAAGAAAGTGTTGGTTAAAAGATTACAGGCATTTTCAGTATCTTTCTTTTGCTAAACAGGCTTGAGATAAGTTTTCAAAAAATCGTTTTGCTATCGAGATCGTTAATAAGCAGAATTAACATGGCAGAGTGGCTTGTATTTTTAGATTTTTCATTTTCTTATTACTAGGTCTTATAAGCTAAAATTTGGTATGCAACATCTTGGGTTGGTAATCTGTCTTATGCACATTTTTTTGGAATTTTAGTCCTAGCTTATTAGTGCTTAATTTGCCCTTGAAAAAGCCCCTCTAGGACTGCTTATGTGCCCCATAATGCCAGCAGCCCACAGCCCCTTTTAGCTTATTAGTTGTCTGTTTAGCTTATTCTGATTTCCTTAGGTGCTTATTAGTTAATATAGGTTAGGATAGTTTAAGATTAGCTTATTTGGTTTCCCTTATTACTTATTTAGTGCTTTTGATAATCTTTTTAGTCCATTTTTAGCTTAAGGTCCCCTAGTGTAGCTCAATTCCAACTGCTTATTCCCCTGTTTACTTAGCTTATTTTATTTACATTTATCTCACGTTAGTTTCTTATTGCTTAAGTATCACACCTCAATGCTTATCGACCTTTTTCCCTAGCTTATCTTATGTTTAAAAATCAATTAAGGGTCGTTTGGTTGTGGGTTTTCTGAAACAGCAACAATAAGCTGTTCTAACAGCTTATTGGTTGATTATCAAAAGTGAAGTCTTTTTGAAAGTTACTTGTTTTGATCTCATCTTCCAGTTCCAAAGGAAAAAAAATTGCAAAAAGATGGGAGGCAGGCTCGAACCTGAGACCTCCCACCTTTACGAAAGTGATAGTGTTGTACCTGTATGACCATGCGCCCTTGGGTCTTGTCTTGGTTATTTCTTGCAACATCTATTACTTAAGGTCGTATGCTAGTTTAGGCTTATAAGTTTTAGCTTATTCTTAACAGCTTATCCGTATAAGCTGTTGATCCCATGCTAGTTTAGGCTTAAATGTTGAGAACACTGATAATGTGCTTCTGATTGAGTCCTTAAACGTTGAAAATAAACGATTGTCAAATGAACTTTCAAATGCAATACGTCGTCTTAATTGGTGTCAAAAAGATATTCACGATCAACAACTTGCTTTTCAACACAAAATCGCCCAGTTGCGTGACAAATCTTCCGATCCAAAATTGAGCAAGCTGGATGATCAAAACGTGTCTTTTAAGTGTCAAATCTCAAAATATGAACAAGAACTTGTAAAAGTTAAAAGGAATATGGTGTCATATTTGATTTACTCAAAAAGACTCGTGATGAAGCATCAAATGAACTTGATCATTATCTTGCACACATTAAAGAAGTTATGCATTTTCTTTAAATATTCGGTCCGAAAATCAAGATCTCGATTCACACTATCTTCAAGTTAAGAGAAATGTTAGGAAAGTATGAACAACTTCCGCCTACCGTGATTAAGAGAATAGCCCCATTAACACTTAGTAATCGTGAACCTAGAATCACTACTGCCAAATCACAAATTGCGAACGTGCTTCATTCTATCAAACAGGAATAGTTGCGTCTTTTCCAAACGTCCGCACTTCACTGCCTAAGAGCACTACATCGAAGAATAGGAAGGCGTACACCTAAGAAAAGATCAATAAAGAATGCTAAAGTAGAAGAACACCCTAGGACTATGAATAAGACTCACGTTGTTTCCACTATAGATATCAAGGCCCTGGTACATGTAATAGAAATAGTGATGTAACGAATGCTAAACCTTTAAGCACTTTTGATATTCAGTCCGATGCACCTTGTGTTATTTGTCGTAAAAGTATGAATTCTGATTGTCATGATAAATGTGTTGCTAAAGCTATCATCTCTCGTTTAAGGAATCCTAAGAACCTGAATACCTATAGGCCCACTAATCTTTCTAAGTCTGTGCTTGGTAGACCACCCTCTTTAGATTCTAAGAAACGCTTTGTTGTCCCTGTAGCTCCAGTTTCACCTCCTAGGAATGTAGTACCACCTAGTACATTCACTAAGACTAAAGCAAATACTAGTTGGAGATTGCAGAAATGGATATATAACACAATAGGATTTAAATGGATACCTAAAGCTATTGATGTGTGTATGTCTACTATAAATGCCCGAACCTCTAACATTTCGGGTTCCACATCTACTTCTATTCCATCTATGTCGTCTATGTGTAATGCAGGTGATACAGATCATTCTCTGGATTGTTGATAGCGGATGTTCCCATATACGACAGGCAACCTTAAACTGTTATCAAACTTTATTGCAAGGTTCATTGGCACTGTCAGATTCGGGAATGATCACTTCGGCAGCCTATCATGGGCTATCTGAGACTATATCAATGGAAACATCAAAATTAGCAGGGTTTATTATGTGGAAGGCCTCGGTCACAACTGCTTTCAAGAGGTCAGATTCCGTGATGGAGATTTTGGAGGTTGCTTCAGGAGAAAACTTGTTTCATTAGTGATCTGACAAGGAAACACCTTATGTCAGGCTCGTGTAATTCGTCTTTTACACTATCTCTATGCAAGACATGGTTGCTTCTTCTCCCATCCGCTTACTTTCAAAGGCAACATCAACAAAATCCCGGCTATGGCACCGCTGCCTCTCACATCTAAACTTTCAAACCATCACCAACCTTGCTCGACACAAACTAGTTGAAGGACTCCCACGATTTCGGTATTCTAAAGATCACCTTTGCCCAGCTTGTGAACAAGGGAAAAGCACTCATGCTCATTTTCCTTCAAAGGTGGAACACAACTCTCAAAGATGTGCTTCATCTTCTTCACATGGATTTGTGTGGACCGATGCGCGTGCAAACAATCAATGGCAAACGCTACATCTTAGTAATTGTTGATGACTATTCAAGCTGGACTTGGGTCTACTTTCTTCGAAGCAAAGATCAAGCTCCACAGATGATCATCACCTTTCTCACGAAAATACAAGTTCAGCTACGAAACACCGTTCGACAAATCAGAACATACAGAGGCACTGAATTTGTTAACCAAACTGTGGAAAACTAGAAGGGGGGGTTGAATAGTTTTACC
>OU343216.1:106636705-106725231 GCA_910596185.1 Chrysanthemum makinoi | reverse complement strand
GGACTTCCCTCCCCAACATGATGATACAATTAAGCATGTAAATGATTAAAGCTACACAATATAACAAGCTTTATTGTACATCACAAAATCACTACCTAGTTGTTGAGATTTGACATGTTTAACTCCTCTGGTTACCCCTTGGAGTTGATGACTTGTTTCTATACATCTCGCATACCTTCAGTTGATCTAGGCTTGTTAACTTGTTTCCTAGGTTCCTTTGTAATAGTATTAACAACTTTTAGGATAGAAGCCTCTACATTCTTTTTAACATTCTCATCTACAACTGATGAGTCACTAGCACTTTCAAAAACATCGGTTTCATGCTTAACCTCTTCCCGACTTTTCACAAATTTAGGAGGACCATATTCAAGATTCAGATCCTGAAATTCCTCTAGACCTGTATGAGCTAAATCTATGCCAGGGAGGGGATAAAACACCCCTATAGTGGTGGAGAGTAGTATTGTATCCCATACCAGAATTAACTTTACTAGTAATTTGAGCAATCCAAATTTTATCAATTGACTTAGATTGATATAAACAGGTGTCAACTTGTTAGATTGACATTCTCATTTATCTTTTAAGTTTTCAAACTCTTCTTTAATGCCTCATTCACTGAACGATATGATCTATCTCTCTCCTAAGAATAATCATATCATCATTATATTTTGACTCATTTGCTCTATAATGCTCTAGTTGTTTCTCTAAAATAGATATGCCTCTTCTAAGGTTTGACACAGTATAATTAGCAGCATACAACTCTGTTATTTGGTTGTCAAATAATTCATTAAGCCTTTCACATTCTTTAGAAGCCCTACATGTTTTAGAACAACTTTCAAAGTTTTGTACCTTAGAGTCAGAGAAAGCCATGAGAGCATGTTCGTGTAGCCAGAGCGGCATCGAAGGTTGTTTCTCTAGTCCATCAGCCATGAAACTCCAATCATAGCTCACACCATCAATTGCCAACATTGCCTTTGGTTCTTCCATAATTGGTTCTTTATTTTGCTTGTACCAAGTAGACCTATTGTCCTTCATCTTTGGTCTTCTACATTCTCTAGCAAAATGCCCCAACTTGTGACAATTGAAACACTCTACTTTCTTTTTATCGAACCCTGCAGTTTCACCACCATTGATGTAAATTGGCTTGCCAGTCTTCTTGTAGAATTTCCTAGCCCTCATCCTAAGAAGAGCTATCTACCATTTTATGTCCATCTCCTCCAAGTCATCTTCATCAATTTGCTCTATGTCTTCATGAGTTAATATAGAGCCACTAACTTGTGGAGATAAAGCATAAAAGGTAGGATCTCCATACCAGCAACCTTCTTCTTTGAACCTACGGTGGTAACACTAACATTACCCAGTGGAAACTTGAACCGGCAATGGCAAAATCATCATCACTGTCGTTTCGGAATCATCACAGTCATGAGGTTGAAAACAATGCCAAGCTGCTAGAGCTTGTACCAAGTTTCCCTGCCTTCTTCAATCTTTGTTCAATGAGTTTGAAGTTGTTATAAAGATCATTGAGCTTCATAGTTTCAATATACGGTTTATTTTCTAAATGTAACATTTGTATGAAACTCGGAAGGCAAACTTCTTAGAAACTTCAAATTGAGGTCTTCCTTTTCTACCTCAATGCCAAACCACGGTCGGTTGTGTAACAATCTTCGGAGTTTGGTGAAGATCTGTCCAGTGAGTCATTGCTTGAAGCGAGAGAAGTTTTCATAACTTTGCTTCAACAATGTCTTATTCTTTGTAGCATCATTGCCACTTAAACACTGAGCAAATCTCTTCAAAAAGTTCTTTTCTTTGTCATTATTTCTTTGAAAGCAATGATCTGGTCTTTAGGAAGAGTCATTAGTAACAAACTTGGTCTTGGTCATTCTTCTTCTTTGCTCTTTCATCATTAGTTTCAGGTACATAAACTGTTACAACTTCTGTGTCACCAACTTTCTTAGTCTTCTTCTGAAACTGGAAGGAATTACCATTTAAAATGATCTCCCATAGAGCATAGTCTTGTATGAGAAAGTATTGCTCAATCATTATCCTCCACATCTCAAACTCATTAAGTTTGAGCTTAGGAAGCCTTGGAGCAGAGTTGGACTGGTTGTTTTTCATCTCCATTGATTTGAGTGAGTAGGTTAAGCTTATTCCTTGGATCTTTTAAATCAAAGTATCAGAACCTTAAATCGATACTACTTGATAAACACACACCTTGTGTTAGTGATATTTTGAATTATATTAATAAGCACGCGGTATACTTAGTAATACTTAGAAGATGGATTATATGATGTAATATAAGTAAGAACAGTTTAACACAAAGCTCCATATTATTAAGAAATATACAATTGATCTTGCTTATCACTAGGGTTACACCTTGAAGCTTATATGAATAATCATTATACTAAACAATGACCTAAGATCTCCTTTTATAGCACAAGGAGTCCTTTACAAGATAAGTATAATCCTAACAATATAGAATATACACAAGATCTTTTCTATACTTATCAATATATGACTACATAACAATTATCCTAATAGCAGTGGTAATAATATGGCGGTGGTAATAAGTTTCCCTGTAGTGTAATCTTATGATGTCTTCCACAGCTTATCAGTGGTAATTGTTAGCTTTATTCCCAACACTTACATCATACCAATCTTCCAGACTTTATTGGACTAGTTAAATATGATACATTATGTTTGGATATAGAAAATACGGTTGTTAAAGATTCGGTCACCTCAAGAATATGTATTCGTTAGAAAGCTCGTAGTCATAGTCATGTAATGTTAGTAAGTAGTTTGTTGAGTAACACAGTGGAGGACGGACGGGTCTTTACCCCTTTGTATTGCTGATCCACAGCCCGTAGGAGGCGTGTCTTGTAAGAAACTATAAATACCCTCTACCTCCTAAGGTAGAGGGATGGAGCTTCGTAGTATCATTTTTCTTTGTCTCAGCTGGGATTCCTAAACTCTTCCACTTTCTCTCTCTAAAACCTAAAACCATACGCCCCTTGTTGATATGATTTGATGTGTTTATGAAATCCAATATGCTACATATGGTATCAGAGATCCATGGCTTGATCATTCATCTTGTTCTTCGATTTCTAGTAGTTTTCATAAGGTTTTTGGGTTTGAATGAGTTTAGAGTATTTTGCATCATTTAGATCATTTCTAGTGTTAAAGTTTGGATTTGGATAGTACTTTAGTGTTTAAAATCATTATATGTGTTTAGGTTTTGAGTTGGAAGGCTTGAATCATCGTGGTTGGGGTTGTTTGGATTGAAAAGTGGTGTTTTAGAAAGTTTACATTAAGCGATTTGTGTCTGGATATGTTTTCTTGTATGCGATTTGTCACAGTTTTTTTATCACGATTTGTCTCGGTGCTTATTGAAGCGATTTAATACATTTCTATGAGCGATTTGTATCTTATGTGATTTTTCTAATACGATAAAGCGACAAAAGGACAAATAATTAGGTGTACTTGTGTTTGCTCGATTTAATACATTTTGGCTTGATTTATTGTTTGTGAAGCTGATTTCTCTCTGTTTAATAGAGTTAATAAGCTTGAAGGCGATTTATGCATTTGGTGATTTGTCTATTTGAGCAATTTATGCCTTGGCGATTTACAATACGTTTGTGATTTGTCGAGGAAGAAGCTGATTTATCAAGGGTAAACTTGTCAAGTGTCTTGATTTCTCTGTTGAGACTTATTGTTTCTTAGTGTTATAGTTTCACGGTTTTCTCTTGATTTAGTAAATCAGTGAAAGAATATATTCCGGGGTTTAATCAAAGAGTTGTGAAATCAGTAGATCGTAATCATGTCTACAATAATCACACTCTTAGTTACTTATGATGTACAAAGGCTGAGGATCATTTTCGTCCTTATCTTTGGATAGAACACATTGGGTTTTGGTTCCTTGAATCATGAATTACTTTAAGCTTTGGAACCAGACGAGTTGATATAACCACGAGACGAAGGATGGAACCGATGAAGACAAACCATGGCTAGTAGTAGTGTGTAACCACGGACAATATATTGTAACCACTGCTAGTCTTGTATAGTCGGTTTAGTTTATTGTATTAGATAAATATGGAAAAGATATTTATCTTGTAGGTTACGTATTGTATTATGTAAAGGACTCCTTAGTCTATAAAAAGAGGTCCTAGGTTAGATTAGATATACGTAAGTTTTATATCTAAGGTCGATACACTTCAAGGTTGCAAAACCCTATCTTGTAAGAGTATTAGTATTAATAAATAATATTGAGGTGTTGAATGTTAACTGTTCTTCTTCTTAAGATTAAGTGTTAAATTCAGCGTAATACTTAATAAGCTTTTATTCTAAGTCAGTTTCTATATTAGATCGTTTGCTCAACAGGGATCAACAAGTGGTATCAGAGCTTGTGATCTAGAAACTATAATCAAGAAGAGGTCAAGTTAAGTTTTGTTCAAGTAAGATAAGATGTCGGCCGAAACACACATGGTTCTTGCTTCAAATGTGCCCATGCTCAAGCATGGTGAGTACCAAATCTGGAGGATGCGAATAAGGCAATATATTAGCATGATTGATTATGCTCTCACGGGATGTTGTGGAAAAAGGTGATACTCTTCCTAAGAAGGGCGATGATGGCAAAGAAATAGCCATTGTTAGTGAGATTGATAAGGCTAAGAGAAAGATGGAGATAAAAGCTCATAGTATTCTCTCTATGGGAATACCTAATGAATATGCTTTGGATTTTGAACAATATGAGTGCTAAAGAGTTCTTGGATGCTCTTGAGACAAGGTTTCTTTGTAATGAAGCTACAAAGAAATCAAGGAAGAATATGCTCAAGCATCAACTTGAAAACTTCATTGCTCTTAGTGGAGAAAAACTTGATGGCACTTACAACAGGCTTCAAAAGCGTCGATAATTGAAGTCAGTGGACTATAATGTTATTCTAGAAGATATAAATTTGAAGTTCATTAGAAGTTTATCTCCAGAATGGGCTATTCATACGATTGTGTGGAGAAATAAGGTGGACTTTGATAAGATGACTATGGACAATCTCTATAACAACTTGAAAGTCTATGAGTCGAGAATAACATTCTTTGGTGCATCTTACGCTAATCGAAACATTGCTTTTGTTTCAACTAATCACAAAAGTTCACATGATGTATCACTGCTTTGCCTATGGAATAACCACATCTATTGCAAACAATACCATGGTTAGTGATACTGTCAGTGATGGTGCAATTTGTGCTTTTACATCTGATTTAACCACCAATGTTGATGTATTGAATCAAGATCTAGATCAAATTGATCCTGATGATCTTGATGAGATTAATCTTCAATGGCAAATGGCAATGTTGACTCTCCAAGCAAGGAAGTTTAGGAGAAGACTGGAAGATATGTTAAGTATGATGCTAAAAGAAGAGCTGGGTTCGACAAAAGCAAGATGGAGTGCTTTAACCGCAAGAAGAAGGGTCACTTTGCAGGGAATGTCGAGTTCCTAAGAGGATTTTTATTTGGAGTAATGAAATTGAAGAAGGACCCAATGCAGCTTTTCTTGCTAGTGAAGCTTCAAAGAGCATAACTTTGCTCTTATGGCTTATGCTTCATCTTAGTTGGTCTTAGGTATCTAATGAGTCTACTTGTTCTTTTAAATCATGTCAAGATAACTTAGAATCTCAAAAAGCTATCACTGAGAGTTTAAGAAAAGAAGTAGAAAGGCTGTCTATGGACAACCTAGGTTATAGAGTTGGTCTAGAAAGTGTGGAAGAGAGGCAATTCTTGTATCAAATGTGAGTTTAAGTATGTTGATAAAATTAATATACTAGGTGGAGAAATTGATCTTAAGAATAGGGAGATTAAGATGCTTAAAGAGAAACTAGAACAAGCTAGAGTGTAAAAGTAGAAGCCCTAAAAGAAAAAGAAAAAGAAAAACATGTTGTTAGGGTTGCTAAAACACAATATGCTTCGGATCTAGTAAATAAACCAATAGGTCAAAAATTGTTCAAGGATGGGACTGGCCTAGGTTACAATGATATGCCACCACCTACCCTTATGCAACATGCACCACCTCCAAAAGAGCTCTCATTTAGATGAATTTAGTTTCAACAAACACGTAGGTGAGACTAAAAGAATGAATCACCTAAGATAGGTTACGATAAGTCATCGATGCTCCCATCATTGAAGATTGGGAATCGATTTGAGGAAGATAGATAAGTATCAACACAGACTGAGAAGTTAGAACCTCTTCAGAAAGTTGATACTAGACAAGCCAACCTTGTACCTAGATTTGGAGCTCAAATTACTAAGAAAGTAGTAGAGTACAAGGAAGTACCTAGGAACGATTAAAAGATATATACCTAGGGGAAACCAGAGAAACTTTAATGGACTAATTTCAAATAGGTTAGGCAATGAGTTTCAATGTGTTAAAAAGGCTTGTTTTACATGTGGTAGTTTTGAGCACTTACAGAGAAATTGTTATAAAAGCAGACCACAAGTTTGGAATCATTGGAGGAGGGTAAATCACCAAAACTTTTCAAAGAAAACAAACCCTCATCCTAACGAAACATGATTCCTAGAGTGGTAATGAGGAATGGGAATACAAAATCAATTGTCCTTTGCTTCTCCAAAATGGGTTTCAACCACTGCTAAGCAAAGTGTAAACACGGCTAAGCAAAATCAAACCATTGATAAGCCAAAAATCACCACAGATAACAAAGAAGTTTTAAAAATTCCAAAGGTGATAAATGATACAGTGGTTGGAAATCATTTTATCTTTGTAAAGGCCTCGGCTAGTTGGCAATGGAAACCTAAGACCAAGGTTTTACATCATGTCAACTGTGCATCAATGGACCTAAAAAATTTGATTATATTGATGCACAGGCAGACCAAGTCAGTATTGGCTTGGGTCCACAAAAGGAACTAACTTGTTTAATTTCATGTGTCGGGCAATCTACAAGATGAGCTAAAAGACAAAGGAGTTTTTGATAGTGGTTGCTCTGGGCACATGACTTGGGATGGGAGAACACGGAAGATTTTGAATCTGTTGATGGAGGATATGTGGCATTTGGCAATGATCCAAAGGGAGGAAAGATACTTGGAAGAGGCACAATCGAGCAGGGGAATTTAGACTTTGAAAAGTCTATTTGGTACGGGGACTTAAGTACAATCTATTGGTGTTTCTCAAATGTGTGATAAGAAGCTGGGTACTTTTTGGTGGCTGAGTGTGTGGTGTTGTCTCACGAGTTTAAGATGCATGATGAGAAGTTTATACAACTTAGGGTACCTAGGAAGGAAAATATATATTGTTTTGATCTTAAAGATGTAATTCCTAATAGGTCCTTAACTTGTTTGTTTGCTAAAGCATCAGTGGATGAGTCTAAGTTATGGCATAGAAGATTAGGTCACCTCAATTACAAAACAATCAATAAACGGTAAAGGCAACTTAGTGAGAGGGTTACCTTCTAAGGTTTTGAGTGTAAGAGGCGTGTGTGGCTTGTCAAAGAGGAAAACAACATAGAGCTTCTTGTAAGACCAAAACTGTCAACACCATTACACACCACGTTTATGCTTCATATGGACTTATTTGGACCTACCTTTGTCAAGAGTTTGAACCATAAGCATTATTGCCTAGTTATCACTGATGATTATAGTAGATTTTCTTGGGTTTACTTTTTGGTTGCTAAGAGTGAAACTAGTGAAATTCTCAAGAGTTTCATTACTAAGATAGAAAATCTAGTAAATCATAAAGTAAGGATAATCAGATGTGATAATGGGCCGAGTTTAAGAATCTTGTGATGAATCAGTTTTGTGTAGATAAAGGTATAGAAAGACAGTTTAGTGTTGCTAGAACACCACAACAAAATGGTGTAGCTGAAAGGAAAAATAGAACACTAATTGAGGCGCTAGGACTATGTTTGTCGAGTCTAAGTTACCAACTACCTTTTGGTGAAGTTGTAGGCCTTGCATGTTATGTGCAGAATAGAAGTAAGGTAGTGAAGCCTCATAACAAGACCCCTATGAGACATTACATGATAGGAAGGCAATGATTGCATTCCTAAAACCTTTTGGGTGTCTTGTTACTATCTTGAATACCATAGACTACCTAGGCAAGTTTCAAGAAAAAGCGGATGATGGATACTTTTTAGGCTATTCTTCTAATAGTAAAGCCTTTAGAGTATACAATAGGAGGACTAAAATTGTTGAAGAGAACTTACATGTTCAATTTAGTGAAAAGACTCCTTGTGTTGAGACCAAAGGACGGTGGCTATTTAACATTGATATGCTAACCAAATCTATGAATTATGAGCCTATCATTGCAGGAACTTCCACTAATGTTGATCAGGTACTCAAAGGATTATGATGCAGAAGCAATTTCTAAGGAAACTGATTCTCCTCAAGAGTTCTATTTGTTTGAAAAGTGGAAAGCTAGTTCAGTCTCACCCATCATTGATAAGCAAGGTCCCACTGATGATGATGTCTTGAAAACTGGAGGCAATGTTGATCATCATCAAGATAAGGATGAGTTGTTGAAAGATAACTTCGGTGTTGGTAGATTGAAAAGAAGAAAAAGCATGCAGCTTAGCGCTAAGCCAAATGTAAGCGGGATAGAGATAATGCAAGCACGGCTAAGCCAACAACTTCTACCACTGTCATTACAAGTGAAATCCCTGCTGTAAGTGCTTGATGATAGTACTTTCTTTGGACCAAGCAAAGCCATTATTTGGTGAAGAGGAGTATCCATGATCCTAATATGCACCTTTGATTGAAATTGATACTCCTACTGATGATGAAGACATGGATGATTTCTTCAATGTTGATTTAACTAATTTGGAACATGTCATTCATGAAAGTCCTGTTACCTCAACAAGGATTCACAAGATTCATCCCAAGGAACAAATACTTGGAAACTTGAATACTCCAGTTCAAACAAGAAGCAAGGTTAAGAACACTGAACCCTTTCTTGAACATGGGTTCTTTGCAAGATCACTTCACAAAAGAAACAGTCATAAAGATCGCAAAATTACTTTTGTTTGCTTGTTTTCTGTCTCAAAAGGAGCCAACGAGAGTTGAAGAAGCATTATCTGAAGAAGGATGGGTAGAATCAATGCAAGAGGAGCTTCTTGAGTTCAAACTTCAAGAGGTTTGGACATTGGTAGATCTTCCAAATGGTAAGAGGGCAATTGGGACAAAATGGGTGTTCAGAAACAAAAGAGAGGAAAGAGGTATTGTTGTGAGGAACAAGTCAAGGTTGGTTGCTCAAGGATACACACAAACGGAAGGCTTGGATTATGATGAAGTGTTTGCTCAAGTTGCAAGAATTGAGGCTATTAGATTGTTTTTAGCTTATGCTTCATTCAAAACTTTGTTGTGTATCAGATGGATGTTAAAAGTGCATTTTGTATGGCACAATTGATGAGGAGGTTTATGTTTGTCAACCTCTGGTTTTGAAGATCTGATCATCGACAAGGTCTGGTGAGGAAGGCTATGTATGGGTTGCATCAAGCTCCTAGGGCATGGTATGAGTGCTCGTCTACTTATTTGATGGACAATGAGTTTAAAAGAGGGTTGATTGATAAAACTTTGTTCATTAGGAAGCACAAAGATGATATTTTATTGGTTCAGGTTTATGTAGATGACATCATCTTTGGCTCAACCAATAAGGAGCTATGCAAAGATTTTGAGAAGCTTATGCATGATAAGTTTCAGATGAGTTCTATGGGAGAACTCACTTTCTTTTGGGGCTACAGGTTCAACAAAGGACTGATGGTATCTTCATTAGTCAAGACAAGTATGTAGAGATGTTTTGAAGAAGTTTGGGTTTAAGGATGTGAAGAGTGCTAGTACACCAATGGAGACTCGAAAACCATTGCTACATGATGGAAGTCGAGTTGATCGAAGTTGTACAGGTCCATGATTGGATCTTTGATGTATCTCTGCATCTAGGCGGATATTATGTTCTCAGTATGTGTGTGTGCAAGATTTCAAGTCACACCTAATACTTCACACATGAATGATGTTAAGAGAATCTTTAGGTATCTTAAGGGTCATCCTAAATTGGGCCTTTGGTACTCAAAGGATTCTCCTTTTGATTTGGTGGCCTACACAGATAGTGACTATGTTGGTGCTAGTTTGGATAGGAAGTCTACAACTGGAGGATGTCAGTTTTTGGGAAGCAGACTTATTTCATGGCAGTGTAAAAAGCAAACTATTGTGGCAAATTCTACAACTGAAGCTGAATATGTGGCTGCTGCTAGTTGCTGTGGTCAAGTTCTTTGGATTGAGAATCAATTCTTTGGATTTTGGGTACAATTTTATGCATACTAAGATTTACATTGATAATAACGATTACAATATGCATCATTAAAAATACTGTTTTACATTCTAGAACTAAACATATTGAGATAAGACATCATTTTATTAGAGATTGTAATGAGAAAAGGTTGATTCAAATGGTAAAAATCCATCTTGATTTCAATGTTGCTGATCTTCTCACCAAAGCTTTTGATGTGGGGAGGTTTTATTACCTTGTTGTTAGCATTGGAATGATTAATCTCTAAACTCTCAAATTGTTTTGTACTAGTTTGTATAAGTATTGAACTGTTATTATGTAATCTTAGTTTTGCTATTCTTGTTTCTAACCAGCGATAGTTTGTTTCTAACCAGCGATAGTTTGGTTCAAACCACGCTTGTTGTTCTGTGTTTCCACTAACCATTTTCAGATACAAGAAAGATCATTATAGAAGCTAAGAAGTACTGATTAATTGTTCATTCATTCATCAAAGCGATTTCTGACTTACGACTTATGAAACTTCAAGTGCAAATTAAAAGACTACTTCTATACATGATTTCCTACTACTATCCTCAATTTGTTGGATATGCATGACAAGCTAAGGATCAAAATGGGAAGGATGGATTGATGAAAACGAAGATGATGAAGATGAACACAGTAGATGAAGCACAAAGGACATAGTCATATCATACTTGCATCTACTGGTTTCACCAAAAAGCATCATTCCATTTCCTTTTTCCTTCCCCTACGATATGTGAAGAAGCACCACCTTGGTCTTTGGAAGACCAAGAACCACCTCTCTGTTTCTTTGGGAGTGGTGGGTTTCTTGCTCGTGGTCTATGTTGGGGTTGGGATGATGAAGGTTGGGGGTTTGAAGTTCTCTTCTTTGAGGAGTCATCAGAGTCCTCAGATGCCTCACTTGGATCCACCACACTATCATCTTATGATGATGGAAGAAATGGGGATTTTCTTGGTCTTGGTTCTTGTGGAGGAAGGTATAACTGCCATGGGTTAGTATCTTCACTTGATGATGATGAGGATGAGGAGGATGTTAGATCAACAACCTCTGGTTTATTCCAACTAGGGTTCCACATGGTGATTGAAGTTGATTGTGGATTTTGGAGAAATTAGGGTTTTGATTTTAATTGGTGTGTGCGTTATATGAGATTTGGGTTCTTTATATAAGCAGAGTTATGGGTTATGGAAGTAAATGAGGGTTAAATGTGGTTGAAGAGTTAATGAGATTCTTGGGAGTTGGACTAATATTAATCCTGGAAGTTGACCATATTGACTTACTTGTGCTAAACCACGGATAGTTCATTTGGAACCACTTCTGACTTTATCTAACCACTGATAACAATAACCTTCTTCTATGTGTTTGTTTTGTGTTTTTGTCTTGCAGGTATGAAGGATTTGTGTATAGGGCTTGTGTTTGTTTATAAAAAAAATAAATAAAAAAAAATTGTGTAATCCTTCATATTTTTGTGAGATCTCTCTTATAATGACACAGATTTGCTTGCTATAATTCTTGGATGTTTGGTTGAAGTGCTACTATGTATCCACGGATGGTATGTGTCTAAACACGGATAGCGTTGCGAACCGCGGATAGCATTTTGATTAGTGGTGGATACTACAGGGTGATTGGTAACTTTGCAAAAGTATATAATTTCCCCCAAATCACGGATGGATCATTTATTTGGTCTTCAAAACACTTCAATTGGCACTCAACATTAACCCTAATCACTTATCTTTGCATAATTCACAAATCCCACATCATAACCATCATTAATCACAATGGTTGATAAGTATTCCACTACACATAACCTTGTTGCTATTACTAAAGAATGATCGATCTAAAGGGTTTCATCAAATGATTGATTTCCTTGTTCATAGTCCTATTCACTATGCCTTAACTGTCACACCAACCATTTTTAAAGCTTACATACATCAGTTATGGAGGAATGCTACGCTTGAAAAGGTTGATGGAATTGAAGTGTTGCTTATTGTTGTGGATGAGCATGCTATTTACATTCTTGAGGAGATCATTAGGGATGTTTTAAAGTTTGATGATCTTGATTGATAATCTTTAGGATGTTGAGATTGTTGTTGGTTTGGAAGGTTAGGTTATACCCATAGAGGTGATAAGGTACAATATTTTAAGAGTTTGTTTTCAAAACAATGGAAGTTTCTTATTCATACCTTATTGATGTGTATGAGTAATAAGACCACGAGGTTTAATGACTTTCCTTCCAAAATTGCTATTGCTATTATTTGTTTGTCTGATGGAAGAAAGTTCAATTGGTCTAGGATGATATATGAGGGACTTGTACAAAACATTAGGAAGAAGGGTAAATACTATTTATATCCTAGGTTTGTTCAACTGATTGTGGAAAGTCAAATAGAGGAGCACATTGAGCATACTCGGGAGTATGAAGTACATCATATGCTTCCTAAGGTTTTTGCACATATGAGGAATCAGCAACAAAATGTACAAATTATAGATGTTCCTTTATTTCCTCATATGCTTACTTTGCCTCCTGATCATGAGTTTGATGAGGATTCTGAATCTCAACCTATAGTCACTGTACCAAGCTGAAACCCTTCTTGATGCCTCAAAACCACGATAGTACACTTGTAAACAACGATAGTGTATCTCAACCACTTCTAGTCAAACTCAAACCCTTTGTTACACCTATTGTATGGACTAGGAGACCGAAGGGCACTCACTACCTCAGGGCTAGTGCTAGTGGTGTTGCTAATGAGGCTATCACAGGTTGTGGAGGTGACATGATTGGAAGGGCTTCCACTCTTGATTCATGCTTAGATCTTGTCGGATAGTGGAAACATCAATCAGACCCAACCTTTGGCAACTCCTAATGTGGAGAGTTCCTTGGAACTTAACAGTGGAGGAATCCAGCCAATGGCTACTACAGGGGTGCATAGTTGTTCAGCTAGGTGCGATGCTATGTTTACTATATCCAAGGATTCACCTCTCGGGCGATTAACACAGCTCAAGTGATGAGGATCGTTTGGAACATGAACATGAATTGGCCAGTTACGAGTTTGTTTGTACATGATGACTTTTCCAATGAACCACCTCCGGACCAGTTCACAGTGAAGTGGGAGGATATTCTTGAACACTTAAATGAATTGACGGCTAAATGTACCAAGATGGAGGAGACAATCTCGAATCTAAAGGAGTTGGTTGTGTTTCATGGAAAGGATATTAGGAGATTGAAGCACAGAGTGTTGGTTTTGGAAAAAGTAAGGCGACACAGGGTTCTTTGTTTGAAAGCTATGAGGCGAAGAAAAGAAGGTGGACTCCTCTCCAGCTCACGAATATGGAGGATGTATCCAAACAGGGGAGGAGTGAAGGCATAAATTGAGGCTGTGATGGAACTATGGAAGAAAATAGTGGAGATCAAGAATTTTTGGTATATGATAAAGATGGGAATGAGGCTGATTCTTGAAAATGTGAAGAATGTTGTAGAAGATGTAGTGCGGGACACAAACGATGGTATGTGCGAAACCACGGTTAGTACTCTTGTAACCACTGCTTTAAGTTTGGATATGGCAATTATACCCACTACTATCATACCCATTGCTATCATAACCACTTCCACTCTTGTCACAACTCTCTCTGTATCACCACCTAAGTCTAAAGAAGTTGAGAAAAGTGCAAGTACATTGATAAATCTAAGCAAAACCTCATCTATTTCTACACCTATCATTGCACATTTTATCCATTTCAATCTCGCAACTAAACCCAAACCCAAAGGAAAAAGTTTAGTTATTGGTGAACCTTTGAAGAAGAAAGTGGTTCAACCTGATATTGGAAAAGGTAAAGGGGTTGCGTTACGCAGAGTTGAAGTTTAAATCTAAAGCGAGAACAAGAAGCTTATGATGCGAGTATGCAAAGAACATGGTATTTGAAGAACAAGTAGCTTTAGAAAAGCGAAAGAAGAGAGGAAGCTAGTCGAGAGAATGTTAGCTATACGGTATGAATCACAAAACTTTCTTGAAGCTTCTCAACAAATACATGATGAATATGTTGCACAAGAATGGAATTTGTTGGATGATGAGGAAAAAGCTAGGCTTTTGGGTGAATGGGCAAGGAAGGTCAATAAAGAAAGGAAACAAGTTATAAGAAAGAAACCTCCTTCACTTGCCGAGATGAGAATGTACTAATGAAAATTATTAAGAATTCAGGCATTCACATTTATGAAATTCTTAATAAATGTTCATTTGAAAGAATTCTTGAGATTTATGAAAGATGTATGAAGATTAATCATGATTATTACTGTCCAATGAATTCTAAGAAGGATGAAGAGTGGATTAAAAAAGATGATGAGTGGATTCAAAGTAAAAGAGAAAGTAGGATTCAAGAGACATCTAATTCTAAAAGATTGAAAGAAGTTGAAGATGTTAATCAAATTGTTTCTTATGAGTTTCACCTTAATGATGGAAGTGAAGGAGTTTGGAAAATTCAAAGACTCAACAATGAAGTTTATGAGTATAATAAATTTTCACAAATGCTTGATACTTTGAAAGAGATGACTTGATGAATCTTTGGAGACTTTACAAGAATAAGTTTGGTGAAGTACATCCAAATGATTATCATGAGAGCTGGTCTATTATAATTTGAAGATTTTATTTGAACCAACTCATGATGAATCTGATTGGAAAGGACTCTACAATGAATGCTTGTAACAAGATGGTTTTATATCAAACTTGTGGGTTCATGTTTTAAGCTGTTTTACGGAAAAGTTATTCACATGCTTGTAGAAGGTGATTATCCTCGATTGAATAAGTATCCGGGAATTATGCTCGGATGTTGAGTGAAATATGAAAAATTCTTAAATCACAAAAGTGTTTGGCTACATCCTCCAATTCAGATGTTTTGTGCTTAAAGGAAACTTGAGAATTACATTTGGAATGTATCAAGTTTAGGGGAGGATTGTTGGGTTTTTGGTTCATTGAATCATGAATTACTCTAAATCTTTGGAACCACGGACGAGTTGATATAACCACGAGACGAGAAGGATGGAACCACCGATGAAGACAAACCACGGCTAGTAGTAGTGTGTAACCACGGACAATATATTGTAACCACTGCTAGTCTTGTATAGTCGGTTTAGTTTATTGTATTAGATAAATATGGAAAGGATATTTATCTTGTAGGTTACGTATTGTATTATGTAAAGGACTCCTTAGTCTATAAAGGGAGGTCCTAGGTTAGATTAGATATACGTAAGTTTTATATCTAAGGTCGATACACTTCAAGGTTGCAAAACCCTAATACTTGTAAGAGTATTTGTATTAATAAATAATATTGAGGTGTTGAATGTTAGCATTCTTCTTCTTAAGATTAAGTGTTAAATTCCGCGTAATACTTAATAAGATTTTATTCTAAGTCAGTTTCTATATTAGATCGTTTGCTCAACTGGGATCAACAGACTATGACTCTTGGGCTCAAAAGAATGGTACGTATTGCTTAGGAAAGAAAATGGGGTTAACATACATAAGTCCAATTGATGAAGGACCTTATGAGTTGAGACTACTAGAGACATTCTTGAAAGCTAGCTGGCGATGGTTGGTGATATTAGGATTGGATAGACCAAGGCATTATGATGAACTTCTTGATAAGGAAGAAGAATCGTCACGGTCTCGGAACTTCAGCATCATACTTGAGGTTTACCTAAGGACATTTACAAAAGGCGATCAATCACAACAGGAAGCTAAAGGCGTGTGGGACAATGTTAAGATGCTTCTCTCACGGTTTTGAATTGACTAAAGAAGACATGGAGTCTCGGTTGTATGATGACTTCGAGCGTTAAGATGAATCGGGGAAGAAAGTGTTCTTTGAATATCTGTAAGATTCCACAAGCATGTGAATGATATGAGGAATATCAAAATGACAATGCAAATATTATTTCAATTCAAAGTTTGTATGAACAACATGAATCGAATGGCACAAATTTGTCACTATTTGTCAAGCTAAACAAAGGTTTGAGGAACACCAATTATGATAAATTGTATGCATATTTGCTCCAAAATGAGAAGCATCTTTGTGTGTTGGAGCGGATGATCCTTGAAAAGTTCAACAACAATCTTTGTAAATGCAAGCTCTTCAAATGATTCAAGCGCATTCTACATTAATCTAGGAATAACTACCAAAGCATTTCAAGTCATTACCTCACGATAATAATCTAAACTCATTCAGGATCGAGTATAAGCCTCGAATCGAGACACATTCATTGGAACGGCTTGTCAATCAAACTGGCTTTAATGGTCAAGCGAACTTGAACTTCACCCCACACCCAACAATCACCTGAGCGCATCCAATCTTCACAATCATGCTCACGGTTAAAGGCGGTAGTAGTTGCAAAATGTGCAAGGAAAGGCAGAATGCATACCTTCCACATAAGGAACAAGGAATGTTGATCTTTGGATATGGCCAATGTTGGTGTTGGATATGGGAATCTTGTGTGGTGGTAGATATGTGGGTAATGAGATCGTGGAAGGAACATGGCTCAGGGTCAAGTAAAGCCTATCAAGTGTTACAACTATGGTGGAGAAGGTCACATCGCAAGCGCACTCTTCAAAGCGTCCACTTGTATGATACCGAGGGGACAAGATACTCTGGTCTTGACTCAAGGCGGTGGGTTATGTTTGAATGAGGAAAAATTGCTATTCCTTGCGAGGAAATGCAAGGAACTTATGATCTTTGATGTGGATGAATAGCCGATTGTAGGGTATGGGTGGGAACAATCCGCGCATTTCAAGTTCTTGATTTATGATGCATTTGATTCGGTGTTGATGATAAACCCATTTGCCCGGACCATCTTCATGGCTAGTATCTCACCAATGGTCACTGCGAAGGCTTCTTCACCAAAGCAGGCCAATCCTTCGAAATCTGTCATCTGAAGGTATTAAAACTATCTGATGAGTTGATGTGCAAAAGTAATGCATCTTCTGCATCCGTGATGTTTATCCCATATAATCAATATGTAAGCAATGTTATCCGAGTATTAATCGGATATTGAAAATATGGGTAATAACAATATCCCATATAATCAATATGTAAGCAAGATGGAAGTGAATATGTACCAAGTAATGCATCTTCTCGGTCAGTCTTTGACTATATTTTTTGATGAATACTTTTGCATGTGCTTGATGATTCCATAACCTCACGAACTCAATGCCTATAAGGAACAAGTTGCCATTTATGAACAACGTGCTAAGTTTGAATTGACCACTTATGGCGGGAGATGGATAACCAAATACGTGCGGTCATTAGAAAAAAGTAACTTTAGGGAAGAAATGTTAAAACAAGAGTTAAACTCCTTACAAGAAAACACTAAAACTGTTAAGCAAAAAGCAAGAACTTGAAAATGTAAAAATGCTTTAAGCAGGGAATTTAATGCTAAGGAATCAAAACTTTTGAATGATTTTTCCAATCTTAAAACTTTGAAAAACAAACTTGAAACAAGCTGTACTACAGGGAACACCATTAGGGCCTGCATGATCACTAAGCATAGAGTCTTAGCGATAAACATAGCATCCCCACTTGTAGAGGTACTTGATCCAGTATGGAAAAGTTGCTGGTGCACAAGGTAGTCTATGATGTGTAGGATTCTTAAGCCTAATAAAACACCATCATGTATAGGAAGCACTGATGAGGATAGAAAATTTGAAGAAGCCTCTAGAATGAAAATGGCAAAGAAGTTAAATGATCCTAAGTGTACTAAGTATAATATAATGTATAAACCCCATGATTACACTTAGGAAAACTGGATTCCTTGAACATGTTTAAACCCCAAGTTCAACTTACCCTGAGCAAAGAGTATTTTTGGAAGAAAGATTTGGATAAACAAAAATCGTTAATTTGATTAGAAAATCCTCTGTAGGAAAATGCCTCCTGCCCACTTTATGTATCCCAAATCGCCTATGCATTTAGTGCCTAGAGTTCTTCTCATACAAAGCAAGACCTTAGTCAAAACATATGTAGTTTACCAACTATTTGTTGACTTTGAAAACATGTAAGAAGAAATTACTCCCAGGGGATTCTGAGAAGGGAAAGAGGGGTTTTGAATAAACAAAAGTGTTATTTAGCGAAGTCATGCCTTTCTTTAAACAATTAAAAGATCAATTTGAGTCTCTTCAAAAGAAATTGACCTTGAGGTTAAGGACATGAAAGAGAGTTTAATGGAAATGAAATTGAGGTAAATGATTATGAACGTGAGCTCAAATATAATGAAATTGAAAGGAAGAATCTACACATCCTAAATGAGAACTTGATCTCTAGTTTATGTTGCTCAAATGTGTTTTTATTACATCACAAATTATTCTATTCTTTGCTTCTCAATTTCATGAATTATTTGTTGCTCACGAAGTTTCCCATTATGTCGTGTCATTGAGCTTGAAAACACAAATTCAAAGCATGATAAAATAGAAACAGGATGATCATGATAATTTGGTAAAACATTATTATAGGCGGAAGTTGAACATTTTTGATTTGCAACTAAAATATCAACATCTCAAAGAAAATGTTAAAACCTCAAATATCAAGACATCCTCGGATGTTCACGAGTTTGATCGATTTTGAAATAAGCAAACGTGGCAAACGATTCAAGCTCAACGTAACCGCGATCAGAAGGTTGAAACCCAAATTTCAAATAAAGGGTTGAAAAGCATGTGAATGGCTCCCAAATGCCTCCTCCTTTAGACTCATTTGATATTCTCAAAACTTTCATCCTCAAAACATCATTAATGTATTACAACAAGAAAATGAAAGTTTTCTAGAAGAAAATGAAAAGGTAAGCGACACTTCAAAGAGTTATATGATTGAATGAAAGTCACTTTCGTAGCAAAAGAACAATGAAAAAATAACTTCTTTACAAAAGGAAATTGAGAATCTGAAGAGTCGGGTAAAAGGGAAAATACCACTTGTCTATGATAAGAATGTTGTATCAAAGGCATCTGCGGATTCTAAGTATATTTGTGGCTGTAAAGTATATTCCTCTAATCTTAGAAATAACGAACTTGTGTTTAGTATTTTTAGTACCTTAAGGATAGTCTAGAATGTCTCAGGTGAAGTTGTGAAGGATAGCATAAATAAACCACTTGATAGTGAAGTTAGGTATGTATGCTTATATGCCAAATGATCTAGGGAACTTTTAGAATGTTTAAGAGCAACATGCCCTAAATCCTTTTGTAAGAAAGATAAAGTCATTATGCCTTGCTCTATGCCTAGTGTTAAGCATGCAACCCATGATTTGCCTTGTTACATTCCAAAGTCAAGCATGTTAAACTTTGATGTACCGCAAGTACTTGATCAACTTCTAGATGGGGAATGTAAAAAGTAGCTAAACCAACTAATGTTCCCATCATTCCTCTGCAGGAGTAATAAGTATTATCACGAAAGCAAGCGGGTCAAAGCCTCGAGGCAATTCAAAGCAAGATAAGACCTCTCAAGCTAGGTGATCAATGGAAGAAAGTAGAAGAACACCCTAGGAACAATAAGTTTGTGTTGAATAAGACGAATCGTGTTGATTCTAGTATTAGTTATAAGCGTCTTTGTAATTAATGGTCTGCTACTACTTGCAAACATGTAATGAATGCTTAATTTAAATATTAATCATGAATGTGTTGTGAATGACGAGTAATGTTTTCAAACCTCAGGTAATAAATGTTAACCTAAACGAGGATAAGAAGATTGAGAAAACCAAGGTGGAAGAAATTTGAAAACATTGGAAACCAACAGGAAGAAATTTAGTAATGTAGGTAATCATTGGATACTACTTGTTTGTTAATTCAATCTTAATGAGTTGTGCCCGAAATTATCTAGATCAATGCCCATTAGGAAATGGATGCCTCTTGTTGAGAACTTACCTTTAAGAGTGAACATACTTTGAGTAAATCTACTATTACTACTAGCCCGGTATCTACATCTAAAGATATCATTATTTTGACCTTGATGTGGGTGTTCCAATCTCATTTACTAATTAAATGGAACCCATTCTAGCATGGGATCCCAATTGTCGATCATCCATTCTTGTACGTGTTCAACTACTTGGTCGTTTAAATCGATTACGTGGTACGGACTCGAGAGTTTGTTCAAACATATATTTGGAGATATTTCATGACTCATGAACCGTGAGAGTAAATTTATCGAGTTGTTTGATTCACGAATGACCATTTTAGGGCAATTATGGGTTATGGAATTATGTGGTTGGTGATAGTGTAATTTCGGGTATATTATGTTGAAAGGTCTTGGTCATAATTTTTTTTACATTTGGTCAATACGTGCGATCTTGAAGTGGCCTTTAGAAAACATACTTGTTTAGATTAGAGAACTTGATGGTATGGAACTTTTAAGAGGAAAACGTGGAACAAACTTGTACACCATCTCTATCGAAGACATGATGAAGTCTTCTCAATCGCTTGTTATGAGGCATAAAACAAAGTCATGGCTATGACATCGTCGTCTCAATCACTTGAACCGGAACCATAATGATTTGTCAGAAAGGACCTCGTAAGAGGTTTACCAGTGAAGTATGAAAAAGATCATCTTTGTTCGGCATGCCAACTGGGAAAAAGCAAGAAATATGCCCATAAACCCAAACTTGCAAACTCAGTAATGGAAGTTCTTCATACACTTCATATGGATTTGTGTGGACCCATGAGGTGCAAACTATAAAGGGAAGAAATATGTGTTATGGAAGTGGTTGATGACTATTCCGGTTTACTTGGGTTAAGTTTTTAAGGTCAAAAGATGAAACTCGGATGTCATCATCAAACTTATTAAGCGACTACAGGTTGGACTTAATAAAGCTGTCAGAATATTGAACATACAATGGGTAGGGTTTGTTAACAAAAAGCTGAGTCATTCTATGAAAGCATTGGAATCAAGCCATCAAAGAAGTGTTCCACGTACTCTTCAACGGAAGCGGTGTAGTTGAAGAAATTGGACTCTTGTCGAGCTGCAAGGGACTATCTTGATTTTCTCAAAGGTTCAATGTTTCTATACGGCGGAAGCCATTGCCACACTTGCTACACTAATATCGTTCTCTTATTCACACCTCGGAAAGACTCACTTCGAACGTACAACCAAAACCCGAGATCTATCTTTCCTTAGGTGTTTTCGGTGCCTTATGCTATCAACGAATGATGGTCAAGACTTAGGAAAGTTAAGTGCTAAAGTGACATTGGAGTTTTGTTGGCTATACACCAAACCGGAAGGGTTACCAATCTACAATAAAGAACCGAGATATCATGGAAACTATTACGTCACGTTGATGGCGGCATGCGGGAAAATGGCTCTAGGACAATCAAGTTTTGGACGCATCTCAACATTTATCTTGTAGTCTATCGGTTCCTTTCTTATACAGAATCCCTCACTGCTTGATTCATATTACCTCCTTTTGAAGAAGATTTGAAGAAACTATTTGATCAATATTTGATGAATATGAACCCATTGTTAGTCATTCATACATCCTTGATGTGGCTTCTAATCAATCAACACAAATAATCCATTAGTTACAATGACTTTTTCTCAAGAAGCGCCGGCTGCAGATCACTCATCATCATCCTCAAATCCTCAATCTTCAGCTGTACATCATGGAAATGAAGCTGAAAATTATGATGAATATAACCCTTTTCCTACTCCCGAAGATGCCCCATTTGAGAATATATTTGCTCCTGAACCAACTCCAGAACCATCTTCATCAGGAGATCCAAACTCTGCTACTTCAGTCCCTCAACAACAACCACACGAGCACCTTAGAAAATGGGCATATGACCATCCATTGGACAACATCATTGGGAACCCTTCTTGTCCAGTATCCACTCGTAAACAACTTGCAACTGATGCCTTGTGGTGCTTCTTCAACTCCGTACTATCTAAAGTCGAACCAAAAGATGTCAAAACAGCCATGACTGAGGACAACTGGTTCAATTCCATGGAAGAGGAAATTCATGAGTTCGATCGACTAGATGTATGGGAATTAGTACCCTAAACTGTGCTATGATCATTGCTCTAAAATGGATCTTCAAAGTAAAACTTGATGAGCACGGTGATGTGCTAAAGAACAAGGCTCGACTAGTTGCGAAAGGATACCGTCAAGAAGAAGTTATTGACTTTGATGAATCATTTGCTCCAGTTGCACGTATCGAGGCAATCAGAATCTTCTTGGCTAACGCTGCTAGTAAGAACATGGTAGTCTGTCAGATGGATGTAAAGATCGCTTTTCTAAACGGAGATCTGAAAGAGGTTGTATACGTTATCCAGCCTGAAGGTTTTGTGAATCCAGAGCATCCTACTCATGTCTATCGCTTGAAGAAGGCCCTTTACGGTTTGAAGCAAGCTCCAAGGGAATGGTACGACACGCTATCAAAGTTTCTTCTATCTAATGGATTCAGCAAAGGAGCAGTTGATCTGATATTGTTCACTAGAAAGTCAGGCAAACACTTAATTCATGTTCAAATCTATGTTGATGATATTATTTTTTCCTCGACTGACCCCAATGAATGTGACTATTTTTCTAAGGAGATGGGCTCCAAATTTCAAATGTCAATCATGGGATAAATGTCATTTTTCTTGGGATTACAAATTTCACAAATGAGATCTTAAAGAAATTTGGATTTGATTCTTGTGACCCTGTTGACACTCCCATGGTGGAGCGTACTAAACTGGATGAGGACCACTCAGGGATAATGGTTGACCAAACTAAATATCGTAGTATGATTGGATCCCTGATGTACCTTACCGCCAAGAACCAGACATTTTTTTCGTTGTATGCATGTGTGCTAGAATACAGGCTAAGCCTACAAAAGCACCAGTGAAGCGGTTAAATGGGTCTTCGGTATCTCAAGGAACCATCAACATGGGACTTTGGTACGAAGGACACCCATGTCACAAACAGTTATGCGGTCGCGACCATGCAGGGTGTCAAGATACACGTCGAAGCACGTCGAGGAGGTGCTCGGTTTTGGGTGATAAGCTTATGAGCTGGTCTTCAAAGAAAAAAATGATTACCTCAATATCCTCTACAGAGACAGAATACATAGCCATGTCATCTTGTTGTGCTCAAATCCTATGGATGAGATCCCAATTATCTAACTATGGCTTTGAATTCAACAAAATCCTCTGTCTTTGTGATAACAAAAGTGCCATTGCTCTCTCATGCAACAACGTTCAACACTCAAGAGCAAAGCATATCGATATTCGACATCACTTCATCAGGGAGCAAGTGGAGAATGGTGTGGTGGAACTATATTTTGTGAAGTCTGAATATCAGCTAGCAAACATCTTCACCAAAGCTCTTCCTAGAGAACGTTTTGAGTTTATCCTTCCACGACTTAGTCTAAAGAGTCTACAACCGGAAGCACTCAAACGTCTTCAAGAGGAAGACGAGGAGTAAAGGATTTTCTTCATCCATCTCTTGTACATATTTATTCAAAAAGCAAAATACAAAATTATAAAACCCACAAAAAAGAAAATAGAAAAATACAAAATTTCAAAAATCCATAAAAATCAAAAAATATTTAAAAAAGCCCAAAAATATTATTTTTTCCACCTATTTCTGTTCTTCGATATCATCTATGGACTTTGATTTGTCACTCAAAGAATGGCACGGGTCTTTAGATGAAGTTCGAATGTACATAAACTTTAAAAAAAAAATGGGATGGAGAAAAATGATAGTTTATTGTCATTTCAGGCAGTAACCAGTTTTAAATGAAAGAACAGAGCCATGCGTAAACTGATTTTTGAAACTTCATGCTCTGATTCTTATAACAAATGTTTGTTGCCAAAAAGACAAATATTTCCATCACTAATATTTTTCCTTCTAAATATTATTCTGAAAAATATTTGTCATCTAATGAAAACAAAATTGCTTTGAAAATAACTCGGTCTATATTTTGAAAATCATCTGGGCTTATCATTTGTCAAAATCTCTAACACCCAATCAACAACTTATGTCATTGATTGAGGGGGAGAATGATTTCAATCAAATCAAAAAGTTATTTTTCAAACAATTGGCACGTAATCGAGCAAGGTCTAATTTTGGATAATCAAAAAGAACAATGTTTTTATACAATTGGATCCAGACCAAGGCTATCATTATGTTTTCATAAGATACTTAAGCATGTTTAATCAATGGAGTTTAAAGTCTTAGAATTTAATCCTTATCAGTTAAATTTTTTAAAAGCAAGTCACATTTCTCCTCAAAATCCTTCAAAAACAATTTAAATCAATAGAGATAACAAATCTCAAAGGATTTGAAAATTGTGATCGGGGGAGAATTTGTGATTTAAATTGGATATAAACGGATAATTCAATAAGTGGTTTTATAAAGATAATAACAAGCCCTCCTCCCTACATGTGCCAAACGATTTCAAATTTTCCATGCACATGTTAAGGGGGAGTGTTATGTTCCCATTTATGTAACACAAGCATCAATATAAAGAAATAGAGAAAAGAAAGATCGGATGAACACACACACACTCTACGCGTAGGACTTGAGAGAAGGTTTAAGCATAAGTAAAATGTAAATGTGAACAACCAACCATCTAAGGATGGTTTACATGAGGTATTTATAGGAGAGAACTAGGGCAACACACCAAGTTCCCATCCTTTCCTTATTAGGCTTGGGCCAAGGCTTATGGGCCTTCTACATAAGCCTTAGCATAAAACAAACATAAAGGCCTAATTAAGCTAACTATTACATATTAGTTACTAACACTTGTAATCTAGTTTAGGAGTGATTCCAACAATCTCCCCCTAAGTGTTAGTGATTAATGATATGAGTGAAAAACGTTGTAGGTGCTGATGTAATAGTAGCTTCGACGTCTTCTGACATTCTTCTTTCTTGTGAGAAGAAGTGCCTTGATTCGAACAATCTCCCCAGTGTAGGGATCTTGTTTACTTTAAAGTATTTCAGCTTTGACGTCTTCATTATCTTTGTTCTTTGATCATTGTTCTTTGTGATGCTAGTGATAGTATGTTGTGGTCATCTGCATCAGGTCCGCTTCGTTGCTCCAGTGTCTCCACGTCTTTCTCCAACATGCTCACACGCTCTTTGATGTTGGATTTCAGTACTGATGTAGTTCTCTTAGTCTTTAAACTTTGTAGATTCTTTGGCTTTAACGAAGAATCATTATGACTTTGTGTTGCCTTTTGGGAGAACTTCAATTAGTGTTGTTGTTGGTATGAGCATGTGGAGAATCTGCACGATCTTTTCCACCCGCAAGCATCCATAAAAAGAAAACATAAAACATGGGTTAGAAATAATCCAAAGGCTTACAAGTTTGAACTTCGAGTGTGTTAACAGCATAGTGTGAAAACACGACACTAATTCTCACAAAGGTTGTTCCTGAACTGGAGTCCCACAAGTGAGATAATGCGATGTACCGACGTACACCTACAGTTCAGATGAGTCGCTGAGGTACACCGAAGCATCACCCCACGACTGTAGACCGTTTGAGACACACTAAGCATAACCTACAAAGAGTTATCGAAGTGACCTGCTGTCAGGGCTGTTTGATGTTGACCCTGGCAGGAGTTTCCATTCAATCACTGAGGATCACATGTGTGAACCTCTCATAAATGTTCTCGACAGATTGCTAAGATCTATGTAGGACTCGATAATGCATCACTTGCGTCCTTATTGTTGAATGACAAGTGATGAAATGTCAAGTGTACCTGAGAGATCTTTTGATGAATCTCGTGGCTCTAGACTCTATAGTGCGCTTTGGTTTTCCTGAGTGGAGACTAGGGAGAGGGTCTCCTTCTTCAATACCAGCAATCTCTAGGAGAAGGCTGATAGCTTACGTAGGGTTCCCAGTGAGAATGAAACAAGCTTCTGTTGAGAGAAACTTGAGTGGCTAAGAAGGTTTAGTGCATGCGTCACTGGGTCCATGACGACTTTAATCTTCAATACCAGTGTCATCAAGTGACGTCTAGTAGCATATGAATTGAACCCGGTGTCTGCCCTAAGTTGAATAATCTGGAGGGCTATTTATTTTCACCCTTTTCTTTACTTTTCTTTTTAATTCTTCAACTCCTTCTTTCTCCGATTCTCATTTTCTCCTTTTTATAATCATACCTAAGGACTTCTAATTCTAACTATTGGTGGTGTCCTTGGGTAGATCCCTCCGGCTCTGGCGGATCATAGGACGGTTATTCCTAACCTTAGTCACCTTATAACTCCATGACTAACCTATGTTGCCATAAAAACCATTTTCATGAAAATCTCTCAAAGTGGTTATGAGTAAAAGCATTTAATACCACTGTTGAGGGTTTAAGATTTTGCTGAAATACTCCCCCTCCACACGTGCTTAAGTGTTTTGACGAAATCACGCGGTGAGAGAAAGACTTTGAATTGATCAACTCATAATAGACAATCCCCCTCGAGACACGGTTACGTTGCATAGTTAAAGAGTTACATTGTCAGCTTTTAGGTGACAACTAGCTCTAATAACTACCTTGAAGTTGTGGAAAAACCACAAAAGGCTGTCAAACCCGTCAAAGTTCATGTCTACCAAGATTTTCTCGAATGGTACATTCAACTAGGACAAGTCCTTTGCGAGACACGTTTACATCACTAGCGAACTAGTTTGAAATTATTACCCGTCTCGGACAAGTCTTTTCGAGTTACTAACATTTAAGATCTCGTCAATTCATTGGTTAAGTCTTTTAGCACAACGATTCATTTGCAATTCACAACATATTTCTTATCACATAATTTTTCTCCCCCTAAAAAATGGCATGTAAATGTTATTTTTGATGAAATTTTGATATCGAATATGACCATTTCGAGTTTTGTGGGAAGATTACCACGAAGAACAATTTTTTAAACAAAGTTCTTAAGCAAATACTCTCCCTCAACAAGTGATATTTACTTTTGAGGTTTTGAAAATCATAAGGGGAAGTACTTGTTCTTTTGAGAAAATTTTGAAAATGAAAGTTTTGATAGTTTTACTCAAAAGGAAGAAGCTTTCACTCCTTTTATAGGATTGTGGCACTAATGAGTACCACAGTGTCCTTTCATTACAAGTACGGGTTGTACACTGTTATGTGTGAACAAGTCATTGTCAGATAAAAATCACACATCCACATAGTTAATGAAAGAAACAGATCAAGGGGTACCAGGAGTCTCAGGTATTCCAGCAATGACTCCAGGAATGCGTTCTAGACGTTGGTAACCAGTGAGAGATATGCTTGGACGACCACCAACGAAACTCTCCAATGTTCTGATCTGATCCCTTCTGAACAACCTTTCATCAATCCGCTTAATGATATTCTTAACATCCCTTCTCTCCCTCGAATTCCATCTCTTCGGCGACCCAATGCCATAAGCTAAACCGTCCCTGACTTTCTTCAGTGTGTGATTTCCAAACTTGTGTAGCTCTTTGCACGCCATGAAGCAATTGTGGTGTAGTTCACTTCTGTAGACTACCCCAAATGGTTTCATGATTAAGGTGTACTGAGCAAGTTGGTTGATGTCGGGAAGGTCTAGTTGAGGTTTTGTGAGATTGACCCGCTTTTGATAAGATTCAACAGCAAGTTGAATGTCCTCTACACGTTCTTGAATCACAATGCTTCTGATGAAGATTAATAATGACTTGATGTACTCGCGTTGGATAGTTGTTGAGAAATGTCGCATTCGTCCTTGCAACTTAGCGAGATACATATCTTCAATGTCATTAATTGACAATCTCAGAAAATCCGCTTCACAGAAGTCATAATCCTCTTCGTCTTGTCGTTTGACCATAATGTTCTTGAGGAATGTGTAGTCCCACTTTGACGACAGAGTAACATGCTTAATTGCAATGATTTGTTTTTCACTAAACACTTCCGTTTTAGACTTGAGAACCTGGCAGCTTCTGTAGAAGATTCTTCGGGGTTCAGGCCAATGATGAATCCCATCCAGTGCATCAAGGTCATACTTTTCTACTTTGGTAGAAAACATATGTGTGGCTTCTTCCTCGATGGCTGGATTGTGAGAGTTGATTGTCACTGGGAAAGTAAATGTGAGTGACGTAGCGCACTTCCTTGTCACATCGCTACCGTGTAGAAGGAACTCGAGGTCATTGTTGAAGAAGTAACGGTATGGAATTTGAGGTTGATCCGGTCGGCCAATTGTTGGTAGAGGTTTGGTCCAATCAGTGTAGTAGGGAGCCTTGTCTTGTCTTGTGAAGTCGATGTTAGCGTCGAGATTGAGCCAATCGATATTGTTTGACATGGCTCGGGCAATGTTGTCGAGATGGTATTCGACTTCAATTGCACTTCTTGAGCTGTCTTTAAACAGTTGGAAGGCATCATTCTTTATTCGCCTTAGCTCAGCCTTAGTCATCTTCTTCACTCTAAAATGTTCTTGAATCAGCTACACATGCTCCATAGTACGACCATCTACCATTTCTTGACCTTCTAGTAATGAGGGAGTATCATCAACAAGTCTAGAAAACCAGTCGTATTCTTCGATTGTATCGTCATCTAGCCATGAGACAACATTGGTCTTTGTCTTCTTCTTCTTTGGCTGTGATGAGGACTCTGGTTTCTTTGTTGTGGTGGGAGAAGCGGGTTGTTGTTGGGGCTCGGGGATCTCTTCATCATCACCACCAGTGTATTCAAAGTGATCACTGGTTTTCTCTATCTGTGGAGGTGACTCAGAGTCCTGAGGTTTATCAGCAGTAGCAGAATGTGGAGGAGATCTTCTTTCGGTTGGAGTCCTTTGGGGTGGTGGTTGCATAGAGGAGGTTTCACCAGACTTCTTCTTGCGTTTCGTTTCTTTGTCTTTATCCGCATCATCATTGTCTCTAGGACGCTTAGCTGTTTCAGCTGCCGCTTTGCATGACGTCTTAAGTTGGTAATCCAGCAATGCGTCAAACAGTTTACCTTCGTCAGAGGTAAACGTTCTGCGATCGCTTTGACATTTGAAGTACAAGCTTGGAAACCAATTCTAAGTCGAGAAAAGCTGTAGGCTCAGTTGGGTTTATTGTGACTGTTAAAGGCATTGATCGTATTGTTTGCTTGGCCAACTGCATGAGATTCGGGTAGAGTTGTCTGGTGAACATCTCTCTTGTCACACCTGGAACACTGTCGAGAAGGAACTTGTGAGTATATTCTCTAGCCGTCTTTTCCATTTCCCTTTGGAAATCTCCTTTTAAAAGCTGTTGAAGCTGTTCCCTTTAATCTGAAACCTGGGTAATCACTTTCTGAAGAAGATTGATTCTGTCAGCAAGTTGATTTAGCTTTTTGTTGACTACGTCCTTCTTCCTTACTTGTCTTACAGCTTTAACGATCTTCGTCTTGGCATCTGAAAACCAAGTGTCAGTCGGTTTCTTTACCGATCTGGATGCTGATCTTGTGGTACCTTTGGATGGTGGTGGAGATGAGTAAGAAGATGAGTCTGACGATGATGATTCATGAGGAGGCTCAGGGTCCTTTGGTGGCTCAGAATTTTGTTCCTTGGAGTGTGCGGGAATATCTAGAAGATAATCATCATAATCAATATTGGCTTCTTGTTCCGGTTGAGCCATTTCTTCAGCCTTAATTCTGGCCTATTCTGCGGCTTTTTCTTTAGCCGCAGCCTCAGCATCAGGAATTTTCTTAGACTTCTCCATTTCTGGTTCCTCAAAGTCATAGGTGATAGAATCCTCAAGTTGCTTTTGTTGTTGTTCGAGGGTGGTGGTACCAGTTCCCTTATCGGGTTGATTAAACGCATCGGAAATTGGTGTAGTTAGTGCACCACCACTAGACCCTCCGGGGCCACGATTTTTTCACGGTTAAATTCTTGAGCAACATGTTGTACTCTGAGATTCTTCACTTTCTTTCTGAAGTCTCTGTCTTCATCCAGTGGCTCTTCTTCGGAGCTCTCTTCTTCCTGCTCTTGCATTGCAGTTTTTTCCTTATCAGCCTTGGGACTTAGAGGTTTGGCTACTGTCAAAGTGTCATCGATTTGAGTTTCAGAGTAGATAACCTGTTCGTCCATTTCAGTGTCCTCCGAGTCCTCGTCCTTTATTTTAGGTTCAGGTTTGGGAATGGGGATAGTTTCCTTTAATGGAACTTTCCTTTTACGGGAAGGATTCCTCTTTGGATACTTGAGGGCACTCTCAGTGCTTGTAACACTGCCTGCACTGCCTCTTCTGGTCTTCGGCAGGTGTACCATAAGATTTTTCATCCATGAACCCCACTTTGCCTAATGCGACTGCTTCCAAATAACGTTTGTACGATTGAAGTCCCTTGATAGCAGCAGTAAGAAGGCAATCTGGTAACACTACACCCTGTTTCTTCGTAGTTGATTCCTTAAATCTTACCACATTAAGTACGGGTTCAAGTAGCACGGAGTGATGTTTGGGGTCATCAAGTCTCAAGGGAATATCATGATTATTCCCTAGAATCCTTTAGATCAACAATTTTGTGTATCTGATATAAGGGATCTTGGTGCCAGGCTTTTTAAGATAAGACATCATGTCGTCCCAGATCAGAGCTGCAAATTTGATGTGTTTCATGTTGACCATACCCCAAAATATTTGTAGTTCCATGAGCTTGGGATGCTCATAACCACTGTCACGTCCAGACACGGATTTGGCAATAATGATGTAGTGGGTTCTCCATTGTTGAGGAATATTTTTGAGATCTACTGAGGAGTGCTTTGTGATGATCCCAGTAGATTCATCATAGCCAATGTCGACCATGAATTGGAGAACGACTTCTTCAGTAGGAGTAGCAGTGTAATTAGTAGGTTGGATGGATGGAAGAAGAAGCACAGCCCTTAAATCTACAGGAGTGACGGTGACTTGTTTGTTGTTCAGTGTCACTGTCACAGCACTTTGACCTTTGACCTTTTGTATTGTGTGCCAGAATTGGTGAACATAAATATCCGGCAAATTAGCAGAGTTTGTGAGCATGTTCTGGTATGGATGAGTCCTTAGAATATCCACAGCAATCTGACAAGAAGACTCCGAGCAAGTGAAGTTGTCAAAATCAACTCTGAGGTTGTTCTTCTCAATCTTCATAGTGTAACCATCGGGGAAGATGTCTTCCATTGAGAGAACATTTGGTGCATCAATGTATTCCATTTGGGCGTCCATATCGTGATCTGAAAAATATTTAGCCAAAAGAACCAACATATCGAAAGACATTATGTTAGTTAACAGTTGATTTTATTTTCCAATTATTGAATATGTTATGTTAATGAATGTTACGAGTCCAACGTCACTTGTTTGTCCAATAATCCAAAGTAGTCGTGAAAAATTTCGTGAGTTTGTTAATTTTGAATTTTCAAGTCCAAATTTTAACTTATTTTCACAACATATATACCATTTAAGCTTATTAGTGACATTTTGGTTTCGTGACGTTATGATTTTGTCACAATTCTCAATTTTCGGTCATTTCTCAAACTCACTATCCATCATTTTTCGTAAACTAGGTTTACGAGTATCAAATTCGCGTAACCTTAGGGGTTTAGTTGCGAATTCATGAACAATCATCAATGACATTTCATATAGACTAGGTTTAGTCTACATTTCATTAGCATCATTGTCATCATATTAGTTCATGCATGATTTTGCATTTTACATTAAACGCGTAATTTTCATATTAAATAAACGCTATCGCGTAACTAATTATTTTGAACATTTGATCCGATGCTTCCAAAAATTATCCCGATATATTTTTATACTCATATTAAGATTATAAAAATAATATTATGAGTTTACCCGGTGTTTTAAATTTATTTTGTATATAAATTGTTATATTTATATAATTACGACGGTTTTCTTAAATTCTACACGATAATTATTATTTCACTCAGTTCTTGTAAGAAATGTATTTTCATAATTTTTATGACTTCAATGTATTTTATTTTGGTCCGTTAAAATTTATTTTTAGCTAACGGTACTCTAAATGCTTAAATATATATACAAGTTACTAACTATCCTTAAATAACTACACATTCACTCTACACTTATACATTTAATTGATATAAAATGCATCTACCCTTTTTATTTCATATATATGTCGACATTAGGGTGACTCACATTTTTGTTGAGTACAAAATATCTTCAAGTTACAACATTACTTACTTATCTTTTAATATACTATACTACAACACATACTCTCATTTTGAAAAGAGGTGAAAAGTCTTATTCTCTCCATTTTTCTTCATCATCAACCGGACCTCTCAAGAACCAAGCAAAAAGTTCATATTTTTTTTTCAAGTCAAGTTCATATCAATCTAGGCACACTCTTAAGTAAGGTTTTGAAATAAAAACCTAGGGTGTTTAGGATTAACCCTTGTTCATTTAACCTCATCAAGTAACTAGTAAGCATTTCATGTTCATATTCATCTTTCATATTCATATTATTTTCATTTCATCATGTTTGAGAAAAATATGCAAGTCATATGGATAGCTATACCACTTTAATTGTTTTTAAGCACTATAAATATATATTCATCATCCTATAATTACTCCTTGAAATATATCACTTTTGGTGATGTCTAGGAACCCATGACACCCTAATAAGTTGTATGGTAGGATTAGAATAGCTTTGGAATTGGTTTGAATTGGTTGGAATAGGTTTGGCGCGAGAAAAACTCATTTCGACAACTAGATATAAGGGTCTGTTGGTTTTGTGAAATCTGGGAAAATTCGACAGGAGACAAAATATTTTGGGCTAGATATTTGGAAAATATACTTTAAAACAGAAAATGGGCCGCTTGAATGGGTTAAAACGGAGTTATAACGAAGAAGTTATGCTATTTTCAAATTTGACGACGAAAACTATAAAATCCAGAAAATTCAGCATGTTATATTAACTTTTTACAAGTCAAAAATGAGTCTTAAGCGTTATAAAATGTGTCGACTTATCAAAAATATATTAGTATACTTTAATACGAATCTAAGGATGTAGAAAACGTAGAAAACGGACTTGTAACGATTAAATTACACGCGTTAAACAAAGTTTCCGTAACTTTATTATATAAGCAAATTAATATATTTCTATTAGACACATACTACGGCAACGAAGGACCATGTTGAGGGTCGTTTTTAACATGGATGTAGTACTTTTTATAACGAGATGTCTTCTAGTAAAAGTGAGTTCGCCTAGCCTATTTTCCAAAATGTCCAACCGTTCGTCAAGCGGAGTTGTAACGAATAAAATACGGTCACTTAAACTTTGCCGAAAACCACCCTTAAACAATATTTTGGATACAAGTACCATACTTTACCTATGTTTTTCTCCATGATCGAGACCTCTATGATGAAAACATAAATGCTAAAACTTTGAGATAATGATACAAGCTTCCCAAAACCGTTGAGTTTGTTTCCTAACACTCGATGTGCACCATTTTACGACTAGCTTTTCAAGGCCGTTTAGTCACTTTCATGAAATTGTTAAATGACATTATTTTGAGAAGAAAAGTTATAGATTCATAATAAACCACTAAATGATTATCGTAGGATATCATTTCGACGTAAGTACTTGTAAAGTATTTGGTAACTTGACAATATGTCATAAACATATATTTCGACGATAAACTTTATTTTCCAAAATGTACAAGTGGTATGGATATCATATGAGTTTGCATGCGCGACATTGTTTCATGACTTATATTAGAGCATATCATTCATATTAGGTTGCGGATAGAGATCGCACCTCATTTCGGTGTATCTACTTTTGTCATCATAATCATTGCATCAGGTGAGTTCGTAGCCCCACTTTTACTCGTTTAATTGTTTTATAAACTCTTCGGGGGAGATACATGCTCAACTTCATGCTTTTACTTTACACTTATATGAACTTAAACTATATTTTTTGTGTTAGGAATTAGAAAATTCCATAGTGAAGAGTCGGTCACCCCTAATATTATCTAGCATAAGTTAGCTCGTAGACATATCGTTATTTACATTATTTAGTAGCTTATTAGTTAGTTTGTAGCGTAGTTTAGTTTAGAGCAACACCGTGGAGGAAGGACGGGTCTTTACCCACTGTATACCTGATCCACAAGCCGATAGGAGGTCGTATTTCATGTAACTATAAATACCCCTTCCATCCATGGAAGGGGTGGTGCTTTCAATCTAATATTCCATAATTTGTGAACCAAGTCTCTAGCTTGAACACCCATCTCTCTACTTTCTCTCTCTAAAATGGCTATCATGTATTTTGATCATCCAAGACCACCCGAATCATCAACACAATAATATATTCGATCCTACAATTGGTACCAGAGCCAAGGTTTTTGTGTTTTGATGATTTTTTGTGGTCTTCGAATCATGTGTAGACTATTTTTTTGTATTGTCTTTGATGTTTGCATTTCTTTTGGTCCAAAATAAAGTATCTTGCTTTCATGAATACATATTTGTTGTTTGTCAAGCTTTATGGTCCAAACTGTTTTATGTACACTCTTTTGGTCTTGATTTTGATGTTTGGTTTGAAACTATCCTTATTGTTTTTAACATGGTTTTGATGGGGTTTGTATCAGTTTTTATGTTACGTTTTGATGGTCGTGAATCTGGTCCTTACTGTTCTTTTCTTGGGTTATTTGTCTGCTGCTAGTGTTAAAATGTTCTTCCTAGAGACTTGTCCTCATTTTTGTCCAGATTCAGTGTATGGTCAAAAAGTCAATGGTGACTTGTCTATCTATTTCAGTAGCAACTTGGATGTTCGTTGACTTTTTTGAAAGTCAATAGCGAATAGAGATAAAAAGTAGCGACTTGGTGACGGTTTGACTTTTGAGTCAAACTGAAATGTTAGCACTTGTTATGTCTATAGCGACTTGGTTAAGAACTGAAAGGATGAAGAAGATTGTAGCGAGTTGATTATGTTTAGCGACTTGTCTAATCCGCTATGACTATTGAGTCTAGCGACTTATGTGATGTGTAGATGAAGAGTAGCTAATGAACCAATTATGCACATTAACCACACGACCATAAACCAAATTTCTACAAGACTCAAAATTACTTCTGGTTAAACCCATCATCAGTCCATGTGTCCTAATCAAAACCAACATCTATCCTAGACCTAGACTCAACACGATTCAACAACTCATACAACTTTTAACCTTCAACACGAAATAACATCAACAACTCATACAACCCTCAAGACTCATGCCATGACCCTCTCAACACTCACTCATCCAAAGACTCGAAACATAATTAAGAAAATGATATCAAGATCTCAATCAAGTTCTTTTCGTGCTACTCAAAGTAAGAACAAGACATTGAAGGTCGTATACAAGAAAAAAAATTAATACATCACAGATCCATTTTGTTTTGAAGATAAAGCTTCTTGATTTATTATCTGAACACTTTAAGAAAACAAATTAACAAATCTGTTAATTGTATTTCTTTGGCTCGTTACATCTCATGTTCATTGATTTATTATATGTTTCAACTTACCTGGACATCGAGTTAATAACATCTCAAGCCATCCCTATGGCGAGATACTTTGGAACAACGAGACAATAAAGTTCTCAAGAGGTCAATTTGTGTGTTGTTCAAGTAGTTTTGATGAAGATGGATACCATCGTGTGGTGAGTGATGCGCTTATCTTCAGATCTTAATTGGGAGCAACTTGAGATATTGGATTTAATGTGGCGTATAGTTTGAGATTGTGAGAGAAAATAGGTGGGTGGCGGATATGTTGATAATGTGTTTTAGGGTAAATCGTGTGTTAGGTTGCTTTTTATATACCCGAAATTAGGGTAGTCATATCTGGCCAATATGGATCGTCTAAGGTGCTAAGTATGCTGGGCCGTGAATTGTTAAATGGGAGTTGGGCCGTCTGGTGCTTTCTATTAGTATTGAACGTTTGATATTGTATCTTGGGTAGTATGGTTTGAATTTACGGTTCTATAGTTATCATTGTTGGACGTTTGATACTTTATTGTTGACCGTATGGTTATGTGACTGCAGTTGGACCAAATCTTGGGCTGTCTATTATTGTTGGACCTAATCTTGGTTTTGAGACTATCATGGCTGTTGCAGTATGTGACCAAATCTAACTTGACGTGTCACATGTGCTTACACGTTTTGTTATTAAGCTCGAGCAAGATATTAATTGTAACATTAATATTAACATTAATCAAAATATTAATGTAGTTTAGTGCTTGAGAGTATGTGAGCTTAGACAAACAACGTGTCGGATTTGATATGTTTGCCTTATGCAAATATGAATGGACTTAAGTGTCTTTCGAATTTCGGGCTGTCAATAATGGATCATGGGTTTTCATGGACTATTGTACCAGGTAATATATCAACCGGATTGGGTATACTTTTAGTACCGAGACAAGATTAAATAGATTACTTTTGGCAGGTTGATGATCATTTTTGAGATATGATGTGGTTATGAGATTTGATTGAACTATGTTGATGATGAGATTTGGTGGGATAATATGACTCATTGCTTTTTGTAATTGGGTACTTTGGTTTATGCATTTTCACAAAGAATATTTTGTCTCGGCTTGAATTGGTTGAAAATGTTGACTTCGGGGTTGCTTGGACGGTATTTCTTATTTGGATTTGAAGTGATTTTTCCGGGCACGTTTACTTATCTCGTCTTCTTTCTTTCTACCCTTCCGCGAAGATGACTTGGTTGGGCAATTACAGAGTGTGATTAAGTCTTGGATATTTAGTTACGTTTGTGATTCTTTCTCACTTAACCCACAACGTATCTATCACTTCGGTGTCTCACGCAGTTGAGAATACGTCAAGAGGATTTGTACATTGGGTACACCGTTTCTTTTTCACGAGGATGAGTACAAGTTTAAGTAACAAATCTGGGGAATTCTACTTCATGATCAAGTTTGGCATATCGGGTTTACTTCACCAAGGGGTCACTACAATTGCCGACAATAATTCGTGAATGATGTGTTTACCAAAGTGTGTCTTGGATGGTTGATGATATGGATGATGTTGGTTAATGAACCGTTGATGAACCACGCACATTCTCCTAAACAAATTCACTGAAACCAATGCTGTCATAACACATTCAAGCTAACATTGTTTACGGTTTTGTCTTGATTTTTGTAAAATCCTTGAAAGAATCTATTTCTCGGTTTAAATCATAGACTTGTAAAATCCCGTGACAATGGAAACATCTTGATAATAGTAAAGTGCATTTCCGGATTTATCTTACGGTTTATTCTTGGTTTTGTAAAATCCCGCGAAAGAAACTATTTATCAGTTTAAACCATAGAATTGTAAAATCCCGTAATGATGGAACCATCTTGGAGAAAAGAAAGTGTATTTCGGGATCTTATTTGATGCTGGTGCTACGGTTTCTGTTTCGAAGAAGGGATAAAAGGGTGTACTTCATGGATTGGATGTGTGTTTGGATATTCGTCATGGCGGTTTGGTTATTACAAGGTTTTACGGGGTTATGTGCTTTTAACCATGATCGGGATGAAACCATTATCATAGTTCACTTAAAACGTCAAAGGAGGCTAGATTTGAGCTCTTAATCAGAAGATGTGACAACGGCATTAATTCAGTATTATTTATTTGAAGTTGAAGTGAAATATCACGGGCGAGTGTGCTTAGTATCTGAAGGTATCGGGGATGGTTGGATGAAGATTCTTCGAGATCCTTGTTCAAGCTTATTATCAAAAATGAAGAATTGGAAATCTAGTTATTATTGGGAGACTCTTTCCTTTTCTTTTACCACTTGGGGGAATTGGGCTCTTATCTTCTCAAAATAACTATCACTTAAAGGAGTTACGTTGTAGTGCTCAGTGTCACATTCAATTGTGGATTTTCAAGAGGTAATGTACGTCTTATACTTGATGGTTGGTTGGTTGAAGAGTATAGAGTACATAGAGAGTACTTAGAGATGCTAATGGAAATCGGCACCGCTCTTTGTTACATATGTGCAAGTTTAAGTCACGAGTATGGGATACTTTACTTCAGGGTCAAAGTCATCGTATTGGGTTTTGTCCATCAGTTGTCACGACAAAGAGCCTACTGAATGATAATGGGGTAATTACAGTTTTGCCGAAGAGATTGAAAAGAGAGAGATTATGACGTATGAACACAACAGTTCATGCCTCGTACTCTAAAGAAAAGAAAAGTGTACGTTTCAGTGCGCTTTATCTTCCAAAGAAGAGAAATCTTCTTATGACGTATGAACACAACAGTTCATGCCTCGTACTCTAAAGAAAAGAAAAGTGTACGTTTGATTAAGCTTTATCTTCCAAAAAAGAGAAATCTTCTTATGACGTATGAACACAACAGTTCATGCCTCGTACCTCAAAGAAAAGAAAGTGTATGCGCTTAGGGCGCTTTATCTTCTGAAGCAGAGAAATCTTCTTATTTATGACCATTCTCATCAACATGCTTCATACTTTGTCCATGCGCTTCAATTATCAAGTGAACCGGGCTACCACTGATTGTTTTCTCATTCCACTTGCTCGATTATAATGAAGATGGCGACATCATGTGCTTATTTTGCGGGAGAGAAGTGTGAATAGAACATTCGGATGGATTTCACTTATTTAGTCAAGAATGGCATCTCCGTATGCAATTCTTGAGGGGAGAAGAAGTGTGAATTTTTGCATTGTTGATTGATATTTGAGAATATAAATGGTCATACGGCTCTAAACTCATGTAAGAACCGAGCTTCTTCTTATCGGGTCATCTTCACATGGAGTTTTTTTCTTCTAAGAGCCGTTGGTTGACATCTTCACTCGGATTGATGAGTTTTTCGACAAAGTGTGTCAGTTAATGCTTCACGTACACATCAACATGATGATTCCGAACAATCTCTGTTCTTGTTTGATGTGATTGGTAGTTTGGTGTTACCATCTTGTGTGTTCGTTGCGGCCTGATTGCTGATTTCCTTTATGAACATCTTTCTATTCTTGTTTGATTGGGAGGGATTTTAGTTAAGGAGATTTGCAAGATGTAAGTTAATTGGGATGCTTTTTGGTGGGATGCTTTTGGTGTGAGTTGAAGATGTTAACTATCTATTCCCAACTGCACAATCTTGAAGAAGGTCGAGTCTACAGTCTGTTCTACATTTCTTGCTATATGTTAGAAGACCAAAGACGTGTTGCATTTAATGATCTAAAGACTTCTTCTTAATCTGGGCATTCATCAAAAAGATTGTCGGTCTTGGGGAGAGCACTAATTGGGGGAACGTGATATGTCGAATTTAATTCCCAATTAGACTTGCTCACATTATTCAGCATGTTGATTCTCACAAAGACTTCAAGCAATCTTCTCAACAAATTTCAAGTATTTGGGCATTCAAAGAGTTGTTGATTCTGAAGTGTCAAAACCAGCAAGGCGTAAGGAGACAAGCACCTAAACGCGAGTAAACTTGATGAACTTAATACTTCTAAGTAATTGAAGATACCCCGGGAAGACAAATGTTATTACCGCAGAGAAACTCAAGGTTTGACTCATGGCGAGTAAACTTGATGAACTTAACTCTTCTAAGTGATTGAAGATATCCCGGGAAGACATTTGTCATGACCGCAGAGAATCTCAAGGTTTTACTCATCAAGGCTTTTGGTGTTATTATTCCAACTACGTGAGGGAAGTGATGTAATAGAAAGTTTCTGAAGATAAAAGAGGTACACAAGTGTGTGATGATAGAGATTGTGTACATTGGGGATGCTCAGGTCTCACTTGAGGGGCTTAATCTGTGATTCGAGATATAATCACTTATTCGGAGTGGACATCCACAGAGATTGTCATCCGCGAGATAATCGGTGATTCGGCCTGCTTCTTCAATGTTATCGATTGTTCTCTCTTTGGGCATTCGGGTATTTCGGGTTCTTGAGCTTCATACACTTTCTTTAAGGGAGAGAAAAGTATACATCGGGGTTATTCTTTGGCTATTGGAATTAATCTCGCTACTTGATGGTATAAGTTTCTTTGTCTTTGGGTATATGTGTATCCGGGGTTCGTGAGCTCTAGTCTAAGAGACCGACCGCATCAATTCGACTACGTAGGGGAAGTGGTCTCTTGACACCTTTTGGAATGGATTGCTTGAGTCAGTAGAAAAGAAATTTGAGAAGATTATTTTATGTGTGGGATGATACGTTCTTTGTTCTTCTGATGATATAACCCCAAATGGAGATCCTCGATCATCATTCTTAAATGGAGCGGCGGGATTTATGATAATGGTGTGCTTCCTTGTGCACTTGGCTAAGAGAAGCATGTAAGAAAGCTTTGAATCTGCTCAGCTAAAGGATTTTCGGTTTGGGGAAGCGCCAAAGTCTCTCTTTCTCAATGGCTCATGTTCCATCTTCTATTAAGGAGCCTCGGAAGCTTAGGTGGTGGAAGTTTAAGAGATGACGAATTCTATCTTCTACGACGTGCTGCTTGATATCCTTATCTCGGTACTCGTATCATCATCTTCTTATACTATATCATCTACTCTATCCTTGTATATATTTATCAGAAAACAAAATACAAAAATATAAAACCAACAAAAAGAAAATAGAAAAATATAAAACCAACAAAACAAAATAGAAAAATATAAAATCTTCCAAAACCCATAAAAATCAGAAAATTTCAAAAATTCCAAAAAATATGTTTTCTCTTGACATGTCTTCTGGTATCGATAACATCTACGGTCTTAGAAATGTCATTCAATAATGGCACGGGACTTTAGATGAAGTTCGAGTAGGAGGTGTAAATATTCTTTTCTAAACATGTCTTAAAATATGGCTTCTGATTATTTGTGTAACCCGGGCTTCAAATGATGGCTTGCAGTTACTTCAGACTATAACCCGTGCTTAAACTATGGTGTCACACCCCCAAATTACCTGTTTTGCAGCGGAATTGAATACCTTGGGGGAGGACTGTCATAGCATCAAAGTTACAGTTATATCGAACGACCTAAAGTGTCGTTTGGAAAACACATCGTTTGATTAAATAAAATAATCAGAGTTTACAAAAAGTAGGTCCCAAATGAAAATCAATGTATGCGGAAATAGGTTTGATACAAGCCAAACGATGTTTTTATAGTGTAAAAATCCCATGTGAGACGCGTCGTCACCACGACTCTATGATTTGTCCATATGCATGCCATGAAGTGAATGCCTTAGATACCTGAGATAAAACATGCTAAAAGTGTCAACACAAAGGTTGGTGAGTTCATAGAGTTTGATTAACAAGTAAAGCTTTAAAAGAGCGTTCATAAATCAAAGGCAAAGTTTTTGGTCATATAGAATAGTTCGCAAAGCAAAGGCATCATAAATCCACTCAGTTCCAAGTCCCGCCCATACAAAACTTGCAACCTGTGTGTTTACAACCCACTGCTAAAATAGTATGTCAATCTTGTATGCATGTATCATAGTAGTTAAAAGTATCAATGTTACCACAAGGGTCTTCCAACACTCGTGTTGGGATGTATCCATAAAAATGGCCTTCCAACATATAAATGTCTTTGGGATGTTCCTCCAGCGCTCACGTTGGGCGTATCAAATTAATGGCCTTCCACCATATAAATGATGGGATGTTCCTCCAACGACGCACGTTGGGCGGTATCCAAATTAATGGCCTTCCACCATATAAATGATGGGATGTTTGTTTAAGTCTAGTCACCACACGCACCAAGTCTAAAGTATAAGCAATGTTGTTTGGCAAAAGAGTTTAAATGTTTTGACCGGCTCCCCGCAGAGTTAACCAGTTGTTAGAGTATGTATGTTGATGCATAATAGAAAACAAGTTTAACACATTAAGGCAAAGATCGCAATAAACCACACAAAATGTCCAAAGTGTATAAGAAGTATAGTGTAACACAATTGTATAAATGGTTTGAATATTCGCAAGAGTAAAAACAAGTATTTAAGCATGTATCTCCCCCAAATAGTTTGTAAGAATTTAAACGAGTAAAAGCGGGGTATGAACTCACAGTAGTATGTCAAAGTTTAGAATATTTGTGAAAGTTAATGGAAATAGTTTGAGCATGTATCTCCCCCAAAGAGTTTGTAAGACAAATAAGTAATAGAAAGTGGGGCTACGAACTCACCTGGTGTGATTGATATGCTAACAAAATGAAGTGCACGAAAGTGAGACTCGGAAACTATCCGCGACCTAGAATGAATGTCATGACTTGAGTTATGATATGTTGTCGTGAATGCGTGATAGTGCGATACAATGTTGTGCATGCAACTCCATATGATATTCATACCACTTGTATGTTTTGGAAATAATATTTATCGTCAAAATATGTTTATGACATCCCGTCATATAATAAAATACTTTACAAGTATTTACGTCAAAATGTCATCCTACAACAGTTTATTAATGTTTTATAGTGAAACTTTAACTTTTCGCCGCAAAATATTGTCGTTGAAAATTTCTTGAAAGTGATAAAAATGGCTTCGAAAAACTAGTCGTAAAATGGTGTACGTCGATCGTTAGGAAACGAACCCGACGGTTTTGGAAAGTTTGTATCAAAATCTAGAAGTTTCAGTTCAGAAGTTTTCGACATAAAGGTCTCGAACGTAAAGATAATAAGGGTTAAAGATAGTGATTTTGTCTAATGTTGTGTAAAAAGTGAGTTTCGGCCAAGTTTAGACATCCATAAATAAGTTATTACAACTCCGCTATACAAACGGTTGGTCGTTTTAGAAAATATGCTTGGTGAACTCGATTTTATTAGAAGACAATTCGTTCCAAAAAGTTCCACATCATGGTTAAAAACAGCCTCCAACATGGTCGTTTTAGTTACCGTAACACTTGTCTCGTAAAAATAATATAGTTTTTCAGAAAATAATAGTTACGGCAATTTTATGAAAACGTGCATATATTTGTCGTTTCAAATCCGTTTTCTACGTATTATACGTCCTTAGCTTCGTATCGAAGTATACTAATATATTTTTGATAAGTCGAAATAATTTGTGAAGCTTAAGGCTCGTTTTTGACTCGAATAAAACAATAATAGGTTGCTGAATTTCAGAAAAATATATATATTTCGTCACCAACTTGAAAAATTCATCACGACTTCGTTATAAGTCCGTTTTAATCCGTTCAAGCGCACGATTCGTTTTAAAGTGTATTTTCTAATTATTAAAGCCAAAATGTCGTGACTAAAGTCGGATTTTCCAGAAAAATGAAACAAGGACAGAACATAAATTATACGTATCGAAAATAGTTTTTCTCGGACAAAACCTATTCTAATCCCTTCAAATCAACTCCAAAGCTAATCTAATCCTACCATACACCTTCTTAGGGTGTCATGGGTTCCTAGACATCATCAAGACCAAAGAATACCAAGGGGATAATTATAGGATGACCATAATATATATATAACTCTAAAATCATGTAAAAATGGTATAAATACACATGAGTCATGCATGTTTTGCTCAAAATGATGAGATGAGTATGAAATGAATATTTAAGATGAAAAATAAATATGAGATGCTTACAAGTGATATGATGAGGTGATTAGAACCAAGGATTAACCTAAACACCCTAGGTTTTTATTTCAAAACCTAAACAAAGAGTGTTACTAGATTGTTTTTAACACTTGAGCTTGAAAAAAAATGATGATCCCTTGTAAAAACCTTATCATGGCCGGTTATGATGGACAAAGGAAAGAGAGAAGAAAAAAAATAGAACTTGAATTATTGGTGAAAATGAATGAAGTGTGTAAGTTAAGTATAAATATATACATGTAAGAATCAATTGCTACTAACCCAATAAATGAAATCCCTTGGACCGGATTTTAGGGATCTTGGTTCCCAATTATATAATTTTTTTTTTTTATAAATTGTATTATGTATAAAATGTGTAAGTGAAATGTAGTTTAAATGTAACTTGTAAGGTTTAATATACATTAATGTATTTAAGGAAATTTTAGGTAAAAGTAATTTTTAATAGACTAAAATAAAGTATAATGAGATCATAAAAATTGTAAAAATACATTCCTTGTGAAATTTGAGTGATAAAATAATTATCGAGTAGTTTTTAAGAAAAGTGTCGTAATAACATAACTTTAACGATTTATATACAAAATAAATTTTAAACACTAGGTAAACTCAAAATATAGTTTTTACAAACTAAATGTAAGTATAAAAATATATCGGGATCATTTTTGGAAGTATCGGATTAAATGTTCAAAATAATAACTCACGCGATAACGTTTATTTAATAAGAAATTAAATGTTTAACGTGAAATGCAAAACCATGCATAACTTGATATGAAATGATGAATATGGAGTTTGAGAAAAGACCGGAAATTGAGAATTGTGACATTCTTCCCATGTCAGAGGAATCACGTCCTCGTGATTCGGTTAATGATACTATGGCCCAAAACACGACAAGGGTTCTAAAAGTTTATGCTCATGTATGGTTTAAATGATTATGTCAATGCTCATGCATATGAGTTACCCGCCCAACAAGATGCGTTCCCGTGCTATCGTGAGAAATTCCCGTCCTAAATACATGCTTTCTTATGATTAGGCTCGATAAGACAAGCTTTCCCATTCTCAAGCAAAATTTTAAAAGACTTTTTGGTAACCGATTTTTGCTTAATCCCACAACTCGTCAAACAAGAAGCGTCATACGATTAGGCTTAATCGGTTTAGGTAACAACTTGTTTCTAGCTCGATCTTTGCAACTCATCAAACAAGAACTCTCACGCGGATCAAACTGGAAACAAGTGGTTTGAAGAAAATCTTTTGAAAATTTGGCTCGATTACGGAATTGCTTACTCATATGAGACTACTACTCCTTCATTGCATGATTCTTCCTGAATTAGACATAGGTGATCAGGCTATGTATAATTTAGGAGTAACTATGCAATGCTTGGACTAACCGACTCATATGATGTTTGGTGTTGAGTCATAAGTTCGTATGTATAAAGAATATGCACATATAATGATATGATGAGATGCTATGATGATGTGGTTATAGTCTAGGGTCAATGATGCAACCTAGTTCTCTATAACCGATGCTCGGATACCAATCTGTCACACCCCAAATTACCTTTTGCGGCGGAATTGAATACCTTGGGGAGGACTGTCATAGCATCAAAGTTCTGAGTTATATCGAAACGACCTAAAGTGTCGTTTGGAAAACACATCGTTTGATTAAATAAAATAATCAGAGTTTACAAAAAGTAGGTCCCAAATGAAAATCAATGTATGCGGAAATAGGTTTGATACAAGCCAAACGATGTTTTTATAGTGTAAAAAATCCCATGTGAGACGCGTCGTCACCACGACTCTATGATTTGTCCATATGCATGCCATGAAGTGAATGCCTTAGATACCTGAGATAAAACATGCTAAAAAGTGTCAACACAAAGGTTGGTGAGTTCATAGAGTTTGATTAACAAGTAAAGCTTTAAAAGAGCGTTCATAAATCAAAGGCAAAGTTTTTGGTCATATAGAATAGTTCGCAAAGCAAAGGCATCGTAAATCCACTCAGTTCCAAGTCCCACCCATACAAAACTTGCAACATTGTGTTTACAACCCCTTGCTAAAAATAGTATGTCAATCTTGTATGCATGTATCATAGTAGTTAAAAGTATCAATGTTACCACAAGGGTCTTCCAACACTCGTGTTGGGATGTATCCATAAAAATGGCCTTCCAACATATAAATGCTGGGATGTTCCTCCAACGCTCACGTTGGGCTGTATCCAAATTAATGGCCTTCCACCATATAAATGATGGGATGTTCCTCCAACGACGTACGTTGTCGTATCCAAATTAATGGTCTTCCACCATATAAATGATGGGATGTTTGTTTAAGTCTAGTCACCACACGCACCAAGTCTAAAGTATAAGCAATGTTGTTTGGCAAAAGAGTTTAAATGTTTTGACCGGCTCCCACAGGAGTTAACCAGTTGTTAAAGTATGTATGTTGATGCATAATAGAAAACAAGTTTAACACATTAAGGCAAAGATCGCAATAAACCACACAAAATGTCCAAAGTGTATAAGAAGTATAGTGTAACACAATTGTATAAATGGTTTGAATATTAGCAGAGTAAAAACAAGTATTTAAGCATGTATCTCCCCCAAATAGTTTGTAAGAATTTAAACGAGTAAAAGCGGGGTATGAACTCACGGTAGTATGTCAAAGTTTAGAATATTTGTGAAAGTTAATGAAAATAGTTTGAGCATGTATCTCCCCAAAGAGTTTGTAAAGACAAATAAGTAATAGAAAGTGGAGACTCACGAACTGCTGGTGTGATTGATATGCTAACAAAATGATACCGCGAAAGTGAGACTTCGGAAACTATCAGCGACCTAAAATGAATGTCATGACTTGAGTTATGATATGTTGTCGTGAATGCGTGATAGTGCGATACAATGTTGTGCATGCAACTCCATATGATATTCATACCACTTGTATGTTTTGGAAATAATATTTATCGTCAAAATATGTTTATGACATCCCGTCATATAATAAAATACTTTACAAGTATTTACGTCAAAATGTCATCCTACAACAGTTTATTAATGTTTTATAGTGAAACTTTAACTTTTCGCCGCAAAATATTGTCGTTGAAAATTTCTTGAAAGTGATAAAAATGGCTTCGAAAAACTAGTGTAAAATGGTGTCGCGTCGATCGTTAGGAAACGAACCCGACGGTTTTGGAAAGTTTGTATCAAAATCTAGAAGTTTCAGTTCAGAAGTTTTCGACATAAAGGTCTCGAACGTAAAGATAATAAGGGTTAAAGATAGTGATTTTGTCTAATGTTGTGTAAAAAGTGAGTTTCGGCCAAGTTTAGACATCCATAAATAAGTTATTACAACTCCGCTATACAAACGGTTGGTCGTTTTAGAAAATATGCTTGGTGAACTCGATTTTATTAGAAGACAATTAGTTCCAAAAAGTTCCACATCATGGTTAAAAACAGCCTCCAACATGGTCGTTTTAGTTACCGTAACACTTGTCTCGTAAAAATAATATAGTTTTGCAGAAAATAATAGTTACGGCAATTTTATGAAAACGTGCATATATTTGTCGTTTCAAATCCGTTTTCTACGTATAATACGTCCTTAGCTTCGTATCGAAGTATACTAATATATTTTTGATAAGTCGAAATAATTTGTGAAGCTTAAGGGCTCGTTTTTGACTTCGAATAAAACAATAATAGGTTGCTGAATTTCAGAAAAATATATATATTTCGTCACCAACTTGAAAAATTCATCACGCGACTTGTTATAAAGTCCGTTTTAATCCGTTCAAGCGGCCACGGATTCGTTTTAAAGTGTATTTTCTAATTATTAAAGCCAAAATGTCGTGACTAAAGTCGGATTTTCCAGAAAAATGAAACAAGGACAGAACATAAATTATACGTATCGAAAATAGTTTTTCTCGGACAAACCTATTCTAATCCCTTCAAATCAACTCCAAAGCTAATCTAATCCTACCATACACCTTCTTAGGGTGTCATGGGTTCCTAGACATCATCAAGACCAAAGAATACCAAGGGGATAATTATAGGATGACCATAATATATATATAACTCTAAAATCATGTAAAAATGGTATAAATACACATGAGTCATGCATGTTTTTGCTCAAAAATGATGAGATGAGTATGAAATGAATATGTAAGATGAAAAATAAATATGAGATGCTTACAAGTGATATGATGAGGTGATTAGAACCAAGGATTAACCTAAACACCCTAGGTTTTTATTTCAAAACCTAAACAAAGAGTGTTACTAGATTGTTTTTAACACTTGAGCTTGAAAAAATGATGATCCCTTGTAAAAACCTTATCATGGCCGGTTATGATGGACAAAGGAAAGAGAGAAGAAAAAAAATAGAACTTGAATTATTGGTGAAAATGAATGAAGTGTGTAAGTTAAGTATAAATATATACATGTAAGAATCAATTGCTACTAACCCAATAAATGCAATCCCTTGGACCGGATTTTAGGGATCTTGGTTCCCAATTATATATTTTTTTTTTTTTTATAAATTGTATTATGTATAAAATGTGTAAGTGAAATGTAGTTTAAATGTAACTTGTAAGGTTTAATATACATTAATGTATTTAAGGAAATTTTAGGTAAAAGTAATTTTTAATAGACTAAAATAAAGTATAATGAGATCATAAAAATTGTAAAAATACATTCCTTGTGAAATTTGAGTGATAAAATAATTATCGAGTAGTTTTTAAGAAAAGTGTCGTAATAACATAACTTTAACGATTTATATACAAAATAAATTTTAAACACTAGGTAAACTCAAAATATAGTTTTTATAAACTAAATGTAAGTATAAAAATATATCGGGATCATTTTTGGAAGTATCGGATTAAATGTTCAAAATAATAACTCACGCGATAACGTTTATTTAATAAGAAATTAAATGTTTAACGTGAAATGCAAAACCATGCATAACTTGATATGAAATGATGAATATGGAGTTTGAGAAAAGACCGGAAATTGAGAATTGTGACATATGGTTTGCTATTATTTCAGATAGCAACCCGCTCCTTAAAGAAAGGAAAGTGTTGCGCTAAACAAATTTTCAAAATATTTCGTGCACTTATCCTAAAATCAAAATGAGGAAAGTATGTCGAAGGACTGCTGTTCCTACACAAATGTTTTTCCATCTAAAATTCTTCAGAAAAATATTTGTTGTATTTCAAAATGGTGGAAAATGAGTTGCTTTAAAAACAATCAGTTTCAGAGTTGTTATTAAATTTGCAAACTCAATCAATGACTTCAGCGCTTTTAAACTTTTCATAAAATGAGTCATGGATTGGAGGGGATAATGTTTTTCAAATCTACATCATCTAACGGGCTTTCTTAATTATCCTAATATGCTTAATTAAAAATGATGTTAACCTATGTTGAAGGACTAGGTGCCTAGGATATGATTGCTAGATTAGATGATTAGAGTTTGATGAACACATTATTCTCATACATTTATATGATCGATTGATATGTTGCATTGACTTTTATTAGTCGATTGTTGTTTGGGTGATGTCGACCACCATATATTTGTATGTGTGTTCACTAACGTATGAAGGTATATTGGTATAAAAGAATGTTCCCGATCCGGATCCCACAATTGAAGATGATTGGATGCGGAAAGGAAAGGGTAACTATATCTTGGGTTGACAAATGAAGAAACGGAGCTTAATTGGACTTCTATGGATAGTTGGCATAAATGCAACTAAGAGGTCTCACTTGCATCGTGAGATGGTTTCTTCTAAGTGATTGAAGAAACGGAGCTTAATTTGACCTCGGTTGCATTCAAATGCAACGTAAGAAGAAGTCTCTTGCCAGCCAGATGGTTTTCTTCCAAACCCTACAGCAACAACAACAAAAGCGGCTCAACCACCTAACGAATCTTTGTGCAGGATACCATTTTTAAACAATTTTTGAGTAAATTGAATTAAATTGTTTTGAAAATGGAAAAAATATTGTTTTGAAAATATATTGGACTAAATTTTGTAAATCACCGGACTTCATGTTATCAAAACCTAAGTCACTCAATTATTGACTTATGTCATGGATTGAGGGAGAGAGTGATTTAAAATAAAATATTTTCAAACGATGTTTCTTCACAAAAGTTCCGTCTTGTACGATAGTAAGTGGTGATCTAAAGATTTAATGTTATGTCATGGTATGATTTTTTCTTTAGAATCAAGGTCTTTCAAAATGAAATTTTTTCTGTTCGTGTTCGATTGTGAAATTGTTTTGTTTTACTTAAAGATCTCTTAAAACTATCATACCTGACACTAACAATCTTTAATGTCTTAAAATGGTCCTTATCCGTCATTTTTCAAAGTTAAATCAAGCCACGTCTTTCCCAAAATCTTTTAAATGATTTAAATCAATTGGGATCACAAATCTCAAAAGGTTTGAAATTTTGATAGGGGTAGAGATCGTGAGTTAAATCTCTTATCTGTTTAAATGGAATTGGTTTTAGTCCTTTAAAGCACTCCTGCCTCCATGTGCCAAACGATTTCATACACAATGCACATGTTGAGGAGGAGGATTTATCCAAAAACATGATGAGTATTTAAACCAGACCACATTTTCTCCCATGTTGTCTAAACCTAATTAAATCACTTGGGATCCAAAATCTCAAAGGGTTTGATATTTTTGATCGGGGAGAATTTGTGATTTAATAATGAAATTTGATAAAAGGTGATCGTTTTTGATTTAATTGTGCAGTTGCTCTCATATGTGCTAAACGATTTGAATCTGAAGCACATATTGAGGGGGAGCAAATACACTATCGAGGTACGAAAGATTTTTTAAAATTTATAAAGTACCTTGATTGAGTTTTAAAATGGTTTCTTAATGGCGCTTGTGATTTGTGGATGTGCTTCAAATTAACTCTTGCCTCTATGTGATAAAAATGATTTCAAAAATCCTATGCACATATTGAGGGAGAGAATTTACCAAAGAAAATCAAATGGCTTTTTCTATGAAAATAGTGATCAAAGAAAATATTTCAAAGTCCTCTTGCCTCCTTGTGCTAAACAATTTCAAATCATATGCACACGTTGAGGGGGAGCATTTTCTAAATGATCAAAACTATTAAGGTGCAAAATGCTTTGATCTCGTATCACAAGTACCTTGATTGTTTTTCAAATGATTTTTCAATTGGTTTCATGAAGGAAAGAACAATACCAAAAGACCGACCAATTTATTTTTGCATGGAGTTATAAGGATGGTTAGGTTAGGTATTTGTTCCCACGATCCGCCGAGCGGAGGGATCTACCCAGAACAATCCACTAGATAGTGTAGAGTCCTTAGGTATATTGAAAAAAGGAGAAAAGTGAGATATGGGAAGAGTGCGGACTGAGACAGAGCTAGTACTGGAATAAACCCAACAAGGTTCTAGTTATGAAGTCTCGGTAAGCACGGAAGGGGTTGAAGAATGAAAAAGAATTGAATGTGAAAAGGGGTGAAAAGAAATAGCCCTCCAATAATTCAACCTTAGGGCGAAAACCGGGTTCAATACATATGTTACTCTGGTGGTTACTTAGGTAACTCGGTATTGAAGACAATACGTCATGGACCCAGTGACGTACTGCACTAAACTTCCCAAGCTACTCAAGTTCCTCTTAAAAGGGCTTGTTTCATTCTCACGGGATCGACATAATCTATTGACTTTCTCTTAGAGATTGTTGATATTGAAGAAGGAGACCCTCTCCCTAGTCTCCACAGGAATCAAAATGCACTATTGAGCCTAGAGCCAAGAGATCATCCACAATATCTCATTAGGACACAAAATTAATGAAGACTTGCTGTTTCACACAATGTGGAAAGTAAGTATATATATTAAGAGTCCTACGCATTATCCTTGTGGTAAATTGCCAGAACATCCGAGTGATATGTAAAATATTCACAATGAAGATGGAAATCCTTCTAGAGCCAACATTAAACAAGCTCTTAGTGGGTGACATGTGAGTTCTTGCAAAAGATCAAGCTTGTGACAAGCCGGATAGAAACAATAGGGCGATTCACTTGTGAATCAACCTTGGTCTAGGAATGGAATTGACGAATACTTTTGGAAAAACCGTTCGATGTGCAAACCTTCTTTTCTCTAACACGTCGAATGTGTACTTATGTTTTCAAACTCAAAAAGTATCTCTGATTGAAAAATACTTTTAGAAAAACCGTTCGATGTGCGAATCTCTTCTTTTCGCTAGCACGTCGAATGTGTACTCATTCTCTAATACAAAAAGTATTTTGATTGAAAATTGATGTTTCTCATAAAACCTTCGTCGTATTGCAAAAATCTTTCTTCAAGCAATACGCGATTGTTTTTCAAATCAATTTTTCATCAATCAATGAATCTCAATTCATTTAGCGGTTCACTCACTCCGTGTTGTCTTCTTTGAGACGTTCGGTTTGAGAGCGGCAGCTAGAACAAGTCGCGAAACCTGTCACAGGAGATTCTTCGAATCCTACCTGATCACAGGTAGTACTTGTACTGATCTATCAACGGGGAACGTGGGCGTGTACCTCCAATTCGCGAAAGTGATCAAAGACACTTTCGTGTGTTTTATACTAAATGTTATGCGGTACATTTGGATGGTTGCACTGTCGTAAATTGAGGAGTCAATCAAAAGCCGCATGCTCACAGCATCCACACTTAATTTGAAGAAATCATGACTGGTGCATATCTACATAACCTTGTCGATATTTCTATACTATGCTCTCTGCTACGTGCTGCAAATATCTTGAACCAGTAAAGCTTCCGCTACTCTGATGGAAAGATGTCATGATTCAAAAGTGTGAGCATGTCGGTGCGAAAGTCACAACTTCACATGATGGCAACACAATAAAGGGTGATCCAGAGATTTGTTGTGGCTGATGATCTCAAAGAAAGCTCAAAGATCATCAAAGATGTGGATCATTTAAAGGCCTCCACTAAAAGTACTAAACTATGGACTTTAAAGAATCACTGCTATTGCACAAAGATTGTTGAAATGAAGAATTGAAGTCTACGAGCTCAAGAACAAAGACAAGAATAGAATGCTAGGATTCGAAATGTAAAACATGGGGTGACCTCCCTTAGGGGGAGATTGTTAGGAATTAGAAAATTCCATAGTGAAGAGTCGGTCACCCCTAATATTATCTAGCATAAGTTAGCTCGTAGACATATCGTTATTTACATTATTTAGTAGCTTATTAGTTAGTTTGTAGCGTAGTTTAGTTTAGAGCAACACCGTGGAGGAAGGACGGGTCTTTACCCACTGTATACCTGATCCACAGGCCGATAGGAGGTCGTATTTCATGTAACTATAAATACCCCTTCCATCCATGGAAGGGGTGGTGCTTTCAATCTAATATTCCATAATTTGTGAACCAAGTCTCTAGCTTGAACACCCATCTCTCTACTTTCTCTCTCTAAAATGGCTATCATGTATTTTGATCATCCAAGACCACCCGAATCATCAACACAATAATATATTCGATCCTACAGTTTGAACTATCATGAACATGTTACCCTTTTGTTTCACTACTTATGCTAGTAAGTAGATTGTGCCCGAACTAAATTGATCACTATGTTATGAACGCTATTAGTTGAAATACTTTCCTTGATTTTGAACCCTTCGACATGTATATTTGAGCTCTTTTAAATTGATTCGGACCCTTTAACATATAAGTGAAAACTTTGGACTTGATATGAACCTTTTGACATATAGTTAAACTCTTTTAACTTGTACAAGGACCCTTGATATATTTTAAACTTGTTTGACGTGATTTTGAACGCTTAGACTATCTTGAACCTTTTGATATTATTCGAGCTCTTTGACTGTTCTGAACTTTTGAACTCGACTTAAATCTTTGAACTTAATTACGAACTTTTGAACGGAACCCTTGAACTTAAATACAAACTTATGACTTGTTTGAACTTATTAAACCGGACGTGTTATGACCTTGACCTAAAGTCTCCTATTATCGGAATATCACTATAAATTCTCCCATGTTCGGAGCATCACTATAAAGTCTCCCATGTTCGGAGCATCACTATAAAGTCTCCCTTGTTCGGAGCAACCTAAAGCCTCCCCGGTCCGGAGCAGAGCGTCTCACTATGTTACGGAGCGTTCTCAAAAATTCTCGCCTTATTGGTGGAGTGTGCAAAGTCTCGCCATATCGGTGGAGTGTTCATAAGTCTCGCCTTATTGGTGGAGTGTTCTCAATAATTCTTGCCTAGGTGGTCGAGTGACAAAGGAGTCTCCCTTGTTGGAGCAGTGCAAAGTCTCCCATGTTCGAGCATCCCGAGTTAATATACATTGGTGCTATACTATGAACTATTATGACATCGTACACTTGACTACTTGATACACTATATTTTGTGCAATGGGTTGTGAACACACAGGTTGCAAGTTTTGTATGGGCGGAACTTGGAACTGAGTGGATTTACAATGCCTTTGCTTTGGGAACTCATTTGACCTCGTGTGCTTGAACATAAACTAGACATATTTTGGCAGTGGGTTGTGAACACACAGGTTGCAAGTTTTGTATGGGCGGAACTTGGAACTCAGTGGATTTACAATGCCTTTGCTTTGTGGACTATTCTAAATAACCAAAAACTTTGCCTTTGTTGCATGAACGTTTTTTTTTTAAAGCTTTACTTGTTAACCAAACTCTATGAACTCACTCAACCATTGTGTTGACACTTTTAGCATGTTTTATCTCAGGTATCTAAAGAATTCACTTCATGGCATGCATGTGGACTTATCATAGAGTCGCGGTGTCGACGCGTCTCATATATATTTTATGCACTTAACTATCGTTTGATTGTAACAAACTCAATTTGGTATATTGGAAATATTTCGGGACCTAGGTTTTGTAAACTCTGATTATTTTACTTAATCAAATGATACTTTCAAAACGACACTTTAGGTCGTTCGATATAACTGTAACTTTGATGCTATGACAGTCATCCCCCAGGAATTCCATTCCGCTGCCAAAATAGGTAATTTGGGGGTGTGACAGATTGGTATCAGAGCATCGGTTATAGAGAACTAGGTTGCATCATTGACCCTAGACTATAACTACATCATTATAGCATCTCATCATATCATTATAAGTGCATACTCATTATACATGCGGACTTATGACTCAACACCCAACATCATATGAGTCGATTAGTCTAAGCATTGCATAGTTACTCCTAAATTATACATAGCCTGATCACCTATGTCTAATTCAGGAGAATCATGCAATGAAGGGAGTAGTAGTCTCATATGTGTAAGCGATTCCGTAATCGAGCCAAATTTTCAAAAGATTTTCTTCAAACCACTTGTTTCAGTTTGATCCGAGCGACAGTTCTTGTTTGATGAGTTGCAAATATCAAGCTAGAAACAAGTTGTTGCTCAAACCGATTTAGCCTAATCGTATGACAGTTCTTGTTTGATGAGTTGTGGGTTATGTAAATTGGTTACCTAAAAGTCTTTTGAAAATTTTGCTCGAGAATGGGAAAGCTTGCCTTACCAAACCTAAACCATAAGAGAGCAACACAAGAACGTACCTAGTTGGATGAGGAACCCATATGCATGAGCATTGACATGATCATTTAGACTATTCGTACGAGCATGAACTTTTAGAACCCTTGTCGCAGTTCGGACCATGTTATCAATAATTGAATCACGAGGACGTGATTCCTCTAACCGGGGAAGAATGTCACAATTCTCAATTTTCGTTCATTTCTCAAACTCACTATCTGATTCAAGTGTTCGAAGCAAAACAATCCCCGGCAGCGGCGCCAAAAATTGATTTTGCAATGCCAGAAGCAACGTCAAGCTTGACTCACACAAGCTAGCCACTTGTGAATGACTAACCGTAAGAAACTTAAAACGGCTCGGACACTGACCAATAATAGATGAGAAGTGTAGTATACGGGTAACTCAAACGTGTTAGGTTTGAGCACCGAGATTGTTCCGAACGAGTGTTGAATGGAATTTCCAACTCACGTCTCAATTATCGGGATTTGAATGAGAGAAGGGGATAAAATGATATTATCTAAACTACGGGATAAGGAAAGCATAAGGAACAAAAATCTATGGGAAAACCTAAGAACTATGGCAAACTACGCAATTCTACGCTAAAACGCAAATACGGATTTAAACGAAACGCGAATAAAATGCAATAACGTCTATTCTAAATCCTAAAAATAGCCTAAAATTACTTTTACTCTAAAAATGATATAAGAAAACTATTTATGAATTAAAACTAATTTTTAGGGATTTTCTTGATTTTATTTTAATTAAAAACTAATTATTAACTTTAAAAATAAGACTAAATAACTAAAAATTATGAAAGAGAGAGGGAAAAATATGGAATTACTTTTCAAAAATCTAAAATAACATAAGAGATTTTTCAAAACTATTTTTGTATTTTTCAGATTAATTTTCTATTTTCTACTAATTTAAATCTATTTTAATCTAATTAAAATTGTGAAAAATACCAAATAAAAGAGGAAAAATAGGGAAAAATATTTTTTATGCTTTTTATATTTATCTTAAACTGAAAAAAATAAAAAATTATTTTTTGGAACTTTTTCTCAATTAATTGCAATTAAAGGTAATTAAAAATGATTAAAAACTGTTTTTAAATAAGAAAAATACTAAACAGTAGCCAAAAATCATGAAAATTGCAGGGAAATTCTAAAATGATATCCTAAAGCTATAAAAAATATAAAAACATGGTCCTATGTGGAAGAATAAAGGGCTGCTATGTAACTAAAATGAAATAAGCACTTTTAAAATAAGCAAATAAGCACTTGATGGTACCAACTGATCAAATAAGCTAATGCAAGCTAAAAATACTCTAACTCAACTAATTAAAGCTACTCCTAACTGCTAAAGATCAGTATACCAATGATTAAGCCAAATTGCTCCTTAAGCAAATAAGCAAACTGCCCATACTGTTTTAAGCTACTGCTACTGCTAATCAGATAAGCTAAAGTGGAGACCAATACTGTGGGCCTCAAGACCACCTAGCAGAGATCACATATCCAAATTTTCAGATCATAAGGACTAGATATGAAGAAGTTAGAGCTCAAAACAAAAGTGAACAATTTGGACAGTAGGCTGCTGCAACAATACAGATAAACAGGTACCCTAGTATAAGCTACTGTAACTGCTTATTTAATAAGCTAAAACAAAAACCAGAATTGTGGACTTGAAGACTACCTAGCAGACTACAATTTGACCAAATTTGAGACCTTAACTAGTTAAAATGAACACTATGCAATTGCTGCAATATCTGCATAAAATCAGTTCAGACCTGGTGTTGACTTTTTTAAAAACAGAAGTGAGGTTTGACTTAAATGAGATTCAAGATCAAATGCAGGACTGATATGGATATAAAATGATGAAATAGAAGCAATGCAAGCTAGGTTATCTACTTATACACCTATATGACAGATTTCATGACCACTGATTCCAACAGTATGCTCACAAGATCAGTCACAAGATCATTTTGACTTTGAGCTCAAATGACAGTAAAACAAAGACGGAAATGAACTAAATAAACCATAACAAACCTAAAACCACTGATCTATTGCAACAATATGACCTCTAGCTCAGATTTATCAAGCAATCCAAACACTACTTATAACTACCAATATGCATTCAAACTTAAAATTCTTGATGAAAAATGACATGAAATGAATTCAGATGATTAACCAGACTAAAACTCATCATTTTGACAGATTTTGAAACAGAAATTAAGATTAAAAGCAGGTTTGAACATAAACTTTGACAACAGTTGACTATTTTTGACTTTTCCTTAAAATGAAAATTAAGCTTGAGCTTAAAACAGAAATTAACTCACACAAGCTTGGATGAGCTTATGTGAGCTTAAAGTGAGAACAGTAGAGCTTTTTCAACAGTGGAAACCAAATATTGCAAACAGATTTAGCAATATATTTAAAGAAAAAGTGAAAATTGCATTAATGAAAAGAGAGTGCTACAAATTAAGACAGAGATTACAGAGTATTTAACTACTGAAAACATAAAGATAAAACAAGAATTAAATTGGCCAAAATCTCTCTAAAACCTAAGAGATTGGACGAATTCTATTGTGAGCTTAGAGGGGTATATATAGCTGAGCTTGAGCCTGCTTGGATTCCTTTCAGAAGATACTAGAGGTCTTATCACAGCCACACATTCATTGTCTTGTCACCTTGACCAATCACAAAGCTCCATTTGTCCATGTGAGGTGTCGTATCCAATGGGAGAGCACCATTTGTCCACGTAAGCATCCATTCAGACATGTCAGTGGTTCTAGAAGGATTCCAAAGATGCTAGTACGAGGTTTGTTGTTTGGGATTGGGTATTTGGTGGTAAAAGGGTGGGTGTTTGGTTGGGGAAGAAACAATTCACTGTAGAGCGCGTTTGGTTTATAAAATAATTGTTTGAAGTTGTGGGTCTTTGACCGGGTGTAAGTGATAGTTGACTTGGGTTATTAACGGGTATAGGGTGTGTTTCGGGTAATATTTCGGGTCAAGGGTTTAACGGGTAGTGGATATATTAAAGGGGATGGGTAATGTTACTGGATTGGATTTGGATGTATATTGGGCCGTGGCATTTGTTTTGTGTAGGATAGTGGATTTGTTAAACCTTGAACTTGGATTAACATTGGACTAATATGTATACCAAGGATAACCATAGGGACCAATAATGTCAAAACTGAATTTTGAGGGATCACACATGTAATTTCTGAAATTATCCTCCAAGGACCACTCTTGACAAACTTCAATAGACCAGGGACTGAATTTGCAAGTTTTGATACTTCAAGGGTCATTTCTGACAATTGCTGAAACTTGAGGGGCCATTTCTGACATTTCTTCAAACTTTGATCAAATCTTCACAAATCATCCTCAGAGATTAGAAATCTTCACAAATGCATAATTCTGACCTTCCGGCTCAGCTTAAGCTCTTTTGATCTCTCGTGCTCGGATTTACGTCTGATTTGGTTCCTTTTTGCGTGTTTTTACATATCCGTACCTGCACAAGCACAAACTCAAGAAAACCACAAATATTAGCAATAAACGGCTCTTTCTTGGTTGTTTTGGGTCTATTTTGATAAAGAAAAGGTATGTGTTTTAGCACATACCAAAATACCCCAGACGAAACCATTGCCGTGTCCTCACGCAATGCAATCAACTCACGCTTCTAAAACCAAGGATTTCAATCTCTTTCTACTAAACCTATGAAGAAGTAGCAAAGATTCCTCAAAAGAGATCAAGAAAGCCTTAATTCTAAAAACGCCCCGTCTACCTTTCAATTCACATATATAGATATCACGATTAAGCACATTAGGTTATATGAATGACGGTTTGTTGAACTTTCATGTCGATCAATAACTCCAACATTTTTCAAAGACACGTTAGGATCACGGAGTAGAAAACACAACACGCAGTGAAGTGACCATATGAATAGAATACATCGTCCCTGATTTTTCACAAGTCCCAAACTAAGCGTAAAACCGAAATCATTGTTAAGTATGACTCTAGATGCTAACACTACCCATGGAAGTTACTTGTGTAATTACCTTTTGTTCCCATTTTCCTATTTCCTCTAGAATTTTTTATTTTTGGTGAGAAATGAATTTCTTCAAATTCTCGTTTCGATAACTTTTATTCCGATAAAGATACAAAGCTAAGTCGATAATTAGTTATCCGCCTTCTCTCAAGAACCATTTTCGTAAAAATGAGGTCCACATCAAGGAATTTTTATTCACTCATACTTTTGAATTTTTTTTTTTTTTTTTTTTTCAACATTCATTTTCATTCACTTAGACTTTTACGTGTATGAGCTATGAACCACGGAGCTTCACGGGGTAATTCCAAGACTATAGGCTTCATGAAATGAGGATCCCGGCTGGCTAGGCTAAGACCTCACTCAATCCCGGCTAAAGATCCAAGGGTCCGATCTCGACACCGCAGCTCACAACTTTACTTATTACATTATCACATATCACTTATTACCGATTACTTATTTCTTATTCATTACGGATCCTTGATGTGTACCCAATTTTTAAAACAAAGATTCTTTTAAGAAGATAAAGAACTAACTATCGCCAAAAACTCGACATCTCTAATTATTATTAGACAGATATGGGGTGAAACAATTTTGTGGGAACAAAAAGCCATAAGTACCTTCGATAGGCTCTAAAGAGAACCAACTACTCCACGCTTAGCATCTAAACTCATAAGTAACTCTATCATTTCTCGATCTCTGCAAATTTAAAATCCCAAATAATGAGATCCATAGATGCTTAGCCGATAATTTTTAGATTATCTATGGTTAAGGGAACAAGCTAGGGCTCAACACGCCCGGTCAAGTCAAAATTCTATTCCTACTCTCACCAGCGGAAAGTCAATCAAGGTGTCAAAACATATATTAACTTAGCAAATGCTTTGTCTAATGAGATCAAGTCATGCATATTTAAAGTCACTCAGGGAAACTTGCAAAATCTTGGCCTTGTGAGCTAGAATTCGCATTTTATAGCTTCTAATCTAAGAGACTAGCCAACTTTTCAATCAAAAAGACTTAACAAAAGCTTGAAAAATTTTTAAATTTTTGCTCATTTTTGCACAATTTTTCATTTTCTAAGGAAAAACGGGGTTACGAGAGAAACACAATAGAAATAAGCAAGTGCGGTCAAATCAAATCGAAGATTACCCTACCCCAGACGAGAACGAAACATTGTCCTCAATGTTTAAAGCAAGGGTATCAACGAAAATCTAAAAGCCGTTTATTAAGTATGCTCAAAGATAAACGTTAGTCGATAAGATTAAGGATATCGGATTTCCATCAGCATCGATCATGAAGCTCGAGTAGAGAAAAAGACAAACTTCGAGCACGAGAGTCTTCATATCGGGAAAATCCTACACAACATCACAAACAACCAAACACGAGAAATCGAAGAGGCTAACCCCTTCACGCCACTTATTAGAAAATAGAAAGAAGATAGAAGGATAAGCATGGGGTGCCTCCCACGAAGCGCCATCGTTTTTCTTAAACGATTCGCTAGCCTGACTCGTCCCCGAATTCATTTGTCCTTGGGGAAGAAAGTGGTAGAGATACCAGGGTCAAAAACGGTGTCCTCATTTCCGAAAGAATGAGACTGGGTGGTTTGGGAGGGAAAGAAAATGTCGGGCTCAAGCACATAAGGAATGATTCCTCCCAAACTCACATAAGGCATATGAAAGATCGATCCATCATCCGGTGGTTTTGCGGGCTGACGAAGGGATGAAGGATCGATACGAGAATACTCCAAAGAAGTCGGGAGCTCATGGTATAGAAAGGTGTTTCTTATAGGCTCAAACATGAAGGCATCCAAGGGAGGATCCTTATCTCGAATGACATTTTTAGCATAAAACTCATCAACGCGTATCCCGGGGTTGAAAATCTTGTCCTCACATGTGTGCTCAACGGGATAAGTGAGGGTCGACTCAACAGAGGAGGAAGAATCATCATTAAGCAAGCTTTCAAGAAAAAGGATATCTTGATTAGAGTCGCACCCGTCACTCTCAATACCTGGTGGTATTGGATCATCAAGAAATAAGTCGATTTCTTCCATATCAGAATCATAAGGCGGATCATCAAGAATATCGTCTCCAACCACTTTAGTCAATTCATCAATCTCCATAATATCTTCAGTGTCGGATTCATCACTTTCTTCGTCTTGCATAACATCACATGACGGGAGAGAAAGGTCGGAACACAGAGATGGGACAAATGGTGTGCTCTTAGAGCTAGCAATATCCACCACTTCCGTTGTGGTCTCTGAATCGGACTCAAAATCTTTGTCGAAAAGAGGATTAACTTCACAAAAGGTGTAGTCATCTTTGAGTTCAAAAGAGGATTTGAGAAATCCGGAAGTAACCTCGGAGATGTCAAGAGAATCACATAAAAGCGAATCACAATCACTATCGGATATATCCTGACTCACTTGGGTTTGGGTCAAGGTCGTCAACACAAGACGATTCCGTTTCCGAATGGTGCTAAGAGGCTCGTCCCCCATTATGAGAGAGTCAATGGGATCAACAATGTTTGAAGAAATAGAATCATCGACCTCTTCCAATACGATATCGCTTCTCTCATCCGGTGAGTGAAGGGGAAAGGGTCGGAAATGAAAGGCCTTCAAACGGGAGGGGTTTCATCCAACAAACTTGCATAGTACTCTTTCATTTGGATGGAATCCTCATCATCATCGTCGATGTAAGTCGCGAGCCATCGGGCACGTCTTTTAAGTGCTTGCTCCTCAATTCGTATTTCTTCAAGACATTTTTCAATCCGAGCTGCTCGTTTTTCTTCTTCGAGTGATTCTAACATAGATCTTTCGTTTCGAGATGCTCGATCTTCGGCATGTTCATTAACAAATTCTTCGAGACATCTTTGAATTTCGGAGAAATTATCGAGGTTGTGGTTGAATTGCTTGGTATTGTGGAGGTTGGTCATAAGAATAGTCATAATCGTTACAAGGAACCTGCTCATAGACAAGCGGGTTTTGCATTTGACAATCGGAGTTGACATGCGGACCTCCACAATACTCACAACAATATGATTGTTGTAACGGGTTTTAATGGGAAGTATATGGATAAGGTTCATAACCAAAGGTTGTATTGTTAAATTGGGCTGACATTCAAAACCTTGGTGAGGACCTCCACAAGATTACACGAGTATGACTCGTCTCATGGTATGGGGATTGGTTAAGGAAATCGGAATCGAGTATCATTGTAGGGATATTGGTCGTAGACAAACTCGCTCCTCGTATTCACAATGCTACAACCAGGACAATTCCCACCATTTTGAGGTCCACCACACCATTGACAACCATAATGGTAAGACGAAGACATCGATAAGAATTATACGAATAAGAGGGTTAAGGGATAAAGAATTGACGGTTCAGGGGGTAAAGAAGAATATTTTTGGGTTTTTAGAAAACATATTTTGAAAAAGAAAATCTTTTGGGTTTTTGAAAAGATATATTTACAAAATGACGGTAACTTCACTCAGGGAAGGATCTTCAAATGCACGCGATTCGAGACGGAATACGAAAACTCGCTACAAGCCCTCCCCGGCAGCGGCGCCAAAAATTGATTCAAGTGTTCGAAGCAAAACAATCCCCGGCAGCGGCGCCAAAAATTGATTTTGCAATGCCAGAAGCAACGTCAAGCTTGACTCACACAAGCTAGCCACTTGTGAATGACTAACCGTAAGAAACTTAAAACGGCTCGGACACTGACCAATAATAGATGAGAAGTTTAGTATACGGGTAACTCAAACGTGTTAGGTTTGAGCACCGAGATTGTTCCGAACGAGTGTTGAATGGAATTTCCAACTCACGTCTCAATTATCGGGATTTGAATGAGAGAAGGGGATAAAATGATATTATCTAAACTACGGGATAAGGAAAGCATAAGGAACAAAAATCTATGGGAAAACCTAAGAACTATGGCAAACTACGCAATTCTACGCTAAAACGCAAATACATTAAACGAACGCTTGAATAAAATGCAATAACGTCTATTCTAAATCCTAAAATAGCCTAAAACTACTTTTACTCTAAAAATGATATTAGAAAACTAATTATGAATTAAAACTATTTTTTAGGGATTTTCTTGATTTTATTTTAATTAAAAACTAATTATTAACTTTAAAAATAAGACTAAATAACTAAAAATTATGAAAGAGAGAGGGAAAAATATGGAATTACTTTTCAAAAATCTAAAATAACATAAGAGATTTTTCAAAACTATTTTTGTATTTTTCAGATTAATTTTCTATTTTCTACTAATTTAAATCTATTTTAATCTAATTAAAATTGTGAAAAATACCAAATAAAAGAGGAAAAATAGGGAAAAATATTTTTTATGCTTTTTATATTTATCTTAAACTGAAAAAAATAAAAAATTTATTTTTTGGAACTTTTTCTCAATTAATTGCAATTAAAGGTAATTAAAAATGATTAAAAACTGTTTTTAAATAAGAAAAATACTAAACAGTAGCCAAAAATCATGAAAATTGCAGGGAAATTCTAAAATGATATCCTAAAGCTATAAAAAATATAAAAACATGGTCCTATGTGGAAGAATAAAGGGCTGCTATGTAACTGAAATGAAATAAGCACTTTTAAAATAAGCAAATAAGCACTAGATGGTACCAACTGATCAAATAAGCTAATGCATGCTAAAACTACTCTAACTCAACTAATTAAAGCTACTCCTAACTGCTAAAGATCAGTATACCAATGATTAAGCCAAACTGCTCCTTAAGCAAATAAGCAAACTGCCCCTACTGTTTTAAACTACTGCTACTGCTAATCAGATAAGCTAAAGTGGAAACCAATCTGGGGCCTCAAGACCACCTAGCAGAGATCACATATCCAAATTTTCAGATCATAAGGACTAGATATGAAGAAGTTAGAGCTCAAAACAAAAGTGAACAATTTGAATGACAAGTAGTCAACAGCTGCTGCAAACAATAATATAAACAGTACCCTAGTATAAGCTCTTTATGAACTCTGCTTATTTAATAAGCTAAAACAAAAACCAGAATTGTGGACTTGAAAACTACCTAGCAGACTACAATTTGACCAAATTTGAGACCTTAACTAGTTAAAATGAATACTATGCAAATGCTGCAATATCTGCATAAAATCAGTTCAGACCTGGTGTTGACTTTTTTAAAAACAGAAGTGAGGTTTGACTTAAATGAGATTCAAGATCAAATGCAGGACTGATATGGATGTAAAATGATGAAATAGAAGCAATGCAAGCTAGGTTATCTACTTATACACCTATATGACAGATTTCATGACCACTGATTCCAACAGTATGCTCACAAGATCAGTCACAAGATCATTTTGACTTTGAGCTCAATGTGATAAAATGACAAGAAGGAAATGAACTAAATAAACCATAACAAACCTAAAACCACTGATCTATTGCAACAATATGACCTCTAGCTCAGATTTATCAAGCAATCCAAACACTACTTATAACTACCAATATGCATTCAAACTTAAAATTCTTGATGAAAAATGACATGAAATGAATTCAGATGATTAACCAGACTAAAACTCATCATTTTGACAGATTTTGAAACAGAAATTAAGACTAAAAGCAGGTTTGAACATAAACTTTGACAACAGTTGATTATTTTTGACTTTTCCTTAAAATGAAAATTAAGCTTGAGCTTAAAACAGAAATTAACTCACACAAGCTTGGATGAGCTTATGTGAGCTTAAAGTGAGAACAGTAGAGCTTTTTCAACAGTGGAAACCAAATATTGCAAACAGATTTAGCAATATATTTAAAGAAAAAGTGAAAATTGCATTAATGAAAAGAGAGTGCTACAAATTAAGACAGAGATTACAGAGTATTTAACTACTGAAAACATAAAGATAAAACAGGAATTAAATTGGCCAAAATCTCTCTAAAACCTAAGAGATTGGACGAATTCTATTGTGAGCTTAGAGGGGTATAAATAGCTGAGCTTGAGCCTGCTTGGATTCCTTTCAGAAGATACTAGAGGTCTTATCACAGCCACACATTCATTGTCTTGTCACCTTGACCAATCACAAAGCTCCATTTGTCCATGTGAGGTGTCGTATCCAATGGGAGAGCACCATTTGTCCACGTAAGCATCCATTCAGACATGTCAGTGGTTCTAGAAGGATTCCAAAGATGCTAGTACGAGGTTTGTTGTTTGGGATTGGGTATTTGGTGGTAAAAGGGTGGGTGTTTGGTTGGGGAAGAAACAATTCACTGTAGAGCGCGTTTGGTTTATAAAATAATTGTTTGAAGTTGTGGGTCTTTGACCGGGTGTAAGTGATAGTTGACTTGGGTTATTAACGGGTATAGGGTGTGTTTCGGGTAATATTTCGGGTCAAGGGTTTAACGGGTAGTGGATATATTAAAGGGGATGGGTAATGTTCTTTGGATTGGATTTGGATGTATATTGGGCCGTGGAATTTGTTTTGTGTAGGATAGTGGATTTGTTAAACCTTGAACTTGGATTAACATTGGACTAATATGTATACCAAGGATAACCATAGGGACCAATAATGTCAAAACTGATTTTGAGGGATCACACATGTAATTTCTGAAATTATCCTCCAAGGACCACTCTTGAAAAACTTCAATAGACCAGGGACTGAATTTGCAAGTTTTGATACTTCAAGGGTCATTTCGACAATGTATTTGCGAAACTTGAGGGCCATTTGACATTTCTTCAAACTTTGATCAAATCTTCACAATCATCCTCGAGATTAGAAATCTTCACAAATGCATAATTGACCTTCAGGCTCAGTAAGCTCTTTTGATCTCTCGTGCCGGATTTACGTCGATTTGGTTCCTTTTTGCAGTGTTTTACATATCCGGCATACTGCCACAAGCACAAACTCATAAAAACCACAAATATTAGCAATAAACGGCTCTTTCTTGGTTGTTTTGGGTCTATTTTGATAAAGAAAAGGTATGTGTTTTAGCACATACCACTATCCATCATTTTTCGTAAACTAGGTTTACGAGTATCAAATTCGCGTAACCTTAGGGGTTTATTTATAATTGGTCATGAACAATCATCATGGATATTTCATATAGACTAGGTTTAGTCTACATTTCATTAGCATCATTGTCATCATATTAGTTCATGCATGATTTTGCATTTTACATTAAGCGCAATTTTCATATTATATTAAATAAGCGCTATCAACTAATTATTTTGAACAATTGATCCGATGCTTCCAAAAATTATCCCGATATATTTTTATACTCATATTAAGATTATAAAAATAATATTATGAGTTTACCTGGTGTTTTAAATTTATTTTGTATATAAATTGTTGTATTTATATAATTACGACGGTTTTCGTAAATTCTACACGATAATTATTATTTCACTCAGTTCTTGTAAGAAATGTATTTTCATAATTTTTATGACTTCAATATATTTTATTTTGGTCCGTTAAAATTTATTTTTAGCTAACGTTACTCTAAATGCTTAAATATATATACAAGTTACTAACTATCCTTAAATAACTACACATTCACTCTACACTTATACATTTAATTGATATAAAATGCATCTACCCTTTTTATTTCATATATATGTCGACATTAGGGTGACTCACATTTTTTTTGAGTACAAAATATCTTCAAGTTACAACATTACTTACTTATCTTTTAATATACTATACTACAACACATACTCTCATTTTGAAAAGATGTGAAAAGTCTTATTCTCTCCATTTTTCTTCATCATCAACCGGACCTCTCAAGAACCAAACAAGAAGATCATATTTTTTTTCAAGTCAAGTTCATATCAATCTAGGCACACTCTTAAGTAAGGTTTTGAAATAAAAACCTAGGGTGTTTAGGATTAACCCTTGTTCATTTAACCTCATCAAGTAACTAGTAAGCATTTCATGTTCATATTCATCTTTCATATTCATATTATATTCATTTCATCATGTTTGAGAAAAATATGCAAGTCATATGGATAGCTATACCACTTTTAATTGTTTTTTAAGCACGTAAATATATATTCATCATCCTATAATTACTCCTTGAAATATATCACTTTTGGTGATGTCTAGGAACTCATGACACCCTAAGAAGGTGTATGGTAGGATTAGAATAGCTTCGGAATTGGTTTGAATTGGTTGGTATAGGTTTGGCGCGAGAAAAACTCATTTCGACAACTATATATAAGGGTCTGTTGGTTTTGTGAAATCTGGGAAAATTCGACAGGAGACAAAATATTTTGGGCTAGATATTTGGAAAATATACTTTAAAACGAAAACGTGGCCGCTTGAATGGGTTAAAACGGAGTTATAACGAAGAAGTTATGCTATTTTTAAATTTGACGACGAAAACTATAAAATCCAGAAAATTCAGCATGTTATATTAACTTTTTACGAGTAAAAAATGAGTCTTAAGCGTTATAAAATGTGTCGACTTATCAAAAATATATTAGTATACTTTAATACGAATCTAAGGATGAAGAAAACGTAGAAAACGGACTTGTAACGATTAAATTACACGCGTTAAACAAAGTTTCCGCAACTTTATTATATAAGCAAATTAATATATTTCTATTAGACACATACTACGAACGCTTGAAGGACCATGTTGAGGGTAAGTTTTAACATGGATGTAGTACTTTTTATAACGAGATGTCTTCTAATAAAGTGAGTTCGCCTAGCCTATTTTCCAAAATGTCCAACCGTTGCGTCAGCGGAGTTGTAACGAATAAAATACGGTCACTTAAACTTTGACGAAAACCACCCTTAAACAATATTTTGGATACAAGTACCATACTTTACCTATGTTTTTCTCCATGATCGAGACCTCTATGATGAAAACATAAATGCTAAAACTTTGAGATAATGATACAAGCTTCCCAAAACCGTTGAGTTTGTTTCCTAACACTCGATGTGCACCATTTTACGACTAGTTTTTCAAGGCCGTTTAGTCACTTTCATGAAATTGTCAAATGACATTATTTTACTGACGAAAAGTTATAGATTCATAATAAACCACTAAATGATTATCGTAGGATATCATTTCGACATAAGTACTTGTAAAGTATTTGGTAACTTGACAATATGTCATAAACATATATTTCGAAGATAAACTTTATTTTCCAAAATGTACAAGTGGTATGGATATCATATGAGTTTGCATGCACGACATTGTTTCATGACTTATATTAGAGCATATCATTCATATTAGGTTGCGGATAGAGATCGCACCTCATTTCAGTGTATCTACTTTTGTCACCATAATCATTGCATCAGGTGAGTTCGTAGCCCCACTTTTACTCGTTTAATTGTTTTATAAACTCTTCGGGGGAGATACATGCTCAACTTCATGCTTTTACTTTACACTTATATGAACTTAAACTATATTGTTTGAACTATCATGAACATGTTACCCTTTTGTTTCACTACTTATGCTAGTAAGTAGATTGTGCCCGAACTAAATTGATCACTATGTTATGAACGCTATTAGTTGAAATACTTTCCTTGATTTTGAACCCTTCGACATGTATATTTGAGCTCTTTTAAATTGATTCGGACCCTTTAACATATAAGTGAAAACTTTGGACTTGATATGAACCTTTTGACATATAGTTAAACTCTTTTAACTTGTACAAGGACCCTTTGATATATTTTAAACTTGTTTGACGTGATTTTGAACGCTTCGACTATCTTGAACCTTTTGATATTATTCGAGCTCTTTGACTGTTCTGAACTTTTGAACTCGACTTAAATCTTTGAACTTAATTACGAACTTTTGAACGGAACCCTTGAACTTAAATACAAACTTATGACTTGTTTGAACTTATTAAACCGGACGTGTTATGACCTTGACCTAAAGTCTTCTATGATCGGAATATCACTATAAAGTCTCCCATGTTCGGAGCATCACTATAAAGTCTCCCATGTTCGGAGCATCACTATAAAGTCTCCCTTGTTCGGAGCAACCTAAAGCCTCCCGTCCGGTCGCGCAGAGTGTCTCACTATGTTACGGAGCGTTCTCAAAAATTCTCGCCTTATTGGTGGAGTGTGCAAAGTCTCGCCATATCGGTGGAGGGTTCATAAGTCTGCGCCCGTATTGGTGGAGTGTTCTCAATAATTCTCGCCTAGGTGGTCGAGTGACAAAGGAGTCTCCCATTTGGAGCAAAGTGCAAAGTCTCCCATGTTGAGCATCCCGAGTTATTATATACGTGGTGCTATACTATGAACTATTATGACATCGTACACTTGACTACTTGACACACTATATTTTGTGCAATGGGTTGTGAACACCACAAGGTTGCAAGTTTTTTGTATGGGCGGAAGGAACTTGGGCTGAGTGGATTACAATGCCTTTGCTTTGACAACTCATTTGACCTCGTGTGCTTGAACATAAACTAGACATATTTTGGCAGTGGGTTGTGAACACACATGTTGCAAGTTTTGTATGGGCGAACTTGGAGGTGGATTTACAATGCATTTGCTTTGTGGACTATTCTAAATGACCAAAAACTTTGCCTTTGTTGCATGAGCGTTTTTTTTTAAAAGCTTTACTTGTTAACCAAACTCTATGAACTCACTCAACCATTGTGTTGACACTTTTAGCATGTTTTATCTAGGGTATCTAAGGCATTCACTTCATGGCATGCATGTGGACTTATCATAGAGTAGCGATTGTCGACGCAACGTCTCATATATATTTTATGCACTTAACTATCGTTTGATTGTAACAAATTCATTTTGGTATATTGGAAATATTTCGGGACCTAGGTTTTGTAAACTCGATTATTTTACAATCAAAAGCGATACTTTCAAAATGACACTTTAGGTCGTTCGATATATTTAGCCAACTTTGATGCTATGACAGTCATCCCTCGAGGAATTCCATTCATTGGCTGCAAAAACAGGTAATTTGGGGTGTGTTGTTGTGATGATTTGATTTGTTTACAAGTTTATACGTAACAATTCACAATTTAGGCTAAAAATTGGGAGGCTTAGGCTTAGGTTTTGCAAGCTTATGCGTAAACAGGGATACCATCTGCGTAGGTATAAGCTTATCGTGGGATCTTGACTTCTACGCGTAAGAACTATTACGCAGCGTAGTAAAAGAGGCCTTAGGCATAGAGCTTACGCGTAAGGCATTTATGTGGGAAGCTTACGCGTCCTGTTTACTCTTAAGAGTAAACCTTATGCGTGAAACCTCAACATTTCGCAGCATATCCTTCGGAGTACGCCGTAGTCCCTTTAATAGAACCTTACGCGTTAAGTTGGCGTAAGATTTCTCTTACATAACATTCACGGCGTAAGGTGATCCTTATGCGCAGGAGCTCAGTTAACCTTGATTCTGAATATTTCACGCGTAAAACCTGAAACAAATTCATCATAATATCATTATTAACACATTTATTCAATTCCTTTCAGTCCAACATGAAGACACGATCAAAACAGGTTACGCGTAGAATATGCATACGCGTAGAAGCTTAAACCCTAGGATTCAAAAATTTCGAGTATGAAATCTAGCAATAGGATTGACACCAAATCTTTTCTGGGATATCTTAGAGGGCAAATGAGTTGACTTAAACAAGGTTTAACATCAAAACCTTCATGAATCAAGAATACCTAATTCATATGAACATAAACCCTAATTCTCAATTTCCACAAAATTAATGATTCTGGGTATGTTCCACGCCTAGATTTGATCAATTAAACATGTATACAACATCTCTTAACCTTCTAATTTACCAGAAAAACTCTTAAATGAAAACGGCCAAATTAAGCGTATAAACCCTAATTTGAAAAATGGTTATTACATGTTTTACGGGTGGATTTGGTTAATGAAAATGGTTATGGCATATACTTTTGAACATTTTGACACAATTTTATCATGTAAACACACAAATGATGATCTTGTGTTCATAATATCTGGCGATAGAACAAAGAATCATACAAACATAAAATCCAGCCGTTGGATGTCTATGAAATCAAAAACCATTGTTTGTAAACATGTTAAGATCATGAAACCACTTACAAATTAGAAGTTTAAAGCACGGATTTGAGTATTCAATCTTATGCGTGGGATGGGTTAGTTGAAGTAATAAATGTGGTGAATTAAATGATTGAAAAAATTAGGTGAAGCACCATAGGCTTGAGAATAGATCAAACCTCCATCGCTTTGGCGTAAGCACCTAGGAAAGACTATCCAAGAGGTCTTTTAAAGGGTTGTAATGATGGAAACTACGGTAGGGAAACAAAAGGGTTTGGTGGGATAGGCAATTTAGTGGTGGCAAGTCAAAAATCTTTATGTTACAAACATACGAAGAATGGCGTTGCTAAGCCAAGACTCGACACTCTAAACTCTAGATAACTGAAACAAACAAACATAAATTTAAAGGATAGATGTAGGATGGTAGTTTTTTTTTCAACACTCTATTTTTTATTTTTCTATTTTTTTGATTTTTTTTTTTTTTTTTTACAACTTTTTACTCTACCATCCTCTACGGTAACATTCAAATGATAGGGATTTATAGGCACATCCCTACACTTGAGTTTTAATTATTCTAACACTAATTTGACCAGAATTGAAAAGATCAAAACACTTGGAGTACATTATTAAGCAAATAAAGGGAATTTGAATTTAACGTTCCTTCCCATCATTTCATAAAATTTAACTTTTCCCATGAGTCCCAATCGTTCCAAAACCGTATACAAAGGATATGACTCGACTTAGCAACTTATGCAAGCAACTAGATAATTGAACTAAGTGTTTTTAGGGTGATAACAATAATGCACTAAAAGTGAGTGCATACAAGGTAGGCTAAGGCGATTTGGGTGTACATTTGGGGGTGGGGTGTAAACAATGCTCTTAATTGATATTCCGGAAAAACCGTAACATCACGAGAATCGCGAAAAGGATAGGCTCTGAGGGGTTAACTAGGGGTATCGTGTAATAAAGATGAGTACAACGCAAGGGTATGGGGGAATTACTCAACCGATGTGGAAGAAGTAATTATATTACGGGTATCAAACAAGGGTTATCCTAATGCCTCTTATCATTTAGTTATTTCTAACTGTTAATACAAATAAACCGTAAAAATGTTTATTAATATTTTGCGATCTCTTTGTGTTTTGTTGATAACAAATATAATGTTATCTTAAGTATAATTATAAGGATACATGTTATTTTTGTAAAGCATTTACATATAGCCATTTAAATACAAAAATGTAGTAATTAAGCATTTGTTGTAATAGTTTATTAGGATGGGTAAAACCATAACCCATGGACCATAACCCATGGATCTTAACCCATACCAAGTAGACTAGATACGATGTATACTTAGATACATTGAATCTAAAGAAAACCCATGGACCAACCCATAACCCATGACCCATAACCAAAAACCCATGGGCAAAGAGGAGCGTTCCACGGATCCCTAGGATTACACTAGACGGATCCCAAGTGGAAGGGATCCGTGGGATCGGAGGAACAGTGAAGAATTATGCCTATAAATAGAGAGCCATTTCTTCATTCTAACTCACCCCTCTTCTTACTAAATCTCTCATACACTCTCATTCTCTTCTAACATATAGATCACTTGATCTAGGGAGTTGTTCTTCTTTCTTTCTATTTGTGATCCTCATATAGGTCCTTCTCTAAGGCGAGATCACGAGCATTCTACAAGTCATCCAAGCAAGGGGTCCTTGATTGATTTGTCATAAGATTTCTGTAGCGAAGATCTTGTATTTGATATTTTCACATATTTGTTGTGTAATAGTCGTGTTGGTTTGGTCCACCGTGCTACGGACTCGGTATTTAGCTTTGTACGGGAAAAAGTGTAAGCAACGTTGTGAAGGCTTCTCCGCCAAGTGAAGGAGTTTGTTGACATAGTGCTTGAACTCTAGGTGACTCGGGGAGTGGAGTAGGGCAAGGAAGGTGTCCTTGTAGCCGAACCACTATACATCGGTTGTGTCTTTTCTTTCCCTTCGCTTTACTTTATTAACTTGCTTTATCATTAGATCTATACTTTCTCTACATCCATAAGATCTCACATATTACGAATCTAAAGTTTTTGAAACTAACTTAAAATCGGCAAAACTATTCAACCCCTTCTAGTTTTCCACAATTGGCATCAAGAGCTAAGTTTATAAAAGTTTTAAAATAAATTTGTATTTTAAAAACTTTTCGATCACTATGGGTTCTGAAAATTATAAGGAAGGGCAATCTATACAACGACCACCACTACTTGAAACTAATGGTTTTATATATTGGAAAAATAGATTCAAAACATATGTGAAATCTAAAGATATTGATCTTTGGTACATTATTGTTGAAGGAGATTTTGAGGCTACCTCAAAAGATGATAAAGGAAATTTAGTTAACATACCTCATGATAAACTAAGTGATGATTTAAAGAAAATTTTTTCTAAGAATAGTGAAGCAAAAATGGTTTTATATAATGCTTTACCCAAAAAGGAATTTGAAAGAATTTCTATGCTTAAAACCTCTAAAGAAAATTGGAATTCTTTAGTTGTAACTCATCAAGGCAACCAACAAGTTAAAAATAATAAAATTGATTTTTTTGTTCAACAATATGAACAATTTTCAATATCGGATGAGGAAACTATAGATCATTCATTTGCTAACTTTAATACTATTATTACATCTTTACAAGCACTTGATGAATCTTCTTCTAGCTGTAACCATGTTAGGAGATATCTAAGGGCACTTCCATCGAAGTGGAGATCCAAGGTGACGGCGATCGAAGAGTCAAAAGATTTGACAATCCTCACCCTCGATGAACTCATAGGCAACCTAAAAGTCTACGAGCTTGTCCTTGCTAAAGACTCGAAGCCTCAAAGGTACAAGAGAAACACAAATCTCTTGCCCTTAAAGCCAAAAAGGCTTCAAGCGATGAAGAACTCCTCTTCGGGTAGTGACGACGAGAGTACGCTATGGCTGTAAGGACTTTAAAATTTTCTTTAGAAGGAAGGGAAGATACGTCAAACAACCGTATGACGATAAGAAAGGCTTTCGGAAAAGCAAAGAGGACGAAAAGCCAAAGGATGATCGTACTTGCTTTAAATGTGGGGACCCAAACCACTTTATTAGTAAGTGTCCCAAACGGGATGATCAAAAGGCGTTCGTGGGCGGCACGTGGGGAATGAGCGACGAGGAGGACGAAGAAATTTGTCTCATGGCAAATGACGAGGTATGTCACGAATACTATAGTAGTTCATCACTTGATGATGACTTATTGCATAATGAATATGACAAACTATGCAATATTAGCTTAAAACCAATTAACAAAAATAAGTTTTAAAAGAGTCAAAATCAACGTTTAGATAAAGAAGTCATAGAAATAAAAGCAAAACTAAAACGTTTAGAAAAGGGTAAAATAGCAAGTGGTGAATGTGAACTTTGTGTTCAACTTCAAACACTAGTTGATCATTTAGATTCTAAAATTGCTAGAATGAGTACGAACACTTTAGATACAATACTAGATGGTGTTAAAACCGGTAACAACCAAAAAGGTTTAGGTATTCAACAACTTGATCCATCAACTAGTGAAAGTAAAGAAACAAAATTTGTTAAGGAACTAGAAAAACCAGCATTTATTGTGGCAGATCCCACGGATCCTAAAAAGGGAACCGGCTAGTGTCGAGAAAGGGATCCGTGGATCTGCTGTAGCAAATAGTGTTAATAACGTAGCTTCTTCATCTAGAACTGAGTTTGTTATAGTTAATAGGAAGAAACCAACTCATGTCACCACTAGACAACCACCTCCAAAATATAATCCTACTTTTGCAAGAAACAAAGCTCCATTTTTCAAAACCTTCCATCTAGGATACCTAATAACGTTTATCCAAGAAGTAACCATCAAATGGGATGGAACCCAAAAAATACAAAACAATTTTCCTTTTCAAACTTTGCTCCATGGAATGCATACTCATCTTATCCATACATGTCTAACATGAATGGAATGTTTAACACTAATGGACCCATGAACAAATGGGGACCAAACTTTTCAGTTTATTATTGTTTTAGGTGTGCTTAAAGGTCGACCTAGACCCCGATGAATGGGTCAAGGATAGCGGGTGCGAGGCACATGCCGGCAATAGGGATCTACTCTCCACATATGAATCCATTAATGGAGGTAATGTGGTGTTTGGAAATAGCAAAAGTAGAATCATCGGTAAAGGTACGATTTCTAACAAATCTCTAACCATTAACGATGTGTGTGTCACGTAAAAAACTTAAACTTTAACCTCTTAAGTATAGGACAAATATGTGATAAAAAGTGCAATGTACTTTTACCTAAGGTAGTAAGATACTTAACAATGGCATAACCATAGGAAGAGGAATTAGGAAACATGGAGTCTATGTCATTAAAATCGGTAATGAACCTAAAGACAAACTATGTCTTACCTCTATGGATGATACTTCGACCTTATGGCATCGAAGATTGGGTCACGCCAACATGCGACTTCTTCAATCGCTATCATCCAAAGATCTAGTAAGAGATCTACCTAAGTTAAAATATGAACATCATTTTTGTGATGCTTGTAATGTAGGAAAACAAGCTCATTCTAGTCATAAAGCTAAAAACATGGTGTCTACAACTAGGTGTCTAGAATTACTACATATGGATTTATTTGGTCCATCCGCTATCCAAAGTTATGGAGGCAACTACTACACTTTGGTCATAGTGGATGACTACTCTAGGTATACATGGACAAAATTTTAAAGAAACAAAATAGAAACCTTTAATTATTTTGAAATATTAAGCAAAAAGATCCAAAGACAACTAGGAAGTCCTATAGTGTCTATTAGGACGGATCATGGTAGGGAATTCGATAATGAAGTGCAATTTGGAGCTTTTGTGACGCTAATGGTATTACTCACAACTTCTCGGCTCCACGCACTCCACAATCGAATGGGGTAGTAAGAAAGAATAGAACCCTACAAGAAATGAGTCGAACCATGCTTAATGAACAATCCATACCTCAAAAGTTTTGGTGTAATGCCGTTGATACTTCAACGTACATACTCAATCGAGTCTTAATTAGACCAATCTTAGGTAAAACTCCATATGAGTTACTCAGAGGCAAAAAGCCTACGTTAAATCACTTTTAGTCTTTGGTAGCAAATGTTTTATTCTTAACACTAAAGATTACCTTATAAAATTTGATCCTAAATCAACCGAAGGTATCTTTCTAGGTTACTCGCCAAATAGCAAAGCTTAGGTCATATTAAACAAAGAAACAATGAAGGTAGAAGAGTCATTAAATATAAAATTTGATGAAAGTCCACCCAAACCCTCTCCACCTCTTGTCGATGACGAGATTATAGAAAGTGAAGCTATAGTAATAAAGAAAAAGATAAATGAAGAAGAAGAACCTCTAAGTGATGAAATATTAAATATTAAAGAGTCCAAAGATCACCCCGTAGATAAAGTCATAGGAAAGCTAAATGAACGAACATTAAGGTCTCAAGTTCAAAACCAAAGTAGCTTGTTTTGTTTCGTTTCAACCTTAGAACCTAAGAATACACAAGAACCCATAAAAGATGAGAGTTGGGTAATGGCTATGCAAGAAGAACTAAATCAATTTGTTTCTAATGATGTTTGGACACTTGTCCCTCCACCTAGTAATCAAACCATAATAGGAACCAAATGGGTTTATAAAACAAATTAGATGCAAACGGAGTAGTGTCTAGGAACAAGGCTAGACTCGTTGCTCAAGGGTATAACCAACAAGAGGGAATAGACTTTGATGAGACCTACGCCCCGTGGCTAGATTAGAGTCTATAAGAATACTTCTTGCGTATGCTTGTGCTAATGATCTAAAGCTTTATCAAATGGATGTCAAAAGCGCTTTTCTAAATGGTTTCATTAATGAAGAAGTATATGTAGCTCAACCTCCGGCTTCATCGATTTTAAAAAACTAAACATGTGTATAAATTAAAGAAAGCCCTTTATGGTCTTAAACAAGCTCCAAAAGCTTGGTATGATAGACTCAAGTCATTTCTAATTAAACACAACTATACCATGGGGTTAGTTGACAACACACTTTTACTAAGAAAAGAGAGTCACATATAATCATAGTACAAATATATGTAGATGATATTATATTCGGATCCACTTGTCAAGACATGTGTGATGATTTCTCTAAAATCATGCATGACGAGTTCGAGATGAGTATGATGGGAGAACTTAGTTTCTTTCTTGGTCTACAAATAAAACAAGTAGAAGATGGTATCTTCTTCAATCAATCTAAATACATAAAGGAGATGTTAAAGAAATTTGGTCTAGAAGAGTCGAAACCAATTAGGACTCCAATGTCATCCGACACCAAACTCACAAAAGATGAAGACGGCGAATCCGTAGATAATACTAAATATCGTGGCATGATAGGTAGTCTTCTCTACCTCACAACAAGTAGGCCGGATATCATGTTTAGTGTTTGCTTATGTGCTAGGTTTCAAGAAGACCCTAAAACATCACACCTAGAAGCCGTAAAAGGATATTTAGATATATTAAGGGTACAACACAATTAGGAGTTTGGTATCCTAAGGGCACGGGAGTAGAAACAATTGTATATGCAGATTCTGACCATGCAGGTGATTACGTTGATAGAAAAAGTACAAGTGGGGTATGTACTTTCATGGGATGTTGTTTAACATCTTGGTTTTCTAAGAAACAAACGGCACTAGCAATATCAACAACGAAGCGAGTACGTCTCCGCGGAGTGAAAGCATGCCAACAAGCACTATGGATGAAACAAGCGTTAGGTGACTACGACATTCATCTAATCGACATAGCCATCCTATGTGACAACAAAGGTGCCATCGACTTAAGCAAGAATCCGGTATTGCATTCTCGCACAAAGCATATAGAGATTCGTCATCACTTCTTAAGAGACAATGTTCAAAAGGGAACATCTCTATTGAGAAGGTAGCATCCGAAGACAACATAGCCGACGTCCTCACCAAACCGCTTGAAGCGGAACAAAAGAATTCAACCTACTTCGTCTTGGTCTTGGTCTAATGGAACAAACGTCGTAACTTATTTGACTCTACAAGATATGTAAACACTGGCCTTTTTTTTCTTTCTGAGTCTAGGATCTCTATTTCATGCACAACTCACAAACAATACGGGAATTTTCAAAACCCAAGATAAGTTTTCCACTTATAGCTTTCTTATTTTTTTTGCAAACACATACACACTTTCAAAGAAAACCTCTCTTCAAAACGTTTTCTAAAAGGATGATACCTTCCCGTATCTATTTCACAAAAGCAATTTCTCACGTCTAGGACAAATCGCTTTTTCATTATTAATACAAAGTAAAAACCCGCTTTCATTGCATCTCATGTCTTTTGAATGCTAAAGGGAACACATAACTAATATGTGTTTTCGTACATTTTTCATTTAAGCAACAAAGAATTAGGAGCATTGATAACACTAAATTACGTACTTATGTACTAAATATGTGTTTTCGGGTTATCTCAATAGGATACTTTTCTACTTCTAGTTTATTTTCTATTTTTTTAGGGGAATCGAGAATAACCGCAACTCCAAAATAGTTTGCATATAGGCACACACTAGGCAAAAATGTTTCCAAAAGAAAATTTTGTCTGCTGAATCACGCAGACCCACGGATCCCGCCTTCATCTGGGCCCGGATCCCTCAAGGAAGGATCCGCGGGATCCGTGAAACAGAAGTTATTTTTACCTTCTATTTTTTTCAATTTGGATGAAAAATCCATATTTGTTTTATTTTTTTGGGAGTATGCTCTTTAATGCTTGTGTTCTCATGATCACATGCCTTGAATTCATATCTAATCATTAGATTTTAATCCACATTTTGGGTCAAGCATTCATTACAATAATTTGTTTTTCTATATATAGAACTCCCAAAATGCTTGCATAATCCATCTCATCCTCACAAAGACAATACACCATGTCATCCACAAACCCTTTAGATGAATCACCTAGTACAAACAAACATCTTCATGATACCAAACCTTTGTGCTACCACCATCCAAAATACCACAATCAAACTCTAGGATATCCGCACGGATTAGTATCCGATCTTGTTGTTTAGCAAAACCAACCTCAAATGGTTCATCCTCAACAAATAACTCACCACAAGATGCTTCCATTATAGCACCTCCCTCATCACCAACAAGTACACCAACTTCATCACCACCTAAAGTCACTCTTTTGGAACTCCTTAAGACTCCAACAAGATCTAAACAACCTAAACAAAAAGAAATAGTCTTTTCAACACCCCCACATCTCCAAATACTATTTTTCAAGATCTTGAAACATCACCACCATTAGCTCCCATCACATTACAAGAACATCTAGGTTCTTTTCACCACCATTTACAAACATTCCGAATGTTGATCCATATTTTCCTATTTTTCCACCACATCTTCCGCATAACTCAAATCAAAACAACCCGGAAAACTTCCGCACTCATTACCCACATCATTTAAATTGTGAACATTGCCAATCCACTAGGGAAATAGCAATAGAAGTTAGGGAAGAAATGCGTTTCATACTCAACCTCATCCTTGATCGCATCAATACCATCACTCATCAAAACATCCATCCATAACCTTATGCAAGCATGGAAGGAATCACTACTACTATTTTTCTATTTTTAGTACTTGTTCTTTTGAAGTCATTTTCAAGAACAAGTCTTGTTCTTATTTTTACATGCTTGTAGTTGTCATAAATACCACTACACTTTGTTGTTTCATTACAAGGCTTTGTTTACATACCTTGGCTCCTAATCTTGATTCACGGCAATCACAAGAATATTTAAGCATGTTACTAACCTTTCTTTTTGTAGGATCTTTATTTATTTTTTCTTCACTGCCCTTGAACAAGGGGAGCTACCGTCAAGGGGGAGTTAGTGATACGTGGACTAATTTTTCCACACCTTTATGTTTATTTCTTCCAAGGGTTAACTTTTTGTTTTGAAAAAAAGGGGGAGAAGAAGTAAAACTTAGGGCTTTCAAAACTTACATCTATTCTTAAGTTTTACTCATCATAACATTATGTTTTGTCATCAACAAAAAGGGGAGATTGTTAATACAAATAAACCGTAAAACGTTTATTAATATTTTGCGATCTCTTTGTGTTTTGTTGATAACAAATATAATGTTATCTTAAGTATAATTATAAGGATACATGTTATTTTTGTAAAGCATTTACATATAGCCATTTAAATACAAAAATGTAGTAATTAAGCATTTGTTGTAATAGTTTATTAGGATGGGTAAAACCATAACCCATGGACCATAACCCATGGATCTTAACCCATACCCATGTAGACTAGATACAATGTATACTTAGATACATTGAATCTAAAGAAAACCCATGGACCAACCCATAACCCATGACCCATAACCAAAAACCCATGGGCAAAGAGGAGCGTTCCACGGATCCCTAGGATTACACTAGACGGATCCCAAGTGGAAGGGATCCAAAGTGGGATCGTGGAACAATGGAAATTTTTGCCTATAAATTGAGAGCCATTTCTTCATTCTAACTCACCCCTCTTCTTACTAAATCTCTCATACACTCTCATTCTCTTCTAACATATAGATCACTTGATCTAGAGAGTTGTTCTTCTTCTTTCTATTTGTGATCCTCATATAGGTCCTTCTCTAAGGCGAGATCACGAGCATTCTACAAGTCATCCAAGCAAGGGGTCCTTGATTGATTTGTCACTCCACAAGATTTATGCAGCGAAGATCTTGTATTTGATATTTCACATATTTGTTGTGTAATAGTCGTGTTGGTTTGGTCCACCGTGCTCCGGACTCGGTATTTAGCTTTGTACCGGAAAAAGTGTAAGCAACGTTGTGAAGGCTTCTCCGCCAAGTGAAGGAGTTTGTTGACATAGTGCTTGAACTCTCGAGTAGGTGACTCGGGGAGTGGAGTAGGGCAAGGAAGGTGTCCTTGTAGCCGAACCACTATACATCGGTTGTGTCTTTTCTTTCCCTTCGCTTTACTTTATTTACTTGCTTTATCATTAGATCTATACTTTTTCTACATCCATAAGATCTCACATATTAACGAATCTAAAGTTTTTGAAACTAACTTAAAATCGGAAAAACTATTCAACCCCCTTCTAGTTTTCCACACTAACTACACAAGTGTAGTCTTACTAGCGATCTCGGGATGCATCACAAAACAAGTTCTAGAATCTATTATACTACCGGTTCACACTACGCATTAAAGATGAATGCTTTAGTTCCTACTAATCTAAGGGTGATTCTCACATTTTGGGTGGAATTTAGGTGGTAAAGGGTTTTTGTGCTAATCATGTAACTTCCTATCCGTGAGACGCTTTATTAAGACTAATGGCCCACTCCTATATGTCATGAAAAATTTTAAATTTGGTGCCAAAATTACCCTAACCGACATTTTCTCATGGTTTATTACACAAATATATTTGGACAAAGCAAATAATCAAGGATAAGCATAGTTTCAAAGTTCCCGCTTTTATTTTCCTCCTACACTTAAGTGAACATTGTCCCCAATGTTCCCGAAGAACATCAAAGTTATGATAATGGAAGGTAATAAAAAGCGAAAGAAACTAATACTCCACGTTAGCTCGGTAGAGGATCGGTGTGTGAAGTAGTGGTTAAATCCTTTCCAAGAAGAATGTATGCGTGAAAAGCTCCTTCCAACCTTATGTATCTTCTTCTTGATAAATAAAACACACTTGGAGAAAACAAACGCTTAGCCGTAAAATTGGCGGTAACAATATATATAAGACTACTAAACTAGGATATAATGCTTGTGGAATGGATGTTTAGAATTTCGGAAATTTAAGACCGGAAAATTCCAAAATTTATAATAGCTTCGAGAAAATGAGAAAAAATGTAATTTGTTTTACTCCTTCACGGCACCGTCGATTTGCCGATCTGATGTCGTTATCTGACTCGCGGTTCCGATGTTACGGAAAAAAATGCGGAAATTTACATCTTTAAAATGCGGAAAAATTTTCGCAAAACATCCATATATTCGATACAAGCATTTGAATTGAACAAACACACATGTATATCTTTTAAATAATTGTAATTCTCATGTTCACGTTTCTTTTGAAAATGTGTAATCTCCTACACTTATCCCATGTAAAAATACCTTTATATGTAATTAAGACGAGGTTAAAGACAAAATAAAGCATTTTTACAAATTCAAACAAGAGAATAAACAATCAATAAAAGATATACGACACACAAATAAAAATGAAAACAAATACACATCGTTGCCTCCCCGGCTTCTTTTGATCCGAAAAGCACTATACATTATTTAACGGATAAAGGAGGTTTTTCCACACACTTAAGCAAGTCTTGAGTGATAGTAGCGATACATACCCTTAGGGTGGAAATTTGCTACATGAGGAGAGGGTGATGGGTGATTTATATGCTCAAAGTGTGCTCATTCATTATAACCTAACCTAAGTCTATTGGTGTAGCGGGTGAATCAAATCTCTCTCCTAAAAATGGATCATCTTCTATCAACTTCAAAATATTCTTAGTTAAGGATCCATCTTGACCTAATAAACCCGGTTTAAACCCATAATATTTCTTGTTATCAACCATGAATAAGTGATATAATTGTGTAAGGTCATGGGTTACTCCTATATTAGCTTCCACTCTACATGGCCTAGAGTCTACCACCTTTATCAAGCATCTACCCAGACTATTTATTTTGATGGGTGGATTGGGGCCTAATTCAATTCCAAGATTCCCATCTAAAGACGGAAAATTGGGTAAGGTTTTTGGTTGAGGCTCCGGTTCATCAAAATAAGGAACTTCCCTAGGACTAAGAGAAGTCATGATAACAAGCATCTAAACCATTCTCTGATGGCATTTGGTCGAGTTATATCAATGTCGGGGTTTCTATAGTCTATTCTACTTCTTCAGGGTAAGTTATAGGAGGTGTGTGTTCCTCAAGTGATGGTAGGGCTTGTGGGCTTTAATTTCCACTCATTCTCCATTATATCTAGATCTCCTAAAAAGTTCATCATGTGTTTTTTATGATCTAACCCAAATACACTCTAAGTATCTCAAATCCTTCTTTAGCCATTTCAAATTCTTGGTCCGATTCATAGAATCATTCTCAAAAATTTGATCACTATGTTCTATTTGCCTAAAGGATTTCCTCATGTGTGTCATATGTTTTGAAATCTATCCTACACATGCAAATAGGTGGTTCAACTCTAACCATCTCACAATCTTGTTCGGGTTTAGGTTCATGTTCTTAAAAAACTAGGTCTTTTTGATCATGATGCCTAAGGTTGGATAAATCCTCCTTATCCATTTCCTCAAGTTGTGGCAACTGATGGTTTATGCTTAGGAGGCTTTTCTCAAAACATTTCCAGAGGGTCTCACTAAAAGGAGTTGATTCTAATGATGAGTTGAATAGAAGCCACAAAAGCACAAAATTTATCAAATCCATCCAACCTTACACCCGTCTCCTTTTGGATATCTCTAAGATCACTCTACAAATTCATTAAATTAATAAAAGCAATCCAATCTACGAGAAATTCAATTGTTCTCATTTGTTAATGATTGAAAACAAGCGCCATAGCGACAAATGAAAAGTTTTACGAACCAAACACAAAAGAATGGGGATAGACTACAAGGAAGCTAAAATGAGAAAAACACTTGATAGGAATCAACAAAGAAACTTAAGCGAGGTGGATTCCTAACTAGCTATTCTATTCAGAAGCGATTGGTAAGCGGAAATGCTTATTCTAGCGCGTCGTTCGGGTCAAAGGAACTTCCTTTCGTCGAGCAAGTTTTTCAACACCCTACAAGCGTGAACCTAATCGTTGTAGTGTAGTATTAGGGTAACCAGCGAGGAATTGATATCGTTCTCTAGGAGAATAAGAATGCTAGTGAGGAGTTACTACGCTAAGGTTGGGGTTGAGGAAGATTATTTTTTATCTTTTATGTTTTTAGGATATGGAAAATACGAATCTTGGGGTTTGGATTTGGGGTTGGTATTTCTAGATTACTCTACTACTATCTAATTATCTAATTAACTAAGGTGAGGGTAGTCTATGTCTAATTATTGTGTGCTCGTGTGATGATTTAAAGATGTGTTTACTTTGGTTTTATTACTCCTAATTATCTCTATTGATAGTTGAATTGTCGCGTCCTTATTCTTAATCGCGTTGTGTGTCTAAGGTGTGGGTATCGTTTATCCTAAATCTTTGAAACTACCAAAGGGTCGCGTCTACAAAATCTCTAGGATTTATAAACTCTAACTCTAAGGTACTCTTTGGATGGTTTAGCCTCCAACTACTCTAGGTGTTTATAGTCTGGGTTCACAAATTAATCAACATTAACTACATGAATTAATTATCGCATTACTAGAACATTAACAATTAAGATAAGAGACAACCAATCAATATTCAATAGTTAAGTTTCATATTTGTTAGGTCACTAGTTTTACAACACAAGCTTAATAGAAAGATAGAGAGGCGATTGAACAATAAACAAACAGCTGCGAAATACAATGACGGTTATGCGTAGATGTATGTGAAAGGAAATAAATTGAACAACCAACCCTCAAGTGAGGGTTATACAAGAGTACTTTAGGTAAGGAGCTAGGGCAACACTCCCGCTCCTTCCTTTTCATTGGACATGGGCACTAAACATGGGCCTTACATGCAAGTAGACCTTAAACAAACATAAAGGCCATAATAAGCTACCTATTGCATATGAGTAACTAACACTTGAATAAAGGTTTAGGAGTGATTCCAACAATCTCCCCTCAAGTGTTGGTGATGAAAAAGGTTGAAAGCGATGATGTAATAGTAGCTTCAACGTCTTCTGACATTCTTCTTTCTTGTGAGAAGAATTATCTTGATTAATCCTCTCCCGTGTAGAGATAGTTTTCTTTGAAACGGTTATGCTTGGCGTCATCTTTAACTTTGTTCTTTTTGATCTTTGTTCTTTGTGATGAAAAGTGATAGTATGTTGTTATGCATCAATTACGCCTCGAATGCCTTGGCTGCTCCAGTGTCTACATCATTCTTTCAACATGCTCACTTGCTTTTTGACATTGGAAATCGTCTTGATGAAGTTCTTTATGTCTTTAACTGTAGATTCTTTGGTTTGGCAAAGAATCATTCTGACTGTTGTGTTGCTTTTGGATAGAACTTCCATTAGTGATGATGTTGGCGTGAGCATGAGAATGCGCGATCATTTAAGCCCGAGCTTCCGTAAGAGAAAACATATAAACGGTTAGTAATAGCAGTTCGGCACTTACAAGTTTGAACCGATAGTGTTAACAACATAGTGTGAAAACACACTCTAATTCTCACAAAGGCGTTCTGGTCAGTCCCACAAGTGAGATAACACGATATACCGAAATACACCTCGATTAGATGAGTGTTTGAAGTACGCTAAGCATCACCTCACATGGCCTTGAACCGTTTGAGACCACTAAGCGCAATCCACGGGGAGTTGTAAAGGCGTCAGTATCGAGCTGTTGATGTTGACCTTGGCGAGTTTCCATTCAATCGAGGATGTGATTTGTGAACCTCTCATAAAATGTTCTCGACGGATTTCTAAGATATGTGAAGGACTTCGATAATACTTGAAATTCTTATTGTTGAGCATCAAGTGATGAAATGTCAAGTGTACAAAGAGATAACGATGAATCTCGTGGCTCTAGACTCAATAGTGCGTTTTGGTTTTCCTTGGCGGAGACTAGGGAGAGGGTCTCCTTCTTGTATCCAGTAATCTCTAGAGGAAGTAGTTTCGAGGGTTCCTGTGAGAATGAAACAAACTTCGTTGAGAGAAACTTGAGTGGTTAAGAAGTTTAGTGCATAGTCAGCGGGTCCATGACTGACTTTTAATCTTCAATACCGGTGTCATCTAGTGACAACCAAGAGCATATGAATTGAACGTTCTGCGCCTAAGTTGAATAATCTTGAGGGCTATTTCTTTTAACCCTTTCTTTGCATTTCTATTTAATTCTTCAACTCCTTCTTTCTCTGATTCTCATTCTCTCCTATTTACAATCATACCTAAGGACTTCTAAATTCTAACTATTGGTAGTGTCCTTGGGTAGATCCCTCAACTCTAGCGGATCATAGGACGGATATTCCTAACCTTAATCACCTTATAACTCCATTGCCATAAAACCATTTTCCAGAAAATCTCTCAAAGGGTTTGTAAATGAAAACATGTTTGAACCACTGTGAGAGTTTTATCTTTTAGCGAATACTCCCCTCACATGTGCTTTAGTGTTTTGACTAAATCGCATGAGGGAAAGCGCGACTTTTGAATGATCGACTCAAGATAGACATTCCCCCGCGAGACACGGTTACGTGGTATAGTTAAAGAGTTGCATTATCAGCTTTTAGGTGACAACTAACTCTAATAACTATCTTGAAGGTGTGGACAACCCCAAAAGGTCGTCAAACCCGTCAAGGTTCATGTCTACCAAGAGTTTCTCGAATGGTACATTCTACTCGGACAAGTCCTTTGCGAGACACGTTTACATCACTAGCGAACTAGCTTGAAATTATTACTTCGTCCCCGACAAGTCTTTTCGAGTTCTTGACGCTTAAGATCCGTCAATTCTTGGGTTAAAGTCTTTTCACACGAAAGTTCATATAGCAAAACACAACATATTTCTTATCACGTATTTTCTCCCCTCAAAAATGGCATATAAAATGTTATTTTTGAAAAGTTGAGAATAAATATGACCATTCGAAAAGTGTTCTTGGGAAGAATGACCACTGTGAACAATTTGTGAACAAAGTTTTAAGTCAAGTACTCCCCTCAACAAGTGATATAAACGGTTGAGGTTTTGAAAATCATAAGGGAAAGTACTTGTTCTTTTGAGCAAAACCTTGAAAAGTGAAAGGTTTGATAGGTTTTACTCAAAAGTAAGAAGCTTTCGCCCCTTTTATAAGGATTGTGGTAATCGAGCCGCACCACGGTCCTTTATTTACAAACGGGTTGTACAACGTAATGTGTGCACAAGCCATTGACGATAATCAAACAAACAAAATCACGGTCAAGAGAGTACCCAATGATTACGTATCGATCGCCTACTGAGGACGCTTGGAAAGTCGAATCGAGAAACTTTGGTCATCCTCCCACATAGCTCTCCAACCGTTGCATCTGATCCCGATGAATCAAACATTCATCAATACTAGTGATAAATCAACGAACATCCATGCGATCCTTTGAATTCCTTCTCGTCGTCGAATTATACCCAACTCAGTGTCCTTCAATCGATATGCCAATCCATCTCGAACCATCTCTAGGGTGGCGTCATAGAACTTAGTGAATTTCATCGAAAGCCATGAAGCAAGTATGATGATTTTAACTTTGGTAGACAAACCCAAACTTTTGTTTATGAACGATTTTGTACTGAGGTTCTTGATTGATTCTGATGAAGTGTAGAATTTAGGTAATATTCGGACCCGAGGTGGAGAACTTTCAACACGCTCTTTGATTTGAAGCGTATGAAAACAAGGAGTGCAATAATGTACTTGATCTAAATTTCGGTTGAGGTTCCGTTGGAGCTCGGTATGTCGTGATCCTCACCACCAATTATGTAAAGTAATCAACGGTTTTCTCCATTGGTGGTGTAGTTTCTGAATCCCTTTGGTTGATCAGATGGTGGTGGCTGTGTAGCTTGTTGTGTAGTGGTGATAACCTACTTAACCATTTGTCGAATCATTGGATGGAGTTGCCTTCTTAACAGATTTTGTTGTTGACATAGGTGTTTCTTATGTGGATGGAGGTGATGATTGAGATGATGATTTGGGTTTGGTGGAAGTGTCAAGAGGTGTTTTAGAAGACTGTTGAGTTTGTGTATTGGATTGTCAACTATGTGTTGTCCGATTCCTCTTTTTAACTTTTCCTCTTTCAGACTCTAGCGCTTCTTCACCTCATTTCACATCATTTTCAATTTAGCCACCAAATTATCATCCTTAATGACTCTTTCATCCTTATAATGATCGTAATCTCCTTCTTCAGATATTTCCACATCTTCACCCATGCTTTTCTTCTTCTGCGGTTGTTTTGTTGTGATCACTACCGGGTTGATTAACCGGATCGGATGGGGTAAGAGATGTTTGCAATGGATCTTCCACAAGTGGAGGACTACTACTTGACCCTCCCCGCCCCACCGGGTTGATTAAGCGGAAAGGTTGAAGCATGGTGTTCCATCCTTTTTCTGCTTAAATGTCTTATGAAATTGTATTTCCTCTTCCATTAAATCATACTCATCATCAGGA
>OU343216.1:106581706-106629632 GCA_910596185.1 Chrysanthemum makinoi | reverse complement strand
AGATGGAAATCCTTCTAGAGCCAACATCAAACAAGCTCTTGGTGGGTGACATGTGAGATCTTTTCTAAAGATCAAACTTGTAACAACTGGATAGAAACGATGGGGCGATTCACTCGTGAATCAACCTTGGTCCAGGAAATGAATTGACGAATACTTTTGGAAAACCGTTCGATGTGCAAACCTTCTTTTCTCTAGCACGTCGAATGTGTATTCATTTCAAATTCAAAAAGTATCTCCGATTGAAAAATACTTTTAGAAAAACCGTTCGATGTGCGAATCTCTTCTTTTCGCTAGCTCGTCGAATGTGTACTATTTTCAAATACAAAAAGTGTTTTGACAGAAAATTGATCTTTCTCATAAAACCTTCGTCATATTGCAAAACTCTTTCTTCTAAGCAATACGCGATTGTTTTCAAATCAATTTTCATCAATCGGTGAATCTCAATTCGCTGGTTCACTCACTCCGTGTTGTCTTCTTTGAGACGTTCCGGTTTGAGAACGGCTAGAGCGGTGCGAAACCTGTCAAGGAGATTCTTTGGAATTCTACGATCACAGAGAGGTACTTGTGATCAACGGAACCGTGGGCGTGTACCTCAATTCAACGAAAGTGATCAAAGACACTTTCGTGCACTTTATTGCTTACTGGTATCACAGTACACCCGGCGATTGAAATACCGGTGATCAGAATTGAGGAGTCAATCCAAAGCCGCATGCTCACAGCATCCACACTTAGTTGAAGAAATCATGACTTGTGCATATCTACAGAACCTGGCTCTGATATTTATATACTATGCTTCTGCTGCTGCAAATATTATGAACCACTAAAGCTTCCGCTACTCTGATAAAAAGATGTCATGATCCAAATAGTGTGAGCATGTCGGTCCAAAAGTCACAACTTCACATGATGGCAACACAATAAAGGGTGATCCAGAGATTTACTGTGGCTGATGATCTCAATAAAAGCTCGAAGATCATCAAAGATGTGGATCAGTTCAAAGACCTCCACTCTAAGTACAAAACTATGCGGACTTTAAAGAATCACTACACAAGCACAAAGATTGCGGAATTGAAGAATTGAAGTCTACGAGCTCAAGAACAAAGACAAAGATAGAATGCTAGGATGCAAAATGTATTTCATGGGGTGACCTCCCTTAGGGGGAGATTGTTAGGAATTAGAAATTCCATAGTGAAGTGTCGGTCACCCCATATATAATCTAGCATAAGTTAGCTCGTAGACATTACGTTATTTACTAGTTATTTAGTTAGTTATTCAGTTTAGTGCAACACGTGGGGAAGGGACGGGTCTTTACCCCTGTATGCTTGATCCACAGTCCAGAAGGAGGGCGTTTAGTTTGTAACTATAAATACCCTCTACCTCCCAAGGTAGAGGGTTGGACCTTTCTCATTCTTAATCTAACCTTCTATGTTTACTTTCACTTTCTCTCTCTAGAAAGGATCCCACTTTCTTTCTCTAAACTTACTTGAACGCCTCATGTTGATTATAGTTTAGTGTGTTTGTGAAATCCTATATGTTACAGTAGGGCATGCTTCCGTACGGTTGAGTAAAACTGGGGTTGCTAGTCTGCCCGTTAGGTGGGGGATAAACCCCTTGAGGGTAAGATTGAGCCTGAAAAGGATGGTACATACCATGTGGAGGAAGATTTCCTCCCCCATTCATTTGAGATGGATTTCCTTCTCGGATCGTGAGAAGGCTGCACGGAATTTCTGCCTCAGTTCTTCCCTGGTTGAGCGCCAAAAGTGGTGGCAAATTAACCCCGTAGTATCCCTTCCGGTGACTCCTTCCATTGGAGCCTTCTATGCGTGCCTTCCTTCTAGTCGAGCCCTCTCCGGAACATCTTCAAAACCAACCTTGGACCTTCCACTAGACCTTGCTCGGAGATCCTATCCTTAGCGGCGTGTAGCCCCAGGAACTAAGGGCCTAGCCTCCATTTCCAACTCTTCGTCATACTCATCACTTGAGTATTCTAACTCCCTACGCATTTCCACATTCCGAGCTTGCCTCCTTCGAGCCCTTAGTAAAGATTCTAAGGCTTCGATGTTAGCTCCGACAAATGCTGGGTTGATTACCGATTCAGGGTTAGCCGAGGTTGAAGCATGGTTGTTAGGAGTTATTTTAGGGTGAGATCGTGTGGTAAAGGTGGACACGGTTATATTGGGAAGGTTGTTAGGATCATTGACTGGGATTGGTGTCAAGGTCGAGAAACCCGGAGGGGGTGTATCCTCTCTTCCTTGATTCATGTCGTGAAACTCGTGAGAGTGATTGACTGGGTGTAAGTTTGGAATAACGAGACCAATATTAGTGGGTCCCACGGATGGCCACGATTGTACAATAATTCGCACGACCAGGCCTTCAATGGTGATCGAAGGGTATGAGGGGTGATATGCTTGCGTCAAACTTGTAGCCAATCTGCAATAAGAAATAGTAGACACTTCGTTAAGTGATTACGCAGGGGTTTAGCCCTGCGGACCACCTCCAACGTGAGAGTAAGTATGTGATATGTGTTGTAACTAATATGGAGTATGTGAAATACTGTGTTGAATGAACATACCATTGAAATGACTCGTCCAACCTATTTATAGGTGAAGAAAATAGCTTGGAGAGTGTTAGCTCACGTTTAGGAGATCATGGGGCGTCCCGATTTGTGGTAACGCTAGGGCAAGGGCTTCATCCCACTATCTCAGAGACTTGGCGGGGAAGCTAAGGAAATAGTGGGAACGTGGGGAAGACCAAGTCAAGGTTCTCCTTTGTCTTGGCGTCTTCAAGAGAAGACATCGAAGGGCATAGGCCTTCATTTGTGGCGCTGGTAACCATGTCAATGATGAATGGTTTTACGCCATAAATGACTTATGAAGAAAGACTTGGGTCTTCGTAATGCAAGTTATACTGAGGCCGAAGGGGGGTCCTTCGACCTGATCGGAGGGTACTTCATCATTTTTCAAGCTTATTATAAAAAACGAAGACTTGGAAATCTAGTTATTGTTGGGTGTCTTTTACCTTTTCTTTTACCACTTGGGGGAATTGGGCTCTTATCACCACAAAATAACTATCACTTTAAGGAGTTACGTTGTAGTGCTCAGTGTCACATTCAATTGTGGATTTTCAAGAGGTGATGTACGTCTTATACTTGATGGTTGGTTGGTTGAAGAGTATAGAGTACTTAGAGATTCAGTGGAGGATGAAGTCTCGGCACCGCTCTTTGTTGCATATGTGCAAGTTTAAGTCACAAGTTTGGGTTAGTTTACTTCAGGGTCAAATTCATCATATTGGGTTTCTCCATCAGCTGTCACTACAAAGAGCCTACTGAATGATAATGAGGTTGATTACAAGTTTGCCAAGAGAGTTGAAAAGAGAGATTATGACGTTTGAACACAACAGTTCAAGCCTCGTTCTCTAAAGAAAAGAAAAGTGTATGCGTCTCGGTCGCTTTATCTTGAAAGAAGAGAAATCTTCTTATGGCGTTTGAACACAGTTCAAGCCTCATTACTCTAAAGAAAAGAAAATTAATACGTTTAAGTCGCGCTTTATCTTCTAAAGAAGAGAAATCTTCTTATGACGTTTGAACACAACAGTTCAAGCCTCGTACTCTAAAGAAAAGAAAAGTGTACGTTTCAGTGCGCTTTATCTTAGGAAGAAGAAATCTTCTTATTTATGACCATTCTCATCAACATGCTTCATGCTTTTTCCAAACGCTTCAGTCATCAAGTGAACCGAACTACTGTTGAGTGTCTTCTTATTCCACTTGCTCAATCATAATGACGATGGCGACATCATATGATACCTTTGAAGGGGAGAAGTGTGAATGGACTACATTTGGATGATTTCACTTATTCAATCAAGAATGGCAACTCCGTATGCAATTCTTGAGGGGGAGAAAAAGTGTGAAAATACTGCATGGTTGATCGATATCTGAGAATATATGGTCAAACGGCTTCTAACTCATGTAAGAACCGAGCTTCTTCTTATCGGGTCATCTTCACATGATGTTTCTTCTAAGAGCCGTTGGTTGACATCTTCACACGGGCTGATATGATTAAATGACAAAGTGCTTCTAGTTGCTGGGTTGGTTTCTTTGATGAACATCTTTCTGTTCTTGCTTGATTGGGAGGGATTTTAGTTAAGGAGATTTGCTACATATAAGGTAATTGGAACGCATTTGGTGAGATGAAGATGTTGACTATCTATTCCCCAACTGGACAATCTTGAAGAAGGTCGAGTCTGATCGGTTCTACATTTTCTGTTGCATGTTAGAAGACTAAAGACGAGTTGCATTTAATGATCTAAAGACTTCTTCTTAATCTGAGCTGTTATCAAACAGATTGTCGGTTTAGGGGAGAGTGAAATGCTTAATTTAATCCCCAATTAGACTTGATCACATTTTACTTCAGCAAGTGGATTCTCACAAAGATTTAAAGTTTTCTTCTCAAAAGATTTCTAGAATATGGGCTTTGAATGTGTTGCTGATTCTGAAGTGTCAAAACCAGCAAGGGGGAAGGAGACACGTATCTATACGCGAGTAAACTTGATGAACTTAATACTTCTAAGTGATTGAAGATATCCCGGGAAGACAAATGTCATTACCGCAGAGACACTCAAGGTTTGACTCATGGCGTTTAGTGTTCTTATTCCAACTACGTGGGGGAAGAGATGTAAGAGACACTTTCTGAAGATATAAGAGGTACACAAGTGTGTGATGATTTCGATGTTATCAAAATCATCAGGGGAGAGAGATTGTGTACATTGGGGCTTTCATTTGTTTCACTTGAGTGCTTAATCGATGATTGGAGAGATAATCACTTATTAGAGTTGACATCCACGAGAGATAATCGGTGATTCATGTGCTGCAGTGTCATCGGTTATTCTCTCTTTGGGCATTCGGGTACTTCTGGTTCGTGAGCTTCATACACTATCTTCAGGGGAGAGAAAAGTATACATCGGGGTTATTCTTTGGCTATCGGACTTAATCTGCTACTTCGATTTTATAAGTTTCTCTGTCTTTGGGTATACATGTATTCGGGTTCGTGAGCTCTATTCTAAGAGACTGACTGCATCAATTCATCTACTTGGCGGAAGTGGTTTCTTGACAACTTTTTGGTATGGATTGCTTCAGACTTCAGTGGTTATGAAATTGAGAAGATTATTTATGAGTGGGATGATACGTTGCTATTCTTGTTGATCATATAACCTCGGACGGAGAATCGACGATCTTTCTTAAAAGGAGCAGCAAACTCGATGATAATGGTGTGCTTCTTTGTGCATCTGACTATGGCAAGCTTGAAAAAGAGCTTCGAATCTGCTCATACTAAAGGATTTTCGGTTTGGGGGGAAGCTGCCAAAGTCTCTCTTTCTCAAAGGCTCGGGTTCTATCTTCTATTCTGGAGCCTCGGAAGCTTTGGTGGTGGAAGTTTAAGAGATGACATATTCTATCTTCTACGACGTCTTTGTTCGATATCCTTATCTCGGTACTCGTATCATCATCTTCTTAAACTATATCATCCATTCTATCTGTAAATATATATCAAAAACCAAATACAAAAATATAAAACCAACAAAAAGAAAATACAAAAATAGAAAATTTCAAAAACCCATAAAAATCAGAAAATTTAAAAATACCAAAAATATGTTTTCTAAAGACATGTCTTCTGGTATCGATAACATCTACGGTCTTAGAAATGTCATTCAATAATGGCACGAGACCATAGATGAAGTTCGAGCAAGAGGTGTAAATATTCTTTTTCCATAACATGTCTAAAAATTATGGCTTGCAGTTACTTCAGACTGTAACCCGTGCTTAAACTATGGTTTGCCATTATTTCAGATAGCAACCCGTTTTTCAAAGAAGGAAAGTGCTACGCTTTAACAATTTTCAAAAATTTTGTGCACTTATCGTAAAACTTATTGAGGAAAGTATGTCGAAGGACTGCTGTTCCTACACAAATGTTTTTCCGTCTAAAATTTTTCAGAAAAATATTTGTTGTATTTCAAAATGGTGGAAAATGAGTTGCTTGACAAATCAATCAGAATCAGAGTTTTTATAAAAATTGAAAACTCAATCAATGACTTCAGCGCTTTTAAACTTTTCAGAAAATAATTAATTGATTGAGGGGGAGAATGTTTTCAAATCTATATCATCTAACGAGCTTATCTAATTATCCTATCTACTTACGTTGAAGGACTAGGTGCCTAGGATATGATTGTTAGGATTAGATGATTAGAGTTTGATGAACACATTATTCCCATGCCTTTTATGATATGATTGATATGTTGGATTGACTTTTATTAGTCGATTGCTGTTTGGGTGTTGTCGACCACCATATATATGTTTGTATGTCCACTAACATATGCAGATAAGATGGTTTATAAGATTGTTCCCGATCCGGATCCCACAATAGAAGATGATTGGATTCGAAAGGAAAGGGTAACTATATCTTGGGTTGACAAATGAAGAAACGGAGCTTAATTTGACTTCTATGAAGAGTTGGCATGAAATGCAACGTAAGAGGTCTCACTGCATCATCATATGGTTTTCTTCATCATCAAATAAAGAAACGGAGCTTAATTGGACCTCTATGAAGAGTTGGCATGACAAATGCAACGTCAGAGGGCTCACTGCATCAGCAGAGCGGTTTTCTTCAAAGCCCTACGGCAACAGAAGCTTCTGAACCACCTAACGTATCTTTGTGCAGGATAAATAGTGAATAATACCATTTTTCAAAATATTTGATAAAATTGTTTTGAAAATGGAAAAATATTGTTTTGAAAATAAATTGGTCTAAATTTTGAAAATTACCGGACTTCATTTTATCAAAACTTAAGTCACTCAATCATCGACCACGGTCATCCATTGAGGGGGAGAGTGATTTAAATTAAAATATTTTCAAACGATATTTCTTCATAAAAGTCTGGTTTGTACAAAAACAAAGTGGTGATCTAAAGATTTAATGTTATGTCATGGTATGATTTTCTTTAAAACTTAAAGATCTTACAAAATGAAATTTTTTCTGTTCTTGTTTGATTGTGAAATTGTTTTATTTTACTTAAAGATCTCTTAAAACTATCATACCTGACACTAACAATCTTTAATGTCTTAAATTGATCCTTATCAGTCATTTTTCAAAATTAAATGTTGCCACGTCTTTCCCCAAAACTTTCTAAATGATTTAAATCAATCGGGATCCAAAATCTCAATTGGTTTGAAATTTTTGATCGGGGGAGAGATCGTGATTTAAATCTCAAATCGATTTTAAAGGGTGATTGTTTCAAAGCACTCCTTCCTTTATGTGTCAAACGATTTTGAAATACATAATGCACATGATTGTGGAGGAGCATTTAACCAAAAACCAGAAGAGTATTTAAACAAGGCCACATTTTCTCCCATGTTTTCTAAACCTTATTAAATCACTTGGGATCCAAAATCTCAAAGGGTTTGATATTTTTGATCGAGGGGAGAATTTGTGATTTAATTATGAAATCTAATAAATGATGATCGATTTGATTCAAAATTGCATGCTGCTCTCCCATATGTGCTAAACTCTTTCCCGTATTCTCGAAGCACATATTGAGGGGGAGCATTTCAAAAGAAAATAAACTTTCAAGGTATAAAGATTTTTATGGTTCAACATAAAGTACATTGATTGATTTTCTAAATAGTTTCTTAGTGGCTTTTGTAATGGTGGATATACTTCAAAAGAACTCTTACCTCTATGTGATAAAATGATCTCAAATATCCTATGCACATACTGAGGGGGAGAATTTACCAAGAAAATCAAATGGATTTTTCTACGGAAATTGTGATCAAGAAATTATTTCAAAGAACTCTTGCCTCCATGTGCAAAACAATTTAAAGATCATATGCACATGTTGAGGGGGAGCATTTCTAAATGATCAAAACTATTAAGGTAAAAAATGCTTTGATATTATATCACAAGTACCTTAATTGATTTTCCAAATGATTTTTCAAGTGGTTTCAAGAAGGAAAGAACAATACCAAAAGACCGACCAATTTACTTTATGCATGGAGATATAAGGATGGTTAGGTTGGGTATTCGTTCCCACGATCCCGCCAGAGCCGGAGGGATCTACCAAGGGACAATCCACTAGATAGTGTAGAAGTCCTTTGGTATGATGAAAAAAGGAGAAAACTGAGATATGGGAAGAGTGCGGAGGCGAGATAGAGCTAGAACTGGAATAAACCCAATAAGGTTCTAGTTATGAAGTCTCGGTAAGCACTGAAGGGGTTGAAGAATGAAAAGAAATGAAATGAGAAAAGGGTGAAAAGAAATAGCCCTCCAATAATTCAACCTTAGGGTTCAATACATATGCTATGGTGGTTACTAAGGTAACGGTATTGAAGACAAGGCGTCATTGACCCAAATGTGGATGCACCTAACTTCCCAAGCTACTCAAGTTCCTCTTAAAAGGACTTGTTTCATTCTCACGGGGAACCTACATTATCTATCGACTTTCTCTTAGAGATGGTTGATATTGAAGAAGGAGACCCTCTCCCTAGTCTCCGACATAGGAACCAAATGTGCACTATTAAGTCTAGAGCCAAGAGATCATCCACAATATCTCATTAGGACACAAAATTAATGAAGACTTGCTGTTTCACACAATGTGGAAAGTAAGAATATATTAAGAGTCCTACGCATTATCCTTGTGGTATTGCCAGAACATCCGAGTGATATGCTAAATATTCACGATGAAGATGGAAATCCTTCTAGATCCAACATCAAACAAGCTCTTGGTGGGTAACCTGTGAGATCTTTTCCAAAGATCAAGCTTGTGACAACTAGATTGAAACAATGGGGCGATTCATTCTTCAATCAACCTTGGTCCAGGAAATGAATTGACGAATACTTTTGGAAAAACCGTTCGATGTGCAAATCTTCTTTTCTCTAGCACATCGAATGTGTATTCATTTTCAAATACAAAAAGTATCTCTGATTGAAAAAATACTTTTGGAAAAACCGTTCGATGTGCAAATCTCTTCTTTTCTCTAGCACATCAAATGTGTGTTCTTTTCAAATACAAAAAGTATTTTTCATTGAAAATTGATCTTTCTTATAAAACCTTTGTCGTATTGCAAAACTCTTTCTTCTAAGCAATACGCGATTGTTTTCAAATCAATTTTTCATCAATCAGTGAATCTCAATTCGCTGGTTCACTCACTCCGTGTTGTCTTCTTTGAGACGTTCTGGTTTAAGAACAACTAGAGCATTGCGAAAACCTGTCAAGGAGATTCTTGAATTCTACCGATCCTGAGGCAAGACTTGTCTTACGATCAAGGGGAACTGTGGGCCGTGTACACTCAATTCAGAAAGTGATCGAAGACACTTTAGGTGTGTTTTATTGCTAATTGTTGTTTGCGAGGTACATTTGGGCGGTTGCGGTTGATCAGAATTGAGAAGTCAATCCAAAGCCACATGCTCACAGCATCCACACTTAATCGAAGAAATCATGACTTGTGCATATCTACAGAACCTGGCTCAGATATTTTATACTATGTTCCTTTCATGCAGCTGCTGCAAATATCATGAGCAGGAAAGCTTCGATACTCGATGAAAGATGTCATAATCAAAGGTGTGAGCATGTCGGTCCAAAAGACACAACATCAAATGAAGGCAACACAACTATGGATGATCCAGAGAGATTTGTTGTGGCTGATGATCTCAATGAAAGCTCGAAGATCATCAAAGATGTGGATCAGTTAAAGACTTCCACTCAAAGTACAAAACTATGCGGACTTTAAAGAATCACTACTAATGCACAAAGATTGCGGAACTTGAAGAATTGAAGTCTACGAGCTCAAGAACTAAAGACATAGAAAGAATGTTAGGATGCAAAATGTATTTCATGAGGTGACCTCCCTTAGGGGGAGATTGTTAGGTATTGGAAATTCCATGTTAAAGTGTCAGTCACCCCAATTAAGGTCTAACATATGTTAGCTCGTAGACTTGTAGTTATTTACATTATTTAGTAGTTTATTAGTTAGTTTGTGGCATAGATTAGTTTAGTGTAACACCGTGGAGGAAGGATGGGTCTTTACCCACTGTATGCCTGATCCACAGTTCGATAGGAGGACGTAGTATTTGTAACTATAAATACCCCTTCCATCCTTGGAAGGGGTGTTGCTTCTTGAATCTAACCTTTCATTTTTTGTTAAACAACTCTCTTTCAAGAAACACCCTCTCAACTCTCTTCATCTCTCTAACAATGGCTTTCTTGTATCATCATAATCCTAGACCACCCGAATCATCAAACAACATAAATACATGATCCTACACATACATTATTGGTAGTTGTCTTAGTTTTCATTTCAAGAATGATGTAATCCTCTCCACTAATTCAATGATGAATAAGACATTTCCCACAAATCTCTTGCTTCCTTTCTTGAACACAAAGATTTGTTCAACCAAGTCGTTTATGAGTTTCAATGTCGAATAAAAAGGCATACAGCGTAACAAATGCCTCATTACTTAAGCCTATTAAAACATTCACATTAACTCTCCTAGTAGTTTATGGCACTTGTGAAAGTACAAAGAAAGTTATTTTACTTAAAGGATTTGAGATAAGTGGGTAGCGACCGATCACATCCAATGATCAAAATTGGTCACTATATTCTTGGTGTTGAAATTTACACACAATGAGGTTGTTTAACCTTAGGTTGTAAAGATTAAGCGTTGGAAAAATGAAGTAAGAAGTTCACAAGACAAAAAATAGCTAAGTGTGTAGGGATACTCTCCCACACCATGACATTCAAAATGAGGGCTAATGCCCTTGTATGCACGAATATGGAGCGAAGCCCCATTTAAGTTGTCTTTGGCCTAGGCCATACATCACAAATATTAAATTGTTTGAGGAACCAGACACACATCATAAATAAACATCAAATTGTCTTAGCAAGGGTACATGCCACCCTTGGAACCAAATCAACTGCCAACATGGCGGCCTTCACTCGGCTTCTAAGGAGATGGAGTTGGAGATGGTTGAACTGGCGGGGCTTGGTGGAAACCATCTTCTTGGTAGGAGTCACGAGGCTTGATCTTGCGTGGCTTCTTTGAGAGAGAGGTCTTCAGGTGCCATGGGGTCTTTGGTAGCTTCATCCAAGAAGGGTACTCTTGATTGCAAATGCATTTCCCGCATCTTAGGTATTCCTGCCTTCGGCGAGGGCGGTAGCACTCAATTTTAGAGAGGTCCGGGGTTTACTGTTTTGCTTGACCTCCTCCAAAGCTAAGCACCATCGATGGAAGATATAGCTGCTTTGGCGACCTTCCACATTGCACTCCCAACTCGTCACTATGATAGAGCTCCATGGCTATGTATGGCACCACCTTAGACACAACCTCCGCTGCGGTCCTTTGCGGCATCTTGCACCTCATCTGCAAGCCGTCAACCTCCTCCCTCAACTTCACTTCCACCTCTCCAAGCCTAGCCCTCTCACTTTCCAAACCGGCACACTTCGCCTCTAGCACAGCATTCTAACCAGTTAGGCTAACAACCTTAGCCTCTTCCAACTTGAGCTTGCCACATTCAGTTGTCAATTCGGCTATCTTCTCACGAAGGTCTTGGACGAGTGGATTCTTCTCAACATCCCTCTCAATCTCGTCATATTTAGCCTCCAGCTTGGCATACTCTTGATCCTTGTGCTTCTCTCTCTCAAGCATGACATCCATCTCTTGTCTCGCCTTGGTAACCACTCGAGTAGTTCCCTTGTTCAACCATTTAAATGGTTGTCCAACACTGCCTGCCTAGCCACACTCTTGTCGTGTAGATCACAAACCCCTTCAATGGACATGTTGTCTAGCAATCCTTTCCATTTGGAGGGGGTAACATGATCCACGATACGGTGGCAGGACAAAGGGAAGCTCCTTCGTATCCTGGAAGGCCTCGACCAATACAATGCACAAGAGTTCAGTTAGTTACCATGATTATCAATTCACATATTTTATAAAGGGACATTGCTTACCATGCATCTCCCGCAGTCTCATCCGTGCTCAAAGCGGACTTAACATACTTCTTGCCCTCGACACTCTTCTGTCGCACTGCCCTGGATCCGGAGGCTGGGAGGAGATTTTTCCTGTTGTTTGTGGACTTGATCGCTTTGATAGTTGTTCCCTTCCTGCTTTTCAATCTATCCGCTATACCAGTGGAGCCTGTGATCTGGACATCCTCCTCTCTAGGATCTTCCAAATCTGCCACATTCTCTACCAATCGGGAGGGACCCTCCAACGCATTTGCCTTGTGGGGTCTTTGAGGCAACATGCTCAGTTGCGGAGGTGTCTACATCATTGTTGTTGACAGATGTGGAAGGTGAACCGACACCGTAGGACTCTTCAGCTTTCTCAGCGGGCATGAAGCTCAAGTCTTCATCAAGGTCCTGGTACATGAAGTTCTGAATGACATTTACGCAAAAAAGAAGTAAGAAAAAATAAATATCAGTGCTACATTGGCCCTACTTAAATAAAAGTAGAAAAACATACTTTGTCCATGGTAAATGATAATAGGCTTGTTGGGAGACCCCTCCAGCTCAGGCAATCCCACCATATACAAGATTGGCTCGGGGAACACTTGCACATTTGCAGGATATCTAGCCAAACGCTGATAGCATGGATCCCTTCGCACCTCATACGGCAAGGGGTCATTGTATCGTTTTACATCAAACATGTACTCCTTACTAAACAACTCTGGATAGTTGGGTGGGATAATAGTGTTTTGCTGTTGGGATACAAAAAGTTAAAGTACTGAAGAGTTAAAGTGTTGAAGAATGACAAAGATCTTGGAAAAGTCAAAGTCTTGCTAATCAAGAAGTCAAGAAAGTCTTTGCTTATTCATCAAAATCTTTGTAAAGTTTAAAGTCGGTTGTATTAGATTAAAGAAAGAAATTAATGTTTATCTAGAACTTTCTAAGTCTTTATTTACTTGACGCACAAGGATAAAATTGTAAATCGTTTAGGGTTATCCTTGAGCCTATAAAAGGACCCCTAGATTGATATTAGATGTACGCGTGACATTATTAGAGTTTTAGAGAAGTTCGATATTATTAGAGTTGTTAAAGAGTCTGCATAATAAGTAGAGTTAGAGTTATTAATAAAATCGTTCAAAGTTAAAGTTATTCTTCTTAGCTTTGTTAAGTAAATTCCTTATACTTAATAGAGTTTTGCTTTCGTGTTTCTTTGTTAATAACTTAGGATTTATTCGAGGTTATTAAACCTTAACAAGCTATTTAAGTTAGTTTGGTTAGAGTACATCTATCCAACAAGTGGTATCAGAGCTTGTGTGGAAACTCTGACTAAGAAGAAACCCTAAAACCCTACTACAACTAAACCTAAAGATGTCAAGCTGAAAACGATTTCCACCACCATCAATCACCTCACTCCGAATTCCAATCATAAGAAGGGAGAATCGACCTATGGTGTATGAAGATGAGGCTGATACATTGCCATTACAGACCATGCACTATGGAATGTAATTGTCAATGGTAATGAAGTAGTTCGAGAACCGTGAGATTTCTGGACAACCTAAACCACCCAAACCAGTCTTACCGGCAGCTACCATAAGGAATCAAGAGAAGGCTCTTAACATACTCTTATCTGCTATACGATGGACATCTCTGAAGTTTCATGATGCTAAAGATGCAAAGCAGCTCTCAGCTGCTCTCAAGATAAGATTTGGAGGGAATGAAGCTTCTAAGAAGATGCCGTAATCTGTTGAAGCAACGAGTTTGAAACTTTCTTGTTGGTGAAAGAGAGAGTCTTGATGTTGCATATGATCGATTTCAAAATCTCCTCAACATGTTGGAGTTATACAAGGCAGAAGTATCTGTTGAAGATGTCAATCTGAAGTTCTTAAGGAGTTTGCCATCCACATGGCATGTGATAGCTACAATGATCAGAGGACAACCTGGATTGGACACCATGGATTTTGATGATCTCTACAATCATCTGAAGGTGTATGAGCATGAGATGAATGGCCAAATAAGCTCAAAGTCTCCGCAGTATTGCTTTTGTGTCATCTGACGAAAAAGAGGCGAATTTACTTCCACCAAAGTACTGCTTCTCATCCTCAAAATCTTGTTGCTCAAAGTCTGCTGTACATTTACACTCCCCCACCTATGCTCGAGCAAGCCCCACCAACTACTACCATGCACTCAGATGAAGTTGTATGCTCTTTCTTTGCACAACAAGCTTCTTTACCCGTAACTTATGAAGAAGATCTCTCACAGATTGAAGAGGATGCTTTAGAAGAAATTGATATCAGGTGGAAAGTTGCAATGATCACTGCAAGGATCAAGAAGTACATGAAGAAAATAGGAAAGAACATTGACTTCAAACCAAAACAGGGAATCACTTTTGACAAATACAAAATTGAATGCTTCAATTGTCAAAAGACTGGACACTTTGCAAGGAGTGCGAGGTTTGCTAATTATCAAGCAAACAAGATAAGCGAGAAACCAAAGCTGGAGCTTAAAGAAATTCCTATTACTGAAACAAAAGCCTTGGCTGCTCAAGAAAGTTTATCGAGAGGTTATTTGGAGTGCTGAGTTTGATGATGAACCAGTAACCTATTGTATGGTAGCAATGGAAGAAGCAGTTGAAGATCTAGTAGGTAGAATTTGGAGCACTTGCCTTTGATGAGAATCGATCATGCTGCTTTGGAATCCCGAGATGGTTTTGGAGGATTTGATTGGAGCATGGAGAGTGGAGATGATCATGTTCTACTTGCAATGGTGGCTACTTCACCAAGTTCACCCCTATCTCCGAGGTATGCTCAAATTGTCATGATTTTTATCAAAAATTACTTGGCGGTTATGTGATTGAAAGAGATAATTGTGTTAGGGCTAGGTGCGAGGTAAGCGGTTATCAAATAACCTTAGAATCAATGGAAGCCAAAATATTAACACATGAAAATAATGAAATGGCTTGGGCTGAAAAAGTATGAACAAGGATTACCGTTAAAACTAAGTGAATGGAAACTAAATTGTAAAATTGTTGAAATTGAGAAATTGACTAAGGAAAGAGATGATTTGTTAGCAAAGTTTGATGCACTGGAAAGAATGCAGTGCATCACATGTTAGTTATGTTCAAAAATAGAGAAGAGCTTACATTAAAAGCGGCTTAGGTTTTGGTATGGACTTTAATAACATAGAAGAGAATCAATCTGGTGATGACCTAGAGGATATAACCACTAGTGATGATGAACTCATTAATTATGTAGACACATCTAGTAATGAGGATTCGATTAGTGAAACACCTCCTCGAGTATAAGAAAGAAGACAATGTTTATCATACGGTTCCCATCCCACTTTGGAATTCATCAACCCCCTAGGCCTGATGTTTCTCGTTTTGGAGTAGACATTCTAGAGTTTAGGAAAAAGCTAGTTGGTCAATCTAGGTCTGATACCCCAAAAGAAACTATTGAAAACAATGTTCAAAGTCAAGCAATACCTTTTCAAAACAGTACTGCTAAACCTTTTTGGGATAACTTTGGTCAAAAGAGGTTTAATCATTCACCTAGAAGGCAAAATAGTTTTGGTCATAGACATAGAAGAAGTCATTTTGGAAGTATGAGTCAAAAACTGTGTTTTGTGTGCTTTAGTTCTACTCATTTAATCAAGGATTGTGAATTTCATTCAGAATACCTTAAAAAATTTCCAAAGCATAGGATGCACTTGCCTCAGAAACCTAGAGAGCACAAACCGATCGGAATAATTCAAATAGGGTCAATCACAACAATTTCTCACCGGACCATAGGTACCTCACCGAGAAGACCCTTTTCAAAACCTCCGAGTACCCTTCAATACTTTCCAAATCTTTGCTAAGCCAAGACCGTACTTTCTCAAAGTCTTTGCTCGCTTTTCACCTAAAACCTTTGGAATAGAACCTAGGAGATCTCATTACTATCAACCTAGAAGGTATTACAATTCACATAGGGGATCTAGATCACAGGAACCAAGTGTTAAAACATAATGAGTTAAGAGAGAAAGTACTCTTTGAGGGACTAACATACTTTCAACAAAAAGTGAATCAGATGTTTTTGTGATACAAGAAAAAGAGAATGAACTTGTCAAAGAGAGTTTTGTTGAAAATCCAGAAAGTTTTGAAAATCCACATGCTAAAAATCAAAAGATAATTCTGGATCATTTTTTAAAAATAGTGGAAATTACATACTCAAAGAATTTGAGTTTGTAACTCCACAAAGGGAACACAAAGTCATTAATGGCTTGGGTTCCTAAAAAACTAACTCTCTAAATCTTTGTGCAGGCAACCCGAAAGAGGAGCTTAAAGATTATTTGATTGCAGATAGTGGTTGCTCTAGAAGTATGACAGGAGACAAGTAGATTCATGCGATTTTAGATCTATTAGTGGAGGAAGAGTTGCATTTGGGAATGATCCCAATGGAGGAAGAATTACTGGAAAAGGAACCATCAAATCGGGCGTATAGATTTTGAGAATGTTAGATATGTGAAGGAGCTCAAGTTCAACTTATTGTCGTCTCTCAAATCATGATAAACAACATCTGTGTTATTCACTAACGAGAATGTCTCATCCTTTCCCGAATTCAAGCCTTTGTTGATGATAACTTGGTAGTTCTTAGTGTACCAAGAACCAATGATGTGTATAGTCTAGATATGAAGAGTCTTCATTCTTATGGGAGAGCCACATGTTTGGTGGCAAAAGCAACGTATGAAAAAGCACATCAGTGGCATAGAAGATTGGGCCATGTCAATTTCAAGAATATCAACAAACTGGTCAAAGGGAATTTAGTTAGAGGTTTACCTTCAAAGACTTGCAAAAATGATCACTCATGTTTGGCATGTAAGAAGGGTAAACAACACAAAGCTTCATGCAAGAACCTTGAGGAGAGAACTATTAGAGAACCTTTGGAGCTGTTGATAAGGATTTAAAATGTACCTTTTTGAGGGGTCGTTTAAGCCCTTATTTGATCACTTTTGTATCCGTTATTGCTTAATATCGTTCCTTTTAACATTTTAGGTATCTTGAAGGCAAACTGCTGTAATGGCACTTATTTGGACGAAAAGGCGCGAATATATGAAGAAAATGGCCAAAGTCAAGAATCGAGACACTCAAGCTGATAAATTACAAGGAGACGGCGTCATTGCTTAATCTGCGACGCCGTCGGACGAAGTTGTGACGGCTCGGAAAGAGAAATTGCTAGTTTTTTGGAGGACGGCGTCGGGCTTTAAAGAGTAGGCCGTCGCGAACTTTCAGACGGCCTAGATTCAATCAGACGGCGTCGGAAGCTAAAGGGCGGCGTCCACAAGCATAAGGTGGCGCGTCGCAAGATTAACTTGGCCAAGACGAAACCGTAATGGCGGCATTAACGATGGCGTCACAAATTATAAGGTGACGCCGTCGCACATGTAATCTTATATATAGAATCCAATTTTTAGTTTTGTAGAGTAGTCTTTTGGGTAAACTTTTGGAGTAAAACCTAAACCGAACCAAGGTGGTATTTTAGGGTTTTAAACCCTATCTTACACCAAGATAAGTTGTTTACTTCATTAATTTAATTATGTCTTCAATTATTTGTGTGTATGCTTGCATGTTCTCCATGTCCGGCTAATTTACTTGTGTGTTTGCTTAGGGAATATGAAACTTAATTATTGAATATTGATTGGTTGTTTCATATCTTAGTTGATTAGTTATCTAGTAATGCGATAGGTCATTCGTTGTGTACTTAATGCTTGATTAATCTTTGTGAACCTTAGGTTATAGCACTATGAGTTGTTGTAAGCTAAACTATACAAAGAGGCCTTAGAGTTAGAGTTTATCATCCCTAGTGGGTTTTGTAGGCGAGACCCTTTGGTAACTTCAAAGAGTAGGGAGAAGCGCATACCCTACAACTTTAGACACACAACGCAACTAGGAATAAGGGCGTGACAATTCAACCACCAATAGGAGATAATTAAGGAGTAGTAAAACCTAAGTAAACACATCTTTAAACTATCATACGAGCACACAATAATTAGACATAGACTACCACCACCTTAGTTTAGATAATTAGATAATAGAAGAGTAATCGGTAGAACCTATACCACCCCCCACACATCCGAAAACCCCAGAGATTCGTACTTTTCCTTTTCTAAAAACATAAAAAGATAAAAAATAATCTTCCTCAACCCCAACCTTAGCGTAGTAACTTCTCACTAGCATTCCTATTCCCTAGAGAACGATATCAATTCCCGTGGCTTACCCTAATACTACACTACAACGATTAGGTTCATGCCTAGGGTGTTGAAAAACTTGCTCGACGAAAAGGAAGTTCCTTTGACCCCGAACGCGGTGTGTAAGCGTATCAAGTTTTTGGCGCTTTTGCCGGGAATAGAATAGCTAGTTAGTAGTCCACCTCGTTTAGGTTTCTTTGCTTGATTCCTATCTAGTAAACTTTTTTCTCATTTTTAGCTTCCTTTTTAGTCTATCCCCTCTTCCGTGACCTTTGTTCGTAACCTCATCACTTTTCATCATGGAAGGTGAAAACCCCCTCAAATCATTGTCCCGCCAAGAGACCGTACTCTTGGTGAATACTCGAGACCTAGCCACCTAGGCTATAGGAACACCATTGAGCTTCCCGACCAAGCCCAAATTACGGCCTTGCGATCCGACACCATTCGGTTGGTGCAAAATGGATGTGCATTCCATGGACTTCGCTCTGAAGATCCTAATCAGCATCTTAAGGACTTCCTTAAAATTGTTGATTCTATTGACCTTGATGCTACTACTCGGGAGACCACGCGTCTGCGTCTCTTCCAATTATCTCTACGGGACCAAGCTAGTAATTGGCTTGAGTGACTTCCCGCCTGCTCCATCTCAAGTTGGGATGATCTCACCACTGTTTCCTTACTCAATTTTTCCCCCCGGGGAGAACCACAAAACTTAGGAATGACATCTTGATGTTCCAACAACATCAAGGTGAATCTCTCTACGAAGCATGGACTCGATTCAAGGACTTACTCCATAAAGTTCCTCATCACGGCATTGATCTTTGGCTCCAAGTCCAAATCTTTTATGATCATGTCGACTTCCCCACCAAGCGATCCATTGACCAAGCGGCCGGTGGAAAACTTAGTAATCTCACCGCGGAAGAATCATGGGGTATAATAGAGGACATTGCTCTCTATGACAACGAAAGTTGGAATGACCCCCGTGAGTGCCCAAAACGTTAAGGCAATCTCCTTGCCTCCAATTGACTCACAACCTTCCGCTAATCAGTAGGATGCTTGAACTTGAAGATCAAGTAAAATTCCTTATGAGCTCTTACGAAAATCCTAAGTCTTCACGCCATGTGAAAAAAGTTTCCTCATCGTTGTGAGCGTGTAATGATCCTCATAACAGCGCACTTTCACCGATCCCGAACATGCTTCCGTTGACTACATCCTCGCGTGTTAATGGAACGGAGGAAGATTCCTGCAACACGGACCTAGGACTTTTAATGACACCCGCAAGCATGAAGGACAAGCCCGACTTCTATTGGGGACAAACCAAAGAATTCACTTCTAATGATTTCTCATTACCCCTATCTCATGGCCCTAGCCAAAACATTGAAGGAATGTTGCAACAACTTGTCGCATCCCAAGAAGCCCAAATAGCTAAGCTCTCGGACCGTTTCAACCAACAACAAGCCGATATGGATAGGAAGATAAATAACCTTTTGAAAGCCATAACCAATAGTGATAGGAAGGTTAGTGCTATCTCAACTTCCGAGCCTCCCGGTGTAGAGATTAAGGACCCAAGTAAGCTAGCTAAGCACGTTCAATTAGTCAATACCATCTTTAGTGAAACCTAATGACGAAGAGGACCATACACTTGAGAATAATGAAACAACCAAGGAAGTAGATGAAGTAGACAATGAATATTTCAATAAGTTTCCTCTAAGAAGAATTATCTAGCCACTCTCACTTGATGTGACCTCGTCACATGTATGTTAGGAAAAGGCCTAGAATCAAGTTTGGGAACCCTTGGAATCTTAACATACCATGTTGCATAGGACACCTTTTGTGGCAAAGGCCTACATTGATCGCAAGTCTCCAATCAACATAATGACTAGCACTCACTACAATTGGGTGATGAAGAAGCCTATCCCAACTAGGCAAGATCCAGAAAACCCTAAGGTTGGTTGCAATTTTCTTGGTAGAATCAAGGGATTGCCCGTTTATGTAGGTAGTTTCACGTTTCCTACGGACTTCATAATTGTGGATGATATTAGCACAACCATAGACCCTAGCTTGTCCCACGTTATTCTAGGAAAACCCTTCTAGAAAGCTTACCGGGATGACCTATGATCCCTCGTTAGGAGTAGTGCGATTCAAGGATGAGACCGATGACATAGCTTACCAAATGGCGTTTAAGATTGAGAAGTTTTCATCACTCTCTAATGATGAAAAGGAACTTAAAACTGTCAGTTTCTATTATAGGAATGATGAGGATAAGGGAAAGGGAGTAGATTATGTTATGGCTAAGATTTTCGGATTCTATAAGGATTGTTTGAACTTAGGACCGAAATATAGGACCGAGTGGGGAGAAGAGCGAACTTTTAGAGAGAGGTGCATCATGGGGCATCTCTACAACATGGAACCAACCATTGGAAACCGTCATGATGAAGAAGGTGGCGGTAATGAAGTAACGTAGATTAGGACGACTACGAGTCTAGCTACAAGACTCTTAAATAAAGAAAAGTGCTTCATGGGAGGCAACCCATGCTTAATTGTTTTCTTGTTAGTGTGATATATCTTTTATTGATTGTTTATTCTCATGTTTAAATTTGTAAAAATGCTTTATTTTGTTTTTAACCTCGTCTTAATTGCATATTAAGGTATTTTACATAAAGGATAAGTGTAGGGAGGATTACACACGTTTTCATAAGAACCGTGAACATGAGAATAACAATTCATTAAAAGATATATTTGTGTGTCTGTTCGAGTCAAATGCTTGTATCGAGTCATAATGGATGTTTTTGAAATATTTCCGATTCTAAAGATATAAATTTTCCGAATTTTTCTCAGAAAATCGCACCGGCTTTTGTCAGGATAACGTGACGGCGTCGAGGATTGCAACGGCTGGCGTCGAGGAAGGAATAAAACATCGAGATCACTTTTTCTCGTTTTCTGAGCTACTTAAATTTTTTTGGAAATTTCCAGGTTTTAATTTTCTTAGAAATGCAGAAACATCCATTCCACAAGCATTATATCCTAGTTTAAATCGAGTCTTATATATTATTACCGTCGATTTTACGCTAAGGTTTCGTTTGTTTTCTTCAAGTGTGGTTTTTTGTTTATCAAGAAGAAGATACATAAAGTTGGAGGAGTTTTTTTCACGCATACATTCTTCTTGGAAAGGATTTAACCACTACTTCACACACGGATCCTACCGAGCTAATTAGGGGAGTACTAGTTTCTTTCTGCTTTAATTACCTTCTTTTATCATAACCTTGATACTTTAGGGGAACATTGGGGACAATGTTCAGTTTAAGTGTAGGGAGGAAAATAAAAGCGGAACTTTGAAACTATGCTTATCCTTGATTATTTGCTTTGTCCAATTGCACTTTTGTAATAAACCATGAGAAAATGTCGGTTAGGGTAATTTTGGCACCAAATTTAAAATTTTTCATAATATATAGGAGTGGGCCATTAGTCTTAACAAAAGCGTCTCACGGATAGGAAGTTATATGACTAGCACAAAACCCTTTACCACTTAAATTCCACCAAAAATGTGAGGATAGCCCTTAGATTAGTAGGAATTGAAGCATTCATCTTCAATGCTTAGAGTGTGAACCGGTAGTATATTAGATTCTAGAACTTGTTTTGTGATGCATTTCGAGATTGCTAGTAAGACTACACTTGTGTAGTTAGGAATAACTAAATGATAAGAGGCATTAGGATAACCCTTGTTTGATACCGTAATATAATTACTTCTTCCACATTGGTTGAGTAATTCCCCACACCTTTGCGTTGTACTCATCTTTAGTACATGATACCCCTAGTTAAACCCTCAGAGCCTATCCTTTTCGCGGTTCTCATGACGTTTGGTTTTCCGAATATCAATGAAGAACATTGTCTACACCCCACCCCCAAATATAATCGCCTTAGCCTACCCTATATGCACTCACTTTTAGTGCATTATTGTTATCACCCTAAACCCTTAGTTCAATTATCTAGTTGCTTGCATGAGTTGCTAAGTCGAGTCATATCCTTTGTATACAGCTTTGGGACGATTGGGATTCATGGGAAAAGTTAAAGTTTTAAATGACTAAAATGGAACGCCAATTCCCTTATTTGCGTAATAACATACTCCAAGTGTTTTGATCTTTTCAATTCGGGTCATATTAGTGTTAGAGTAATAAAATCTCAAGTGTAGGGATGTGCTATAAACCCCTATCATTTTGATGTTATAGTAGAGGATGGTAGAGTAAAAGTGTATTAAAAAAAAAATACGGGCTACCATCCTACATCTATCTTTAAATTAATGTTTGTTTATTTCAGTTATCTAGAGTTTAGAGTGTCGAGTCTTGGCTTAGCAACTCCATTCTTCGTATGCATGTAACATTGAGATTTTTGACTTGCCACCACTAAAAGCCTATCCCACCAAACCCTTTGTTTCCCTACCGTAAGCCTAACGTTACAACCCTTTAAAGACCTCTTTGATATTCTTTCCTAGGTGCTTCTACCAAAAGCGAGGAGGTTTGATCTATTCTCAAGCCTATGGTAATCTATGTACTAGGACCGGTTAATGAGTGTTTATCTTCCATTTCAATTTGTTATATTTCATATACACCGAGAGATGTGAGTATCCAAACACCCCATGTGAGGTGCTAGTATGTAATTTTCGTGCTTGTTATGACTTTTCGGGCTTATATGTTGTGGATTTGTTTTAAACCAATGCTCCATGACCCCTAACTTATAAATTAATTGGCTAAAAGCACATTTGGTTGAGGACAAGCAAATACCAAGTGTAGGGATATTTGATAAGGATTTAAAATGTACCTTTTTGAGGGGTCATTTAAGCCCTTATTTGATCACTTTGTATCCGTTATTGCTTAATATCATTCCTTTTCACTTTTTAGGTCTCTTGAAGGCAAACTGCTGTAATGGCACTTATTTGGACGAAAAAGCGCGAATATATGAAGAAAATGGCCAAAGTCAAGAATCGAGACACTCAAACTGATAAATTACAAGAGCGGGTCACCGCAATCCGCTGGCCGTCGAGCCGGAAGTTGTGGCCGCTTTCGAAGAGAAATTGCTAGTTTTTGGAGGGCGTCGGGCTTTAAAAGAGTATGCGTCGCGAACTCCGCATCGCCTAGATTCAATCCGACGACGCGTCGGTTGCTAAAGAGGGGCGTCACAAGGATAAGGTGACGTCGTTGCAAGATTAACTTGGCAAAGACGAAACCCTAATGCGATAGCGACCGCGGCTACCACGTCACAAATCATAAGGTGACGGCACATGTAATCTTATATATATAATCCAATTTTTCAGTTTTTAGAGTAGTCTTTTGGGTAAACTTTTGGAGTAAAACCTAAACCGAACCAAGGTCGTATTTTAGGTTTTTAAACCCTATCTTCACCAGATAAGTTGTTTACTTCATTAATTTAATTATGTCTTCAATTTATTGTGTGTATGCTTGCATGTTCTCCATGTCCGGCTAATTTACTTGTGTGTTTGCTTAGGGAATATGAAACTTAATTATTGAATATTGATTGGTTGTTTCTTATCTTAGTTGATTAATGATCTAGTAATGCGATAGGTCATTCGTTTTGTACTTAATGCTTGATTAATCTTTGTGAACCTTAGGTTATAGCACTATGAGTTGTTGTGCTAAACTATAAAAGAGGCCTTAGAGTTAGAGTTTATCATTCCTAGTGGGTTTTGTAGACGAGACCCTTTGGTAACTTCAAGAGTAGGGAGAAGCGCCTAACCTACAACTTTAGACACACAACGCAACTAGGAATAAGGACGTGACAATTCAACCACCAATAGGAGATAATTTAGGAGTAGTAAAACCTAAGTAAACACATCTTTAAACTATCATACGAGCACACAATAATTAGACATAGACTACCACCACCTTAGTTTAGATAATTAGATAATAGTAGAGTAATCGGTAGAAATACCAACCCCACAAATCCAAACCCCGAGATTCAGACTTTTCCTTTTCTAAAAAAACATAAAAAGATAAAAATAATCTTCCTCAACCCCAACCTTAGCGTAGTAACTTCTCACTAGAATTCCTATTCCCTAGAGCGATATCAATTCGCGTGGCTTACCTAATACTACACTACAAAGCGATTAGGTTCACTTTGCTAGGGTGTTACCAAAAACTTGCTTTCGACGAAAAGAAGTTCCAATTGACCGAACGCAGCTGTAAGCGTGTCAACATATATTACACATGGATTTATTTGGACTTTTGTGCAAGTTTAAACAAGAAAAGTCTTGCTTAGTTGTAAAGATGATTGCGATGAATTCAAGATTTGGGTATTTTTCTTGGGATTTAAAGATGATACTTTGATGCTATTAGGCATACTCTCATTATAGCACTTGAAAACCAATTGAGACTCAAGGTTAGAGGTATTAGATGTGACAATGGGAATGAATTCAAGAACAAGCTTATGGATGAATTTTGTGCAAACAAAGGAATCAAGTGGGAGTTCAGTATTGCAAGAACACCACGAGAATGGTGTTGCAAAGAGAAATAATAGGACTTTGATTGAAGCGGCCTGAACAATGCTAGCAGATTCACAACTACCTATTCAATTGCAGGCTGAAGAAGGTTTAAGCTTTCCTTGCTATGGCATGTATAACAGTATCGTTATTAAGCCACATATGTAAAAGAGACCTTATGAGTTCATGGGCACAAACCCAACATTCGATTTATGAAGCCTTTTGGATGCCCTCTCACTATTTTGAATACAATTGATAATCTGGGTAAGTTTGATGGTAAGTCAGAAGAAGGTTATTTATTGGGTTATTGTACCAACAGTAAGGGCTTTAGAGTGTACAACAGAGTTGTTAGGAATTAGAAATTCCAGGTATTAAAGAGTCGGTCACCTCAAGTATATGTAATCGTTAGAAAGCTCGTAGTCATAGTACTTCTATGTTAAGTAGTATTTAGTTTAGTAACACCGTGGAGGACGGACGGGTCTTTACCCACTGTATGCCTGATCCACAGCCCGTTGTGTGGCCTTTTATTGTAAGACTATAAATACTCTCTACCTTCCAAGGTAGAGAGTTGGAGCTCATAATAAGAATTTTCTTTCTCTCACTAAAGTTCCCTAAACCTCTAACTTTCTCTCTCTAGAATTCCCCTTATACGCCTACTTTGTGTTATGGTTTGATGTGTATGTGAAATCCAATATCCTACAATTGGTATCAAGAGCCATGGTTAGATCATATCTTACACATCTTTGGATTTCTAGTGGTTTTTAGGTGGTTTTCGAGTTTGAAAAAGTTTAGTGGTTTTTGCATCATTTGGTTGATTTCTTATGTTAAAGCTTGGATTTTGGTAGTACTTTTGTGTTTAGAATCATCACGAATGTTTAGGTTTTGATTTAGAAGGTTTGAATCATAGTGGTTGGGTTGTTTTGGGATTGAAAAGTGGTGTTCATGTGTTTTTCATGCTAGCTTGACTTGGCCATGAAAACTTTTCTTGGTAGCGACTTGCTTTACAATTTGGTAGCGAGTTGTAGTTGAAAGTCTTAGCGAGTTGGGTTAGCAACTTGTCTAGTGACACAAGCCAACAAAAAGTACAAGTAGTGGATTCTCCACTACATGTAGCGACTTGGTGTAAGTTAGCGACTTGTACTTTATTTTGTTAGCGACTTGGTGTTAGCGAGTTGGTACCTAGCGGGTTGCTATTTAGCGACAAATCAAATTTAACTTGGTGATAAGCGAATTCTTTGTCACAAAATTTTGCTAGCGACTTGGATTGTAGCGAGTTGTTATATAGCGACTTGAGACTATAGCGACTTGTGCATAGCGACTTGGTTCAAGTTTCCTAGCGACTTGGGACTATAGCGACTTGGCACTTAGCGACTTGGTTCAAAGTTTCTTAGCGACTTGAGTGATTTCCCTTAATACGGCTTCTTGATTTAGTAAAATTCCGTGAAAGAATCTATTTCCCGGTTTAATCATAGAGTTATAAAATCTCGTTTAACTTTTCATCATGTCTACCAACGTTCCTACAATCATCTCCCACTTGCCGAGGATGTTCAAGCGGTTGGTTGGACACTCGTCCACCCATGCTTGTGGCTGACTATGACTCTTGGGCTCAACGAATCAGATTGTACTGTCTTGGAAAGAAAATGGGGTCAACATTCTCAAATCCATTGATGAAGGACCTTACCGAGTTGAAACTACTAGAGATATACTTGATACTACTGAAGATGGAACTTTGATTTACGGAATGGACAGACCAAAGATGTATGATGAGCTTGATGATAAGGAGACAAAGAGATTTGATGCGATATCCGAGGCTTCCAACATTATCTTCAAGGTCTACCAAAGGACATCTACAAGCTTATCAATCACAACACCGAGGCAAAGGCTGTATGGGATAATGTCAAGATGCTTCTTTCGGTTCGAGCTAACTATGGAAGACCGAGAATCACAACTCTATGATGAATTTGAGCACTTCAAGATGAAACCAGGATGAGAGTGTCTATGAGTACTATGTGAGATTTCATAAGCTGGTGAATGACATGAGGAACATATTAAGATGACTATGCCTAACATTCATTGAACTCAAAGTTTGTGAACAACATGAATCCCGAATGGCACAAGTTTGTCACTTCTGTGAAGCTAACTAAAGGATTGAAGAATACAAACTATGAGCAACTCTATGCCTTCCTTCATCAGAATGAGAGACATATGTTTGAAAAGGATTCTTAAACAATTCAAAACAAATCCGGGAGAGACAAGCTCATCAAATGATTCAACTACCTTCTACTCAAACATTGGGATTACCACTAAAGCTTCACAAGTTATACCCATGGGTGATGTAACTCACAAACTCATTCCCGATCCAAAGTTCAAACAAGCGATCGATGCACACGTGGGTAACTTCATTAATCAACTAGCTCTCCTGATTAGTCAAAACATGAATTCTCTCCCATAAACCAACAACAACCTCACAGCGACTTCTAACCCACACAATCAAGCTATCTGTCGAGATGGGAAAATTGTTGTGCAAACCAGATTCGGAAAGACATGATGTCAAGGAAGAGGAGGGCTGGTAGAGGTTATGTTGGTAATCCGAATCGAGGAAGAAATGGAAATCAAGGTCAAACTAAGCCGATCAAATGCTATAAGTGTGGTGGTGAGGGACACATTGCAAGGAAGCGCATCTCCAAAAGCGTCCACGAATGCTGACTACTTAGAGATAAGATCTTGCTTGTACAAGCTCAGGATAATGGTGCTGCTTTGGATGAAGAGGAGTTATTGTTTCTTGCTGAGGGCAATGCCAAGACCTATATGCAGATGTGGATGGCGACCAATTCAGAGATAGGTCACAATCATCGAATGCCTTTCAAGTCGTGATTGTGATGCATACGACTCGATGTGGATGATGGACCTCTTACACACAATTTTATGGCTAGCATTTCTCCAATGGTTTCTCCCAAGGTCTCTTCTTCACCACAAGCTGGCCCATCCAAAGACAAACTCATCTCCGAGGTATTAAAACTATACGATGATGCTGATGTACAAAAGATGCATGACAAAGTACAATCAAATGAAACTATTGAATCAAATATTGAAAATATGGGTAATATCAATGTTGTCCCATATGATCAATATGTGAAACAAAGTGAAAGTGAAATTGTATCAAGTGATGCATCTTCTGCGGTCAACAATGACTATGTTTTTGATGAATATCGCATGTGCCCTCGATGATTTGTTATCTCAACTAAATGCCTATAAAGAACGTGTTGCTATCTATGAACAACGTACTAAATTTGAGTTGACCACCGTGGCAGGAAATGGATGACCAAATGCGTACAACTATTAGAAAAAGTATGTTTAGAGAAGAAGTATTAAAACAAGAGTTAAACTCCTTGCAAGAAAAACTTTCAAAAACTGCTAAGCAAAAACAAGAACTTCAAGAAAATGTTAAAATGCTTAAGCAAGAATTCATGCTAAGGAATCAAAACTTTTGAATGATTTTTCTAATCTAAAAACTTTGAAAAACAATCTTGAAAATAAGTTGTATACAAGGAAACACCATTCAGACTGCTCACATGATCACTAAGCATAGAGTCCTAGCGATAAGCATAGCATTCCCCTTGTTGAGGAACCAAATCCAGAGGTCATTAAAAGGCTAGAAATGCTCATAAGGTTCTTTATGATGGCAAGGAAATCCTTAAACCTAGACAGAAACCTAGTTGCGCTGAGTGCACGAGGAAGATAAGAAATCAGATGAAATCACTAGGGAAAAGTTAAACAAGAAACTAGATGATCCAAAATGTAAAGAAAAGAAAGTAATCATCACACCCCATGATTACAAAAGGAGAATGGATTGCCTTAAACAAGTTTAAGCCTCGGACATTGTTAACTCCCGAACAAGTGTTCTGGAAAATGGATTTAGATAAGCAGTAAAAGTGAAAATATTGTTGAAACCAACCCTTCCCTTTGGAAAATGCCTAGAGCGATGTGTATCCTCCAAATACACCAATGCATCTAGTTCCTAGAACAATTGCCACTAAAAGCAAGACCTTAATTAGTCAATATGTTATCTTTCAACTATTTGTTGATTTTGAGAAAACTTGCAAGAAAAGGATCACACCCACTGGTATAACCGAAGGAGAAAGAGGTTTTGAGCAAACTAAAGAATGTTATTTAACTGAAGTCATGCCTTTCTTTAAACAACTAAAAGATCACTTTGAGAGTCTTAAAAAGGGAATGAATTAGATATTAAAATGGAAAAGGAATTTGATGCTATGATAGTTGAGGTTAGTGACTATGAGCGAGCATTAAAATATAATGAGATTGAAAGGAAGAACTTGCATACACTGAATGAGAATATGATTTCCGAATGTATTGCTCAAGATGTGTTTTTCACTGCTACAACTTGTTCTATTAATGCTTCTCAATTTCATGAATTATCTGTTGCCCTGAAAGTCTCCCATGATCGTGTCATTGAGCTTGAAAAAACTAATTCTAAATAAACTGAGAAAATTGAACTGGATGATCACGACAATTTGGTTAAACATTTTTCTAAACTAGAGAGTTGAGCATTTTAATTTACAACTAAAATATCAACATCTTAAAGAAAATGTCAAAACTTCAAATATCAAGACATCCTCAGATGCTCCAGAGTTTGATGCAGTTTTTCAAATTAACAAACGTGATGAACAGATTCAAGCTCATTGCAACACGATCAGAAAGTTGAAAGCCCAAATCTCTCAATTAAAGGGTCAAAAGAACAATATGACAGGCTCCCAAATGCCTCCTCCTTTAGATTCTCAGAATTCTCAAACTTTTCATCTTCAAAACTTAGTTAATGCCTTACAAAAGGAAAACGAGAGTTTTCTAGAAGAAAATGAAAAAGTTAAATGACATTTTAAAGAGTTATATGATTCAATAAAAGTCACCCGTGACCAAAACAACGAAAAAATAACGTCTTTACAAAAGGAAATGAGAATCTGAGAAGTCAGGGAAATGGGAAACTACCACTTGTTTTCAATAAGAATGTTGTCTCAAAGTCACCCTTAAACTGCAAATACACTGGACATTAAATATATTCCTCCTCATCTTAGGAATAATGAACATGCTTTTCATGACTAATGTGCTCACCTTAAGGATAGTCTAGAATGTCTCCATGAGATTGTCGAAGAGGATTTCATTAAAAACCTCTTGATAGTGAAATTAGGTTTGCTTGCCTCCAGGCCAAACGATCTCAAGAGTTGCTAGAATGTGTAATTGCAACATGTCCCAAATCCTTAACCTTAGGTGCAAAAGGCAAAGCCGTGATGCCTTGTTCTATGCCTAGTGCCGAGCCTTCAAACCATTCTAGCCCAGCTTTTAAGAAAGTATACATCAATGTGTCGTCTAGTAATACAGATCCTTGCACGTCTAGTTCAGGAATGCAAAAGTAGATCAACCAACTAATGTTCCCATAATTCCCTCTACAAGAGTAATCAATGACATTAAAGCGAAAGCGAGGTCAAAGTCTCAAGACAATACAAGGAATGATAGGACCTTGCAAGCTAAAAATGTGCATTGGAAGAGAGTAGAAGACCAACCTAGGATCTTTAAGCTTGAGTTGAATAAAACGAATCGTGTTGATTCTAATATTAGCCTTAGGCGCATCGTAATTAATTAATTCGATACTATTTGCAAACCTTGTAATGATGTCCGCTTGAATTCTGTTGCTAATCATGAATGTGGTGTGAATGCTTTGTCTAATTTTGTCAAATGCCCAGTTAAAATTGTTACGCTAATAATCGTGCAAAGAAGGCAAAAGGCAAAACGAAAGATTGTTAGAAACAAAGGGAAACCACAGGAAGAACTTTTATAAAGATAGGTTATTATTGGATACCTTTTGGCCATAAGAATAATCAGGTTTGCTCTCAAACTGCTAAGATTATGCCCACTAGAAAATGGATGCCTACTTGTAGAACTATTCCCTTAAGAAGTGAACATATTTTGAATAGGTCAAATCTGAGACACCATTGCATCTATTCCCAATGATTCCATTGCTTCTACTTCGATATGGATGTTTCTATTTCGATGTGGGTGTTCCAATTATCGTTACTAACCAAGTGGAACCCATTCTTGCATGGGGATCCCAATTATCCATTTATCCATTCTTGTTGCGTGTTCAAGCCAGTCGTTCAAATCGTTACGTGGTACACGGACTCAGGTGCCGTTCCAAGCATATGACCGAGACCCGGTCGCGGCTCATGAACTTCGTGAGCAAATTCATCGGGACAGTTAGATTCGGTAATGATCATTTCGTGCAATTATGGGTTATGGTGATTATGTTGTTGGTGATAGTGTTATCTCTAGAGTATACTATGTGGAAGGTCTTGGTCATAATTTTTTCTCTGTCGGTCAATTCGTGATTCCGATCTAGAAGTAGCCTTCCGAAAACATACTTGTTTTGTTAGAGAACTTGATGGTAAGGAACTTTTAAGAGGAACTCGTGGTTCAAATCTTTACACCATCTCAATCGATGATATGATGACTGTCTTCTCTAACTCTTTGTTGTTCCAATCTGCTTGTTGTCAAAGGCTAAAACAAAAGTCATGGTTAACTGGAATCTGGTCAAAGTCATGGTTATGGCATCGTCGTCTCAATCACTTGAACTTCGGCACCATCAATGATCTCTCCATAAAGGACTTAGTTGTAGGTTTACCTCGACTAAAGTATGAAAAGGATCATCTTTGTTCAGCATGTCAATTGGGAAAAAGCAAGAAGTATGCCCATAAACCCAAACCTACTAACTCATCACGGAAGTTCTTCATACAATTCATATGGATTTATGTGGACCAATGAGAGTGCAGAATATCTTTGGGAAGAAATATGTGTTAGTTGTGGTTGATGATTACTCTAGATTCACGTAGGTCAAGTTCTTAAGGACAAAGGATGAAACTCGATATCATCATCAAACTCATCAAACAGACCGCGAGGTTCGACTTAACAAAACCGTCAGAATTATCCGGACGGACAATGGAACTGAGTTTGTTAACAAACAACTTAGTGAATTTTATGAAATCATTGGAATCACCATCAAAGAAGTGTTCCACGAACTCCTCAACAGAACGGTGTAGTTGAAAGACTAAATCGAACTCTTGTAGAAGCCGCTAGAACAATGTTGATTTACTCAAAGGTTCCAATGTTTCTCCGGGCTGAAGCTATTGCCACTGCATGCTACACACAAAATCGTTCCCTGATTCACACTGTTCATGGAAAAACTCCATATGAACTTGTCCACAACAGAAAACCTAATCTCTCTTTCCTTCGTGTGTTTGGTGCATTGTGTTATCCAACTAATGAGGGTCAAGACTTAGGCAAACTTAGAGCTAAAGGAGACATTGGAATATTTGTAGGGTATGCACCAAACAAAAAGGGATACCGAATCTACAACAAAAGAACCCGAAATATCATGGAAACAATTCTCGTTACGTTTGATGAGATGACCGGTCAAATGGCTCTGGACAATCCAGCCGAACCCGCACTTCAAAACAGTCCCATTGGTTCATCCCTTGTTCCAAACTTTTCTCAAGAAACTCCATATGTACCTCCATCTCAAGATGATTTAAAGAAATTGTTTGATCCTATGTTTGATGAACTTTATGATCCGAGTACTAATGAGGTGTTGATTCCTACAACAGAGGTCTTCATATTCCCGTGAATGAAGTCAATCCCTCGATCTCAATATCATTAAGTCAAGAAGCTGCTCACGATCCTTGATCTCATCAACAAATCATCATTCTTCAAATGTACATCATGGAACTGTTTCTGGCATCAATGATGAAGTTAATCCCTTTGCTACCCATGAAGATGCTCCATTTGAAAACATATTTGCTCCGAATCTTCATCGAACCATCTTCTTCGTGAGACATCGACTCTGCTACTTCAGTCCCTCAACAACTACCACATGAACACCTCCGAAAATGGACTCACGATCATCCATTAGACAACATCATTGGAAATCCTTCTCGTCCGGTATCAACACGGAAACAACTTGCAACCGATGCCTTATGGTGCTTCTTCAACTCCGTACTCTCTAAGATCGAACCAAAAGATGTCAAAACCGCCATGAATGAAGATAGCAGGTTCAATGCCATGCAAGATGAAATTCATGAGTTTGATCGACTTGATGTATGGGAGTTAGTACCTGCTCCAGGTTGTGCTATGATTATTGCTCTAAAATGGATCTTCAAAGTGAAACTTGATGAGCATGGTGATGTGTTGAAGAACAAGGCTCGATTAGTTGCTAAAGGATACCGTCAAGAGGAGAGTATAGAATTTGAAGAATCTTTTGCTCCGGTTCTCGAATCGAGGCAATTAGAATCTTTTTGGCTAATTCTGCAAGTAAGAACATGGTAGTCTATCAAATGGACGTGAAGACGGCATTCCCGAACGGAGATCTTAAAGAAGTCTTCTATGTCACCAACCAAGGCTTTGTGAATCAAGAGCATCCTACCCACGTTTATCGTTTGAAGAAGGCTCTTATGGTTTAAAGCAAGCTCCAAGGGCATGGTATGATACGCTATCAAAGTTTCTTCTATCTTTTGGATTTAGCAAAGGAGCGATTGATCCAACATTGTTCACCGTGAAAGTCGTGCAAACATTTAATTCATGTTCAAATATATGTTGATGATATCATCTTTGCCTCGATTGACCCCAATGAATGTGATCGTTTTCAAATGAAATGAGTTCAAAATTTCAAATGTCAATGATGGGACAAATGTCATTTTCTTGGGATTACAAATTTCGCAAAGTCCGGAGGCATTTTCATAAATCAATCTAAATATGCAACTGAGATCTTAAAGAAATTTGGATTTGATTCAAGTGACCTGTTGACACTCCCATGATTGATCGAACCAAACTAGATGAGGACCACTCGGGGATCATGATTGACCAAACGAAATATCGTAGTATGATTGGATTCCTGATGTACCTCACTGCTAGTAGACCAGACATCTTGTTCGCTGTTTGCATGTGTGCTAGATACCGGGCTAAGCCTACTAAAAAGCACCTTGAAGCGGTTAAGCGGGTCTTTCGGTATCTCCAAGGAACCATCAATATGGGACTTTGGTACCCGAAGGACACCGGTATGTCACTAACGGCCTATCAGATCGATCATGCAGGATGTCAAGATACTCGTCGAAGTACGTCTGGAGGTGCTCAGTTTTGGGTGATAAGCTTGTGAGCTGGTCTTCAAAGAAGCAAATGAGTACTTCTATTTCCTCTACAGAGACAGAATACATAGCCATGTCATCTTGTTGTGCTCAAATCCTTTGGATGAGATCTCAATTATCGACTATGGCTTTGTATTCAAACAAAATCCCTCTGTATCTTGTGATAATAAAAGTGCTATTGCTCTTTCATGCAATAACGCTCAACACTCAAGAGCTAAGCATATCGACATTCGTCATCATTTCATCAGGGAACAAGTGGAAAAGGGTGTGGTGGAATTCTATTTTGTGAGGTCGAATATCGTTAGCGAACATCTTCACCAAAGCTCTTCCAAGAGAACGTTTTGAGTTCATACTTCCACGACTAGGCTTGAAAAGCCTTCAACCAGAAACACTCAAACGTCTTGAGGAAGAAGACGAGGAGTAAAGGTCTATGCTCATCTATCTCTTGTAAATATTTATTCGAAAACAAAATACAAAATTATAAACTTTCAAAATCCATAAAATGAAAAATTGAAAAATCTTCAAAAATATTGTCAATTTTTCATGTTTTCTCGTTCGATAATATCTACGGTCTTTGTCTTTGTCATTCAAAGAATGACACGGGACTTTAGATGTTGCTAAAATTCTTATTAAAAAAAAAAATGGGAGAAAGAAAAAATGGTTTATTGTCATGTCGGCAATAACCCGCTTTCAAAAGAAAAACGAGCCATCTTTTATCATATTTTCAAAATTCCATGCTCGATTCTAAAACATTTATCTCTGAAAAACTAACCTTTGAAAAATAACTCGGACTCTATTTTTGATAATCATCTGGATTTATTTGTCAAAATATCTATCTCTCAATCAACAACCTATGTCATTGATTGAGGGGAGAATGATTTCAATTAAATTAAAAGTTATTTGGCATTCAATTGTTTTCAAAAGATAATCATGCATGTTTAACCAATGGAGTTTAAAATCTCAAAATCAGATCCTTATCAGTTAAAACGCTTTCATAATCAAGTCACAATTCTTCTCAAAAGCTTTCAAAATCAATTTAAATCTATAAGAGATCACAAATCTCAAATGATTTGATAATTGTGATAGGGGAGAATGTGTGATTTAAATTGGATTTAAACCGATAATTCGGTAAATGGTTTTATAAGGATGTACAAGCTCTCCTTCCCACATGTGACAAACGATTTCAAATTTTCCATGCACATGTTGAGGGGGGGCATCTATCTTAAACCTATGATTTGAAACGTGATCACTTATCTCAATGTGCAGGTTCCCTCTAGTATGTGCAAAACTCTTTTCAAATCTCGAGGCACATATTGAGGGGAGCAAAATCATGAAAACCTCATCCTTCCCCAAAATGCTTTATCTACTTGATTCGATTAGGGAAGTGATGTTGATATTTTTTTGAAAATGGTAATCAAAGAAGTTAATTCTTTCTCTTGCCTCCGTGTGGAAAACTATTTCAAATACTTGATTCACATGTTGAGGGGAGTTCTTCTTCTAAAAATATCAAAAACAATTCAGGTACAAAATGCTTTGATAATATATCACAAGTATCTGGATTGATTTTCAAATGGTTTTCAATTGGTTCCTATGGCGGATGAACAATACCAAATAGACCGACCAACTTTACTTTATGTACGGTGATATAAGGATGATAAGGTTAGGTATTTGTTCCCATGATCCGCCAGAGCGGAGGGATCTACCCACTGGACAATCCACTAGATAGTGTAGAGTCCTTAGGTATATTGAAAAAAGGAGAAAATGAGAAAATGGGAAGAGTGCGGACGAGACGAGCTAGTAATCTTGGAATAAACCCAACAAGGTTCTAGTTATGAAGTCTCGGTAAGCGCTGAAGGGGTTGAAGAATGAAAAAGAATTGAATGTGAAAAGGGGTGAAAAGAAATAGCCCTTCAATAATTCAACCTTAGGCGTAAACCGGTTCAATACATATGCTACGGTGGTTACTTAGGTAACTCGGTATTGAAGACAAGACGTCATGGACCCAGTGGCCGACTGCACTAAACTTCCCAAGCTACTCAAGTTCCTCTTAAAAGGGCTTGTTTCATTCTCACCGGGAACCTACATTATCTATCGACTTTCTCTTAGAGATTGTTGATATTGAAGAAGGAGACCCTCTCCCTAGTCTTCGATATAGGATCCAAAAATGCACAAATTGAGTCTAGAGCCACGAGATCATCAATAAATCTCATTAGGACAATTTCAATGAAGACTCTCTGTTTCACACAATGTGGAAAGAGAAATTATATCTTGAGTCCTACGCATTATCCTTGTGGTATTGCCAGAACATCCGAGTGATGTGTTTACATATTCACTATGAAGATGGAAAGCCTTCTGGAGCCAACATCTAACAAGCTCCTGGTAGGTGGCATGTGAGATCTATTATCTGATCAACCATGTGACAAGAACGAAACAATGGGGCGATTCAATCTTTTGAATCAATCACGGTTCAGGTTATGGATTGACGGATACCTTTGAAAAACCGGTCTTTGTGCTTTAAAACTCTTTTCATTAGCACGTCGACCGTGTACTAATTTTCAAATCAAAAGGTGTTTTATGATTGATAATTGATTTTCATTAAAACCTTCGTTATATTGCAAAAACAATTTCTATTGAGCAATACATGATTGTTTCTCAAATCTCTTTTCATCAATCGGTGGACTTAAATTATTGGTTCACTCACTCGTGTTGTCTTCTTTGAGACGTTCGGTTTGAGAACAACTAGAGCAATTGAAACCTGTCAGGAAATTCTTGGAATTATACCGATCACAGCGTACTGTAATGATCAACGGGAACCGTGGGCCGTGTACCTCAATTCATCGAAAGTGATCAAAGACACTTTCGCGCTTTATTGCTAACTGTCTTATGCAGGTACACCCGACGCGTTTGCGGTGATCGTAATGGAGCGGTCAATCCATAGCGCATGCTCACTCAACACATTCATATCAAAAGAAATCATGATTGATGCATCAATGACTCGATATTCTAACTCCATGCTTACGCTCTGCTGCGCCAATATCATGAATCAACGAAAGCTTCCGCTACTCTGATGAGAAGATATCATGATCCCGAATGTGAGCATGTCGGTCCGAAAGTCACAACATCACATAATACCAACACCACAATGGATGTATCCGAGATTTTCTATTAGCCGATGATCTCAAAAGCTGGCTCAACATTATTATCACGTGGATCAGGAAAAGACCTCCACTTGGATTAACCAAACATGCAATGAGTGGAATCAATGACTACGAGCTTTTGAGCAAAGTACTACATCAAGAATGCAAGATCAATTGTTAATGTAATATCTGATTGTATTCAATGTCATTTTAGTATATGTTTGAGGTGACCTCCTTAGGGGGAGATTGTTAGGAATTAGAAATTCAGGTATTAAAGAGTCGGTCACCTCAAGTATATGTAATCGTTAGAAAGCTCGTAGTCGTAGTACTTTTATGTTAAGTAGTATTTAGTTTAGTAACACCGTGAGGAGGGCCGACGGTCTTTACCCATTGTATGCACGATCCACAGCCCGTGTGTGGCTTTTATGTAAGACTATAAATACTCTCTACCTTCCAAGGTAGAGAGTTGGAGCTCATAATAAGAATTTTCTTTCTCTCACTAAAGTTCCCTAAACCTCTAACTTTCTCTCTTTAGAATTCCACTTATACGCCTACTTTGTGTTATGGTTTGATGTGTATGTGAAATCCAATATCCTACAAGAGTCACTAAGAAGGTTCAAGATTGTCTTCATGTTGAGTTTTTAGAAGATCAAGACAAAGAAGTGGTAAAGGTCCCGATTGGATGCTTTGATCTTGAAGTTTTAACTCCTTCTATGAACTATGTACATTTGAGAGAAGAAAATCCGCTTTGTGCACAATGGAAGATTTACAATATGTTGTTCATGGAGTTCATATTAGAGATCTTGCATCTCGCTCATATGAAGAACCTAAACCTGCTTTGAGACTATAGGAGAAAAGAAATACGATGAGCCAAAATCCTCATTGTCTGCTGAGGATCAATCTATTCAAGATGAACTTAATCAGTTGCTTCTTCAAGATGTTTTAGCACATTCTTATCTTACTCGATGACCAAAAGAAGAGCTGAAGAGGTAAAAGAAGAAGAACAAGACCGCAGAGTACTCTCATAGTACTTTGGACAATGTACTTTTGATCAAATCTTGTTGTGCAAGCAGTTACCGATTACTGATTGGATGATTTGGATGATCCTACCATGCCTGGATTAGAAGATACTGATGATGAGTTTGAAGATGAAGGTATCTTCTCAGATTCCACCTGCATGTTGATTTTACTAATTTGGAAGATACTTATTGAGTTCCACAAATTCCAAACTTAAGAATTCATGTTAATCATCCATCGATCAAAATCATTGGTCCGCCTACTTGAGTGATGACTAGACACAAAGCTAAGAGTTTTACTAAACCTCATAATGCTTTACTTAGCTTTTTCTATAAACAAAATAGACTTAATCATAAGGACCCACAAACATTAAACATATGTTTACTTGCTTTATCTCTCAACGAGGAACCCAAGAATATTGCTCAAGCAATGACTAAAGAAAGTTGGGTTGAAGCTATGCAAGAAGAACTGCTACAATTCAGACTTCAAGAAGTTTGGGTCTTATGTGATCTTCCTGATGGTAAGAAGGTCATTGGTACAAGATGGGTGTTAAGAGTCAAGAGAGATGAAAGAGGGAATGTTATCAAAAACAAAGCAAGGTTAGTTGCACAAGGCTCTGATAAGAAGAAGGAGTGGATTATGATGAAGTGTTTGCTCTGTAAGCAAGGATAGAAGCAATTGAATCTTTCTTGCTTTTTGCTTCTTATATGGGATTTGAGTGTTTATCAAATGGATGTTAAGAGTGCCTCGCTTATATGGAAAGATTACAGAGGAAGTATATGTCAAGCAACCCCGGTTTTGAAGATCCTAAACATCCTAACAAAGTCTACAAAGTTGTCAAAGCTCTTTATGGCTTACATCAAGCACATAGAGCTTGGTATGAAGGAAGCTCTCTACCTTTTATTGCAACATGGTTATAGGAGAGGAGCTATAGATAAGACTTTGTTTATCAAGAGAGATAAGAAGGATATCATGCTAGTTCAAGTGTATGTTGATGATATCATCTTTGGAGCTACCAAACAATCTATGGTCAAGGAGTTTGAGAAGCCGATGCGTAATGAATTTCAAATGAGTTCAATGGGTGAGTTAACTTTCTTTTTTGGGACTTCAAGTTAAGCAGTCAAAGGAAGGAATTTTCAAAAGTCAAGACAAGTATGTTCTTGACATACTTAGAAGTTCAATTTTGATGACATGAAGCCTATTACTACACCTATTAAATCTATTAACTCATTAGACAAGGATGAAGATGGACAACCAGTTGAAGTCAAGTTATATAGATCCATGATCGGGCGTCTTATGTATCTTAACGCATCAAGGCGATATCATGTTTCTGATTTGTTTATGTTGCAAGATATCAAGTCTCACCAAGATCTCTCATATGAATCAAATGAAGAGAATTTTCTATTATTTGAAACAACAACCTAAGTTGGGGTTGTGGTATCCAAAGGATTCACCTTTTTCACAAGCTTTTCGGATAGTGATTATAAAGGTGACAACTATGACAGAAGATCAACCACAGGTGGATGTCAATATCTTGGAAGAAGATTAGTTTCATGGTAGTGTAAGAAGCAAACAATTGCAGCAACATCATCCACTAAAGCGAGAATATGTGGCGTTTGCTGCAAGTTGTTGTGGGATGTGGTGTGGATGCGAGAATCACTCTTGGATTATGGGTTCAATTTCAAGAATACTCCCATCAATATTGATAATGAGAGTACCATTTGCATTGTGAAGAATCCAGTTTATCATTCCAAGACCAAGGATATTCGTGATTAGGCACCACTTCATCAGAGATTGTTATGAGCATAGGCTTATTAATGTTGTCAAGGTGCATACGGATGATGATAATATAGCGATTTACTCACCAAAGGATTTGATGTTTCAAGATTTACTCACTTGGTGGTGAGTATTGGCATGATTAATTATTGAGCTACATTTAAGGGGAGGGCTATTTAGTGTAAGTATAGTCCTATGCATTGCTTGAGGAGGGGATATTCATGTTTGTTTGCTGTATATGCTATTGTAAGGAAGAGAATGGAAAGTAATCTTTGCTTTTGCTTTTTATGAAAGTCTGCTTGGAAAAAAGTCTGCACACGTGGAAAAATCTTTGTTCTACGGTAATATTGAGGGGTAATTACACCTAATCGGTAACTTTGTTATTGATGGCGTGATTTTTAAATCTCACCTATAAATAACTACTCTCTGAATTTCCCTCTCATATTGATATCTCCAAATCTTTTCCATATTTCTCACTCTTTCACCTATATTATTAGATTTCTATTTCTTCTGCTCATATAATCATCAATGGCTAATCGTATCTGTTTCCAAACATAACATGGTGGCGAATTTAGACAAGATGAGCGAATGTAATCTTTCATGACATCATCGATTTTCTTCTTGGATCGCCAATTAGTTATGCGCTATTAGTAGAACCAGGTGTTATTGAGCCCTGGATTCAACAATTTAGGGAAACTGCTAGGGTTCATATGGAGAATGATGAAGAATATATTCATGCTATGGTTGCTGGGAAAAATGTCAAGTTTGAAGCCTCTATTCGTGAAGACTTATTGTTTGATGATGTTGATGGGGCCTGTTCATTTGATAAGCAACTGATTTGGGATACTTTTGGGCACATTGGTTATGAAGGGTCCTTAAGCGAACAAACATTCAGAAACCCTTATTTTGTCCTCACCGGAAGTTTTAGTGCATGTGTTGCTTCATTGTATTAGTGCTAAAAGTACTTCATGGGAGCAATTTGGATCTAACATATCATCTGCTATAGTGGGATTGCTATCATGATGTTTTCAATTTTTCAAGGCTAATTCTAGATGGAATGCTTTCACACATCACTCATGGTTCAAAATGGTTGATGTATCCAAGGTTTGTTCAAGTATTCCTCAATAAACAACTTTCCGATGTACCTAAACCTACAAGTCTTTTAACTGTTGTGGTACAACAAGCCAAGATTTTCACTTTCATGGCTAGGAAGAGTGATTTATTAACTGGAAGGGACACTAGTTAACTACTTCTATGATGGAAGTTGTTCAAGCTGCCGCCGTAGATGTACTGAGAAGATGAAGATAGTGTAGTATCTTGCTTCTACACAAGGTCTGCATCTGCAAGTCTTGCATCTCAAAGTCGTGCATCGAGGAAGGCTGTAATGCATCACAAGGTCATTTCCCCAAAGTACCGAAGTTCAAGAAGATGTTGTAGATTCACCTTCACCATCGCACAAAGATCTGCATTCATGATTCTCAACAGAAGATCATTCATCAATTGAGGAGATGATTCAGCCTACTATACCTCCTGAAGGTTTGACATTGGATAATTATTTTCTGATAAGGGAGTTAGTTAAATTGAAGAAAACTACAGAGGCTCAAGCTAAACAGATTAAGAAGTTGAAGCTCAAGTTTAGAAGACTTAAGAATTTTGTCTGGCCATTGGTTCAACATCATCGTCTATGGGTCAAATCTAAAAAGAATGAGCAAAGGCAGTTTAAGAAGACAAAACGCCAAAAGGTTCAAAAGCCATCATCTTCTATCCAATTGGGGAGGAATTTAGAAGAAAAGAATTTGAAAGAAGATGTTAAGGAGAATGAACCTCAAGGTACTGAAGAATATGTTAATATTGAAAGTACTGAGGAAGAAAGGACTGACGTTCAAGAAACCGAGGAACAAGTTATTGATGTTCAAGTTCAAGGTACTGATGATCAAGGTACTACTGATCAAAGTAGTGCTTTTCAAGGATCCTTTAGGCAAGGATTGATTACTCCAAGGATGTTAGACTTTGAAGAAGAAGCTGGTCCTTCAACACATGAAGAAGCTGCTGGTCCTTCAAATGTCATACAAGAAGAAGAAGCTACACCCAAACCTATACATACTGCAAGTGATGACGAAACCATTGCTGAGATTTTGCATGATTTATCAAGGCCAAGGGGTGTTAATATTCTAGGAGTACAAGAAGAAGAACAACCAAGAGCTTCTCAACCTGTTATTGATCCTAAGGATAAAGGAAAAGGTATTTTGGTAGAAGTAAAGAAGAAAAAGAAACCAACTTTGCTTACGGATAAGGGCTGCTCAAAATGCTTTGAATGAGGGAAGCTAGAAAGGTACAAGTACCGAATAAGCTGAGGTTGCTAAGTAGAGAAGAAGAAGCTTTGAATGAAGAAGCGGCTAGGAAATTACAAGAAGAATCGAATGAAGCGGGTTACTATACCATCACCACTTCCTATTTCTTCTCTGCCAAGAAGACCAAATCTTGCTAAACAAAGGAATACAATGATGGCTTATCTCAAGAAGATGGGATATGTTGGTTTGAACAAGCTGAATTATGTTAATATGAAAGAATTATATGAAGCTGTTCGTGAAGAATATAAGAGACAAGTTGAAAATATCAAAGATTTTAAAGATGATGATGCTTAAAAAGAAGAAGAAAGAAGAAGAAGAAAAGAAAAGAAAGTTAGAAAAGAAAAAAGAAAAAGTACTGAAGTTAAAGATCATCAGTCATCAAAGAAAGTTGAATTAAGATCTGAAACAGATGATGAACTGAAGAACTACTTAAGAATAATAGATTTTGAGTATTCAAAAGATGATGCTGAATTGAAGATGAACAAATCTCCAATAACTACTTTTGAAGTTGTTGAGTCAAAAGATGAAAAATATCTGATGTTTCACAAAGAAGATGGAAGTTTTAAGGTGTTCAATATGCTCTGGGATTTATTGCATATAATTGATAGAGTGGATGTATTCCATTTATATCATGTGGTCAAAGAATATTATGAACACAATCCATCGTAGAGTTTTGGTTTAGTCTTACTTGGAGATCTCATAACTATTTGGGAACCTGAAGAAAAGTACTGCTGAGATCTGGAAGAACCAAGAAGATTGGGAGATTACTTGCCGGAGATTCTTTGAAGAATCTGGAATACATGTTCTAGAGCTAGAAGATGGGACAATGATTCACATGTTAGCTGATAGAAGATATCCTCTTACATGGATCTCATGAGAAGGATGTTGGAGCATGGAATGGAAGTTGAAGAAGACAATGAAACAACACTTATGGTTATTAAATTGTTTATCAGATGACGAGAGATACCGCTGATGATCGGATGAATAACGGTATGAATTTTAATTGATTAAATTTTTATATATCGAGTACTTTATTCAAAGTACTGCTGATCAAACAGTACTTTCATCAGTAACTCTTCGCTTGCATTTTAATCCATTCATTGATTTTGAAAAACTTTTGTTAAGTAATAAATATTTTGAAACAAAGGTTAAAAGAAATAAATGGTTTTTGAGATGATAACACCAATAGGTTATCAATCCACCATGGTTACAAAAGGATTGGCTAATCCATGAGCAAACGACTCTAGTAAAGATATCTCAAATCCGTTTTTAGTTGACAACTTGCTAATAAGTTGTATGGTAATCAACTCACTATATCAATATTATGAAGAGTTGGCTAGCCAACAAGAAAATGGCTTGTGGTAAAGGCTGTGGAAAAACCATTATATGGTAATTAGTTCACCATGATGAAAGAACGAACTAGTCCAAAGGGTACAAACTTTTGGTAAAGACAACTCAAATCTATTGATAGCAGATGATTTGCTAAAAATCATATGGTTATCAGTGTACCATGATCTTACACATCAAAAAATTTGGCTACCTGAGTTAATGGCTTTGGTAAAGAGTCATCAAAATCCATTAAATTTTCAATGATTCACCTCTCACAGGGAGTTAACACACACAGCAGTGATGAGAATAGACTGGAACTTAACCGAATTAATTGTACAAATTGTCTTATGTTGCTTTGAAAGATGGAGCTTGCTGAATGTTCTGAAAAGAAATAAGATTGTTGATTGATGTTGAAAAATTACACAAATAAAGACTACTTTGATAATGATATAAGCAGAGAATCTACAAAGATAAAATCCGAAGATAAAGTCACAATTCCTCTTTGAAGACAAAGATGTTAAAGCTAAATTGGCTAAGGAAACTTGAAATCAAACAAGTAGAATTCAAGTTAGGGGAGGATTGTTGGGATATAGAAAGTTAAAATCTGAAGAGTTAAAGTTTGAAGAATGACAAAGCATCTGGAAAAGTCAAAGTAATCTGCTAAAGAAAAGAATGTCAGAATCGCTTATTCATCAAAGTATCTGTAAGTTTAAAGTCGGTTGTATTAGATTAAAGATAGAAAGTAATGTTTATCTAGAACTTTTTAAGTATTGTTTACTTCCGGGACGCATACAAGGATAAAATTGTAAATCATTTAGGGTTATCCTTGAGCCTATAAAAGGACCCCTAGATTGATATTAGATTTACGCGTGACATTATTAGAGTTTTAGAGAAGTTCGATATTATTAGAGTTGTTAAAGAGTCTACATAATAAGCAGAGTTAGAGTTATGAATAAAATCGTTCAAAGTTAAAGTTATTCTTCTTAGCTTTGTTAAGTAAATTCCGCATGCTTAATAGAGTTTGCTCAGTGTTTCATTGTTAATAACTTAGGATTTATCCGAGGTTATTAAACCTTAACAAGCTATTTAAGTTAGTTTGGTTAGAGTACATTGATCCAACATTTGCACATAGAAAAAACTGCCCTTCGAAGCTGTTATGTTGGTATATACCCTCGCAAATAGATTTGGCACATCTCCTTCAGGTCTTTTAGCCAAAAGTTAACCGTTACCCCCAGGATACAAATTCAAAAACCCCTTAACACCTTTAGAGTTGGTTCATAGCCATATGCTTTACACATTACTATGAATGTGTTCAGTTTGGCTAAACCAAACGGGTTGAACCTAGAGATATGCACCTTGTAATATTGCATTAACTCTAAAATAAGCGGGTGAAGTGGAATCCTAAGGTTGGAATGGCTAAAAGAATGAGTGTATAGCTCTACGAAACCTTTTGGAGCATCAAAGATACCCTGATTACACTTGGGCAACATGATTTTAAACTCTGGTGGGATCGGGTAATCAGCTAGATGGTCATGTAAGTCTTTTGCAGTTAAGGTACATTTTTGCTGCTTAATAATGAATTTTGAATCCATACCTATTTTAAACTACAAGCAAAAAAGGAGTATTTACCTCTGGTTTCGGAGCTGGTGAAGCGATCGTCAAAATTTTACTGCGTGAAAAAGAAGACAGAGAGAGTAAAATATTTTAGGGTTTCAACCACTTCCCCTTAAATACTCTTTTCACCGTTTTTAAAATCACACACGTTTCCCTAAGAGTTACTCTTATCCGGATTTAAAACGTTTTTAAAATTTAAAAAAAAAGTCTTTTTAGTCACCGGGTAAAGTGGGGATTTGTGATCACTGTAGCGGGCAGCTAAAGAGATTAGTTGGCATTAAATGCGTAGGTTAGGCGCATAGTTATATTTGTAAATGATAAACTTTGGCCGAGAGGATATTTTTCTATTTCAGGATGAAGTCGAAAGCAACGCCTCTTCGCTCATATGCATCACTTTGATCGGGGCTTAATGATACCTCCGGTCAAGGACACTCCTTCGTCGGCCCTTCGCTCAAGGCCCAAGTTAGGTCTCCGTAATATTCATAAAGGCCAAACCATTCGTAGCAAGATCTGAGGTTAATGCATGGGAATGCATTCGGTGTCTTAAGCCTTCAGTGTATACTGATTTAAAGAGCAGCGTATCAGAGAACCTCCACGATTGGGGTCAAACCCACGATCTCCCTCTCTCTTCCCTGGCTTCCCCGCCTAAGTTTGAGCGTGGGTCACTAAGTTCTAGCTATACTGCAAAAACACTGACGCCTCTATATTCGACATTCACAGAGGTGCCCTAACTCTCTATTTCTTTCACCACCATAAATAGGTCGACTCGCAACATGACAAGGTGGTAAGCTAATTCAACACTCATCTCTTTACTTACACACACTTATACATCCATAACTCATACTTACTCACGTCGAGGTGGTTCCGCAGTGGTCCACCCCTCAAGCAGAATTACTTAAATATAGTGTCTTCAGATATTTATTCATTCGCTTAAAGACACAATCTCCGCCGGAGATATATACCCCTACATACCTTTCATCATCATCAGCCCGGTAGTACAATCATTGTACAATCACTATTCATTTCTGTACTTTACTACTCATTTTTACTATATTAAATTTTACTATTCACCCCTGCTTTATTCTCACGCTCTGTAGAAGTTAACCTATTTTCATGATAACAACCATCACATTAATTCGGCCGATCATTTTTTCAAGTTTAACAAAACCATGTCTACGATTTACGTAACATCCCGATATGTTCATAAAAAATCCTAAACAAGAGAAATAAGTGTTTCTCATATCAAATGACATTTTCACAAGTTTTGGATTTTTACATTTTCTGGATTGCGTTTTATGTGTTTTACACGTTTTAAGCCTACGGTTTTAGGTTTTTACGACAATTAAGCACCCCCGATAAAACTTATCACTAATTTAATTTGCTAATATAGAGTATATTGATAATTTTTAACATATTTATAAGTTTTATATTTTTAGGATACCCGGTTTCAAGTTTCGTGACTTAAAGACTTACTGTTAGCAATTATCGGGACCAAAACTTACTCCGTAAACTAGATAACACCAAGTTTTATCCAGCTAGTCATGACATACATGATCTTGGCCTTACGGCGTTAAGTCAAAGGAACTTCCTTTTCTTCGAGCAAGTTTTTCAACCACCTAGGTAGTGAACCTAATCATTGTAGTGTAGTATTGGGTAAGCCTCGGGGATTAATATCATTCTCTAGGAGAATAGGAATGCTAGAAAGAAATGTATTTTGAGAAGGTGGGGGTTGAGGATGATTCTTTTTTATCTTTTATTGGTTTTTTAGAAAGCTAGGGTAAATATCTCAGGGCAATTGGTTTGGGGGTGGTACTTCTACAGATTACCCTACTTATCTAATTATCTAATTATCTAATACTACGGGTAGCTATGTCTATTTGATGTGTCGTATGATGATTAAAAATGTGTTTACCTAGATACTATTACTCCCTAGTTATCTTTTATTGTTCGGTTGAATTGTCACACCTTATCTTAACGCGTTGTATTCCTAAGGTCATAGGGCATGCGTAGTCCCTAGTTCTTTGAAGTTATCTTTTGGGTTTAGCATACGAAATCCGCAAGCCCTTAAGCTATTTCATTCATAAGCCTCACTTTCACAAAGCATAATCAAGCATTAAACACAACGAATGATGCCTAATTGCACTCCTAAGCCAATTTACAATTAAGATAAGAAACAACCTAACAATAATCAATAACTAGGTTTCATAGATCTAAGCAAACACATAAGAAATTTAGCTAGACATGGTAAACAAGCAAGCATATACACAATCAATTGAAGACATAATGATGCTTTGGATTAAAATACTTATCTCGATGTGTAAATTAGGGTTTGGGACCCTAAGATACTGTCCAAATTGGACTACAAATGTTTAGGGTTTTTTTCTCCAAAAGTCTACTTCCTAAATGCAAAAATGAATTCTATATATGTGACAGATTTACACTTGTGACGGCGTCGCCTTATAGGTGGGACGCTGTCAGCTCGCCGTCATTAGGGTTTTCGTCTTGGCCAAGTTATCGATGGGACGGTGTCACCTTGGAGTTGTGACGCCGCCAGTCTTCATATGGGACGTCGTCTTGGTTCTGGATCTGGGCCGTCTGAGATGAAAAGTCTGAGTGACGCCCTTCTTCTTCAAAGCCTGACGCCGTCAGGTGTTATGAGCAAAAATTCCACTGATCCGTCTAGTGCATGTTTTTACGGCGTCACCCTTTGTTTGGGACGCCGTCAAGTTCAGTTTGAGTAGCTTGAGTGGCTTCGATGTTGACTTTGCCATTTTCTTCATGTATTCACTTCTTTGCGTCCAAATATG
>OU343216.1:106557505-106581606 GCA_910596185.1 Chrysanthemum makinoi | reverse complement strand
TGCTTTGGGCAACAGACGAAGATAGAGAATTGGAAACATTGGATCCCCACGTGTTGATGGGTTCCTTTTGGTTAGCACAAGCAATCTTTGAATCAGCAGAAACCCTAGATGCAATGGCATTATCCCTAGGAGTTGAACTAGTAGAAGCATCAGACTTAGTCAAATGACATTTTGTGCTTAATGGGATTATTCTACCAGTTAGCTTCCAAACCTTAATGGCACTATTCTAGACATAATGGATCTAGCTATGGGGTAAGGTTTGCCATGCGTTAATATTCGACCTGTGGGCTTCCACTGAAATCCTACATTTGTAAACACATTCCCTATAGGTTTCCAGTATTGCTTAATCTGTTTCGCTCTCCAAGCTTTCTTAAGCGGGTTATGAATCTTAGACCTCAGAAATAACACATCACATTTATCATGATTACCAGAAATTAAACATTTTTACATGTTTTGCAGACAGCATAAGGCCTCGAATTAATTTTAGTAAGCTTAGAGCTAATACTAGAACTAACACGATTCTTTTTGTTCAAATCAAACTTCTTGTCCCTATAGTGTTCTTTCACTTCCTTATCATGATCACTTTTAGTTTGCGTAATCCTATCCTTCTTTGCATTGCTTCTAGGTTTTGACCCGCAAACTTTAGTGTCAATCTTAACATCTGTAGAAGTAACTATGGGAACACTACATGGCTTCACTACTTTCTGCATTCCTGGTCTAGAAGTGCTGGTATATGAAATTCTAGGAGGCACATCACAAGTTGCTTGCTTGAATTTAGACATGGAACAAGGCATATCAAGGGTCACATGCTTGGCTTTAGGCATAGAACAAGGCACAACTATTCTATCTCGCCTATTGCTAGATTTCGGACTTGTGACAATTACATACTCTAAGAGTTCCTGAGATCGTTTGGCATCCATGCAGGCATAGGCTATAGTACTATCAAAAGGTTTTTCTAATCTTTCATCTTCAACAATCTCACGGAGACCCTTCAAACTTTCCTTAAGGTATGAGAGATATGCTTTATGTGCAAGTTCATTATTCCTAATGGGAGGGGGAATATATAACATATCGATAGCATATTTATCACAAGCAGAAACCTTAGGAACATAGTATTTGCAATTGGGGATTGGCAACTTTCCTTTCACCTCACGCTTCAGATTCTCAATATCGTTAAGTAAAGAAGTTATCTTTTCAATTTGTTTATCATGATTAACTTTAAATGAATCACATAACTCTTTGTTTTGATCATTAACCTTTGAAATTTTAGCTTTAAAACAATCATTTTCCTTTTGCAAGTTATCAATTATGTTTTGAAGTTGGAAATTCTGAGAATCTAAAGGTGGAGGCATATGGGAACCAGTCACATCCTTCTTTTCACCTTTCAGTTGTGAAATTTGGGCTTTCAATCTTTTGATCGTTTTATAATGAGCTCGAATTTGTTTATCACGTTTGCTAATTTCAAAAACTGCATCAAACTCAGGAGCATCAGAGGATGTCTTGATATTTGAGGTTTTAACATTTTCTTTGAGATGTTGATGTTTTAATTGCAAAGCAAGATGTTCAACTTCTAATTTAGAATAATGTTTGACCAAGTTATCATGATCATCCTGTTCTATTTTCTCATGCAATTTTGAATTTTTTGTTTCAAGCTCAATGACACGATCATGAGAGACTTTCAGAGCAACAGATAATTCATGAAATTGAGAAGCATTAATGGAACAATTTGTAGCAGTGAAAAACACATCTTGAGCAATACATTCTGAAATCAGATTCTCATTCAGTGTATGCAAGTTCTTCCTTTCAATCTCATTATATTTTAATTCTCTCTCATAGTCACTAACCTCAACAATCATTGCATCAAATTCCTTTTCCATTTCTTTAATATCAGAATGTGTCCCTTTTTTAAGACTCTCAAATTGATCTTTTAGTTGTTTAAAGAAAGGCATGACCTCAGTTAAATAGCATTCTTTAGTTTGCTCAAAACCCCTTTCCCCTTCAGTTATACAAGTGGGTGTGATCCTTTTCTTACAAGTTTTCTCAAAATCAACAAATAGTTGAAAGATAACATATTGACTGATTAAGGTCTTGCTTTTAGTGGCAATAGATCTAGGAACTAAGTGCATTGGTGTATTAGGAGGATACACAGTTGCTTTAGGCAGTTTCCTACAAGGGGGATTCTTTTCAACAAGATTTTCAGCTTTTTGCATTTCCATATCCTTTTTTCAGAACACTTGTTCAGGGGTTAATAGAGTCCTGAGGCTTAAACTTTTTCAAGGAGATCCAATTTTCTTTAGTGTAATTATGGGGTTTGATCGTTATGTTATTCTTTTCACACTCAGGATCTTCTAACTTCTTATTCATTTTCTCCCTAGTGACTTCATCAGATTTCTTATCTTCCTCAGTGCACTCAACGCAACAAGGTTTCTGCCTAGGCTTAAGGATTTCATTACCATCATAAAGCACCTTATGAGCATTTCTAGCCTTTTTATTTACCTCTGGATTTGGTTCCTTAACAAGGGGAATGCTATGCTTATCGCTTAAGACTCTATGCTTAGTGATCATGTGAGCAGTCTGAATGGTATTCCCTTGTACGTACAACTTATTTTCAAGCTTGTCTTTCAAAGTTTTTAGATTGGAAAAATCATTCAAAAGTTTTGATTCCTTAGCCTTGAATTCTTGCTTAAGCATTTTAACATTTTCTTGAAGTTCGTGTTTTTGCTTAGCAGTTTTAGAAAGCTTTTCATGTAAGGAGTTTAACTCTTGTTTTAATACATCTTCTCTAAAATTACTTTTTCTAATGATTGTACGTATTTGGACATCCATTTCCTGCTCACGGGTGGTCAACTCAAACTTAGCACGCTGTTCATAAATAGCAACTTGATCCTTATATATGTTAAGCTAAGTGGTAAGGGAATCATCGAGGCACAAATGCGCGTACTCATGCAGTTCATAATCATCATTTTGAGTAGAAGATGCACAACTAGGTACAACAGAAACTTCCATGCAACTTACCTCAGCATTGACATACACAAAATGTGACGGGTGCATCTCTATCTTGGGTACATCCGAAGCTTCCATGGAGCGTTCCTTTGCATTAACTTGCACAGGTTGTGTCTGGTGCACCTCTCTCTCTTGTGAATTTGAGCACAAAGATTCCATTTTTTCATTATCCGACTCATCATTTTTGTTGTTATCTTGACATTCTGCATTCAGCAACACCCGATTCTTCAACAGATACATTACCCAACTTATCACAACAATCTTTCAACTGCACCTGACACTCATTCACGTCTTCATTCTTTTGAGCCGATTCTTCAATGTACTTTTTCACATTATCCATGAGTTGGATAAATGTCTCAATGAATTCTTGAATTTCCATTCCAGTATATTTTTTGAAGGAAATTCCAGTCAAGTGTTGATCGCTATCATGAATATTCCCCATGATGAATGGTGAAATTGTTTGTAGATTACTTGAAGAGCTGCACTGGAACCATCCTTTTTAACCTCTTCATTGGTAAGTTGCAGCTTTAAATGTTCTAAGTTCAACAACAAGCTTCTTGTCAATATAGGTAAGTCCCTGGCGGAAAAGAGCACTACATGTTCGATCCCCAGCTATGGATAACAGTTGTATAAGGTGCAGATGAAGTAGCTGATATGGCTCAATGCTGCATTCCATTTGCGTGGCATTCTTATTGTACTCAGAACATGAAGATCTCACATCCTCATTGTTTAATTCAAACATCTTTAACCGTTCAGGGTAGCATACTTTATCATTGTTGTCCACAGCATCATACAATTTAAGCACTTCTGAAATCACTGGGTCAGTAGAGTAAGACATGATGTGGTAGAATGCACGGGATTTTACAAGTCTATGAGTTAACCGAGAAATAGAATCTTTCGCGGGATTTTACTAAAATCAAGACCAAACCGTGATACAATGACCAATAGAACGAGTTAAGATAACTGATGGACCCACACAATGATAGAGGATTATGTGTTAGGAGTGATGAATGTTTGAAGGATTAGCTGAAGTGTTATTTGGTTGTGAATTGGATTTGTTAATGCACGTTTATACGGTGAAATTTAGGTCTAAAGACTTAAAAGCTCAATAACTTCCTTTCAGAGGGGATTTGGGCCTCGAAAATTTCGTTTCACGACATCGTGGTGAAACCTCACAATATTCAGCCGTTCCGGTCGTTTTGGATGTATTTCGCTGGAAAACGGAGTTACGGATCAAAAGTTATGACCGTTTGAAGTTTTGACGTAAAAAGTCAACTTTGGTCAAACTTCTTCTTCGTAAAAATCAACCAAGTCGCTATAACCCTTGAACCAAGTCGCTAAGTCACCAAGTCGCTAAGTAGCAACTCGCTAAATCACCAAATCGCTAAGCACCAAGTCGCTACACAGTCAAGTCGCTAAAGAGCAACTCGCTAAGGTCCAAGTCGCTAACACCAAGTCGCTAAGAATTTTGACAGCAAGTCGCTATGCACCAAGTCGCTAAGAAATCAAGTCACTAAATAGCAACTCGCTAAGGACCAAATCGCTACCACCCAATCGCTACAAAACTTAAAGAGCAAGTCGCTATCAAAATTTAAAGCAAGTCGCTACCTTACCAAATCGCTACCCGTAGTGGAGAATCCACCAACAGTACTTTTTGTCGGCTTGTCTCTAAAGCAAGTCGCTAGGACCAAATCGCCACCAAACAACACTACAACTCCGCGATTTTTTTGAAGCAAATCGCTAGCAAGAAAGTTATACCGTGAGCCAAGTCGCTAACTTGAAAAACTTCCAAAACACACTTTTCAATCCAAAAACAACCCAACCACGATGATTCAAGCCTTCCAAATCACAACCTAACTACTTATGATGATCCTAAACACAAAAGTACAATCAAAATCCAAACTTTAACACAAGAACTCAACCAAATGATGCAATAACCACTAAACTTTCTCAAACTCAAAAACCACCTAAAAACCACTAGAAATCCAAAGATATGTAAGAGATGATCTAACCATGGCTCTTGATACCAATTTTAGGATATTGGATTTCACATACACATCAAACCATAACACAAAGTAGGCGTATAAGTGGAATTCTAGAGAGAGAAAGTTAGAGGTTTAGGGAACTTTAGTGAGAGAAAGAAAATTCTTATTATGAGCTCCAACTCTCTACCTTGGAAGGTAGAGAGTATTTATAGTCTTACAATAAAACGCCACACAACAGGCTGTGGATCAGGCATACAGTCGGTAAAGACCCGTCCGTCCTCCACGGTGTTACAAAACTAAATACTACTTAACATAAAAGTACTATGACTACGAGCTTTTTAACGATTACATATACTTGAGGTGATCGACTCTTTAATACCTGGAATTTCTAATTCCTAACACTAACCACCCCCTTTTCCTCGGTAAAAGTAAATGTCATTTCAAATTTTAAAAAGGGTTTGAAATCCGGTGGTAAGGGGATAAGTCAGGACACGTGTAGGGCCGAGATTTAACATATGTAGGGGTATATAAAATGTAAAAACAGTAAAACCCTAACATAATTTTATCTCTCGCCCAAGTTTTTCACCTACTAAAACCTCTTCCAATCAAGCTTTCGATCAAACAAGGTAAAGTGTTCCTTCATATCTGTTTTTCAAATACGTTATTGTGGATTTTAGAAGGATCAATGTCTACCAATAAAAAATTTGTAATCAAACAACAAGGTTGCACCTTGATAAGGGAGGAGCTCAAAGCGTTCCTCACCGATTATCCAATTCCAAAAGAACATAAAATCATGTTACCTAGTAGAAATCAAGGGATATTTGATGCCCCCGAAAACTATATAAGCCTGTATACCCATGCATTCACCACCTCCAACCTTAGGATACCGTTGCACCCTTTGATTTTAGAATTCCTCCGGTACTATGAGGTACACATTTCTAGGTTTAACCCTTTTGGCCTAGCCAAGCTTACGACATATATTGTGATGTGCAAAGCTTATGGGTTCGAACCATCATTGACTGTGCTTAGGGGTTTCTCGAATTTATACCTCGGAGGAGATTGGTTGACCTTGGCTAAGAGGGGTGAAAGGGATGTGCCCATTCTCATAGATAGGCCGTTTACAAATATCAAGAACTGGAAAGGCAAATTCTTTTATATCCAAAACACCATTATCCCTCCGACATACTCTGCATTGTTAAACCCAGAATTTCAATATGACGAAAAAAGGTTCAACGATCCCTTGCCCTATACTGTGAGATGGAACCCTTTGTATGAGCGTTTAGCTCGTCATCCAGCTGATTGCCAAACATTCCCTGAGCCAATTATTTTCATGGCTGGCATTGCTGAAAGATGGGAGGGATCTCCTTTGGTACCTGAGATTATTTGTGATGGAGAAAGTATGTATTTTTTTTATTAATATAAGAAATAAAAACTTATCTTTCTGATATTTATCTTAGTTGCTCCTTCATGCAGAAATGTCATTCAGAAACTTTGTGGTAGCTGGTGGTGCAAAGGAGGTGAGCTTCATTCCAAAGAATCCCCAAGAGACGAGCTATGGCGTGGGCTCTCCGTCAGTGTCAATAAATAAAAATGATGTGGAAGCCCAACCCATCGAGCCTGTATCCTCTGCTCCTCCGTCAAAGGAACTCATAGATGTGGAAGACCAACTTGTGGAGAATGTTGCTGACTCTGATAAACCAGTCTCCGAAGGACATTTGGCCATCATAGGACCCTCAGGCATATGTGAGAGGGTCCGAAGCAGGAAAGGTGCCAGTGCAAAAGCTGTGAAGTCCGCTTCGAAGAGGAAGCTTATCCTACCTACTCCTCCTTCTCGAACTACCCGGCAAAAGAGTGCCCAGGGTAAGGCTGTGGAATTTCCACCCATCGAAGGGCCCAGCAGTGATGATATCCATGGTAATGTTTCTTGCCTGTAACAAAAAATTAGATACCAGTAATAATATATTAACAAATTTATATATGTTGCAGGACTTCCTGATACGAAAGAACTTCCCTCTCCCCTAGCTTGTCACCAACTCGTGGGCCATGTAATCCCACCCAAGTGGAAGGGGGTGATGGACAACATGTCCATAGAAAGGCTCTGTGACCTTCATGACAAAAGTTATGTCCGACAGTGCATGCTAGACAACCAACTCAATGCTAGGACAAGGGAACTGCTCCGTGCTGTCACCAAAGCTTGAGAAGAAATGGATGTTATGCTGAGAAGGGAGAAGGCTAGGGATAAGAAGTATGTAGACCTGGAGAAGAAGTGTGAGGATGCCTTGGAGGATTTTGACAAGAACCCCTTGGTGCAAGATCTCAGAGCTGAGAATGAAAAGCTCAAAGGTCAACTGGCAACGAGCGAGGCTGAATGCAGCAGACTAACTATCGAAGGCTCAAAGGTCGTAGGCTATAAAGAGCAGATATATGTTCTTTCATCCAAGTGTAGAGGCCTCGAACAAGAGAGAGCGAAGTTGCTGAACCAAGAGATCAAGCTTAGAGAAAAGGTAGATGGGTTAAACCTTCGTCTGAAGATGCTGAAGAAGGATAAGGTGGACTTGGTAACCAAGGTGATCCCCTATGTTGCTATGGAACTTTACCATAGCGATGATGTGGGGATTGCAATTGGGAATCTGGTGAATTCAGCCATATTCCATGGCAAGTGTACCACTTTGGAGGAGATAGCTGCGACGGAGGAACCGGTGAAACTAGAGGAAGTTCCTTACTACAAGGCAACTCATGAGAAAGAGTATGATGATGCAGGTAATCACTTAACTGCTTTAGAGTTCCCTTTCCTTACAGATGTGACGAAGGATCCAGCGGCCTCTATTGAGGACCTGCTAGCCAAGAAGCCAAGGAAAGTCCAGCCTCCGTCTCCCTCTAAGAAGACTCCGTCACCCAAGGCTCCCACCCCAGGTTCAGCTGATCCCACTCATTCCAAAGTTTGATGAAGGCAACCATGTGGTTGTAATTTGATCCCTAGGGTGGTATGTACCCTGTTTAAAACAATTTGTCTGTGTTCCTTTCCAGGCTTCGTGCCTGATGAAACAATTAACATTTGGTATGTGTGATGTAGGCTACGACCTAAGACAATGTTTTGTTTGGTTGGATCATTAAGGCTACGGCCTATTTAGACTAGTTAAGCTAGTCATTAATCTACATTAAAGCGACTAGGGCTTGTATTTTGCCATGTGTGATTCTTCTCTTTTTATTTTACTTGCGTAAAAAAAAATTTTACAACCTAAGGCGTATGGTAGATGCATAGCCTCATTGTGTGTAGTTACTTCACCAAGAATATTAGCAATCATATAATTTGACTGCTGACAGAGGGTCACGACCCACTCCATCTTGATCCTTTGGGCAGTGAAAGGCTTAAAATACCTTAAGGCCATATAGGAAAGTTAATGTGAAGTTGAGGTGGATGTTATGCATATGAGCAAGACACGTTGTCAGTCTTTGTACATCCCTTCGTCATTGAAACTTATAAAGCGACTTGGTGGGCAAATCTTTGTTGTATTGAACAAAACAAGAGATTTGAGGGAAATGCGTTATATCATTAAGTGGGTAGAGAGGATTACATCATTTTAAGAAATGAATACTAGACGCCTACCATTAATGCTTCTTTCCCCAAGTGAGAAGAATGCAAATACATTGATTGAAAGCAAAAATAAAAAATGTCCTCAGACATTGTAAGTTTCATACGTAGAACTTACAAAGGGTAGTGCCATTCCAGGTTCTATCAATAGCGTCTCCATCCAAAGTTTCCAGCTTATAGGCTCCGTTGCCATATGCTTCCTTAATAACGTAGGGCCCTTCCCATGTAGGTCCTAGTTTACCCTGGTACTCAGCTTTACTTGCGGTGTTGAGTCGGAGGACGTATTCCCCTGGTTTGAAGGTCAAAGGCCGAACCCGATTGTTGTAGTACCTTTCAATCTTTTGCTTATGGATAGCCTCTCTGATTGAGGCTATTTCCCTTCGTTCTTCGAGTAGGTCTAGGTTGCTACGGAGTCTTTCCTCGTTATCTGCTGCTTCGAAGTTCATGACCCTTTCAGCTTCGACACTTACTTAGAAGGGATGACAGCCTTCCGTGCCATATGTCAAGCTAAAAGGTGTCTCTCTGTGACTTGACTTTGTATGCGTTCTGTGAGCCCAAAGTACTTGAGGTAGTTCATCTACCCAACCGTGGTGACTGTATCCCGGCCTTCGTTCTATTCCTTGTATGATGTCCCCGTTAGTAACTTCCACTTGTCCGTTACCTTGAGGATGGTAGACGGAAGTGAAGGATTGTTTGATATTCAGGCCTCTGCAAAACACGGGGAATACCCCTTCGCGACCGCTTTCCATTATCTGAAATGATGATGTGAGGTACTTGAACCGATTGATAATATGCTCCCACACAAACTTTTCCATGTGCCTTCCTGTGATGGATGCCAAAGGCTTCACTTCCACCCATTTAGTGAAGTAGTCGATGGCTACAACCAAGAACTTTACTCCTCCGGGAGCAATTGGCAGAGGACTACGATGTCTATCCCCCATTGGCTGAAGGGCCATGCGGACGTCACAGAGGTCATATCTTATTTTGGTAGCCTTGGAACCCTTGAGTGAATTTGACAGGCTTCACACTTCTGAATGATTTCGACGGCGTCCCTGTGCATCGAAGGCCAGTAATATCCGATCCTCATGATTTTAGAAACAACGGAGCGGGGTCCTGCTTGAAGCCCGCAGGATCCTTCATGCACTTCTTGAATGATGTTGGCGGCTTGCCTAGGTCCTACACAACGAAGCCATGGGGATAGAAAGGATCTTCGGTATAGATAGTTCCCCATGATTCTGTACTGTGGTGCTTTGATGCGGACCTTTCGAGCTAATTTCTGATCCTCCGGCAGTATACCACTTATTAGATATTCTCTAATTAGAGTCATCCAATTTGAGTCTTCCTCCTGTACTACGCCGATACCTCCTTTCGGACAATGGACCTATCGCCAACACTTCACCAGAACTTCTTTAGTTAAATGAGCAAATGCCATTGATGCCAGTTTGCTAAGTGCGTCCGCCTTCTTGTTTTGATTTCTCCAGACATGCTCTATGTTGTAGGATGTAAACCCTTCGAGCATTTCCTTGGCCTTATCCAGGTATTGTTTGATCACAGGTTGTCTCACCTCATAGGAGCCTTTTATCTGGTTGGCCACCAGTTGCGAGTCAACAAAAATAGCCAAGTCTTCTACCTCCATGTCCTTAGACAATTGGAGGCATGCTAGCAAGGCTTCGTACTCTGCTTCATTGTTAGTAGCATCGAATTCAAAGCGGAGTGCGTAAGTGTACTCCTTCCCTTTGGGGTCAACAAGCATGAGACCTGCGCCAGAACATTCAGAGCTGGAGGCTCCGTCGGTATAAAGTTTCCACCCTTCGACCGCTTTATCAGGCTTCTTTTCAGCAACCTTTGTGTCACGCTTTGGTTCGGAGGGTGTTTCTACTAAGAAGTCTGCCAATATTTGCCCTTTGACCGAGTTTCTACCTTTGTATTCAATTTCGTGTTCTCCTAGCTCGATAGCCCACTTAGCTATCCTTCCCGATTTCTCTGGCTTCAAAAGTATCTGCTTAATGGGTTTGTCAGTAAGTACGATTATGGGGTGAGCTTGGAAGTACCTTCGAAGCTCTTGCAAAGTATGGACCAAGGCCAAAATTAGCTTTTCAATGCTGGATAGTTTAGCTCAGACTCCCTGTAGAACCCTACTAACTTGAAGTAGATGGGAATTTGCTTCTTCTCCCTTTACGCCAACTTAAGCCAATGAAGTTGCTTTAGAAGGAAGCTGTGATATACATGAACAACACTTAAGCCTTTGATTGGGCAGTAAGTGTAGGTAGAATAGCCATGAAATCCTTGAGCTTTTGGAAGGCTGCTTCTGCATCTATACTCCATTGGAACGTCTTTTTATCCGTGCATCCTTTGAGTGTCTTGAAGAACAGCAAAGATCTGTCTGCGCCCTTCGATAAGAACTTGCTGAGGGCTGCTAGCTTTCGTTGACTTTGCACTTCCTTTAGAGACTTAGGAGGCTGCAAATCCGTGATGGCCTTAACCTTCGAAGGATTGGCCTTGATACCTTACTTGGTGATCGGATGCCCCAAAAATTGTCCTTCTTCCACACCGAAGGAACATTTCTTGGGGTTTAACTTCATGTTGATGGTGCGAAGCTGGTCGAAGGTTTCCTTAATGTCGGAGAGCATGTCCTCCTCCGTTCTACTCTTGATAACCATATATAGTCTCGCCTACGACGCCTATAGGTTCCTGCCTAAACGCTTGTGGAAGGCTTTGTCCAATAAACGTTGGTAGGTGGCACATGCATTTTCAAACCAAAGGCATCATTTTGTAACAATAAACGCCTTTTCCTGTGAAAAAGGCTGTCTTCTCTTCGTCCTCTTCCGCCATTTGTATCTGATGGTAACCCTTATAAGCGTCCAAAAAACACCGGCCCGAAACCACGACAAGGATTCTACTTTCAAATCAATTTCTGGCAGAGGATAGCGGTCCTTCGGCAGCTTTGTTAATATCTGTGAAATCCACGCACATTAAGCCACCCTACATCATGCTTCTTGACCATCACCGGATTGGCCACCCAAGTTTGATACTTCACCTCCCTGAGTATGCCTGCTGCTACAACCTCATCCACTTCTTTGCATGCGACGGCATTTCTTTTAGGAGCCAGGCTTCGACGCTTTTGCTTGATAGGTTCAATATGTTTGAACTCATTGAGCTTGTGTTCAGTGCCGAAGGGCTTTCCGTCTACAGTGAGAGTTCTGGGGACCCCCATCATGTCAGAGTATGTCCATGCGAAGACATCAGCATTGGCCCGTAGTACCTTTTCCAATTCTGCTTTAAAGGAGGTTGGGAGCTGCTTTTCGATTACCACCGTTTGATCAGGATAGAGATCGTTTACTACAATGCATTCTTCAGCATCAGTAAAGCTGAGGACATCTTTCGGAGGCTCTTCCCAAACCTGTTTGATCCTTTTGCCTACTTCCGTAGGCTTCTTCACGTTGTAGCTGGAGAGAACCGTTCCAATACCGAAAGGTGTTTGGAATTTGACCGCGGCATGTATGGTGGAGACAACGATGCCCATCTTCTGCATTGCCGTTCTCCCTATCAATAGGTTATAGGGAGATTCAGACCTTACGATCATGAAAACCAGAGTTTCTGTTCTTTTTAGCCTTCATTCTCCAATCGTAACCTCTAGAGGGACTTCTCCCAAGGGCCATGAGTGTTCCCTGAGAACCCTACTAAGGGTACCTTCGAATCTACTCTCTTCGACCTTATCGAAGGCTTGAGCTTTAGAAAACAGCGTTCGTAGATCACTTCACAGGAGCTACCACAGTCTAGGTAGGCCCTGTTTACTTCTCTGTTGGAGATCAAGACCTTGATAGCCACGGGGTCATTTAAAAGAACTTTCCATGTGATTGAAGGAAAGGTGACATCTCCTACTCCGCATAGTGCTTCCTCCGCTTCTTTTCTCTTTAGACTAGAATCATCCTTATACACCATGAGGATGGGTGCATCGGCAGGTGTGGTTTCTTTCCCCAACTGTGTGTTGGAGACCTTTTCTTTACCTTTCTTAATACCCTTCACCAAATGTCCCAATTGGCCGGACTTCACGGCCTCTTCTATCTGTTTCTTGAGCTCTCTACAATTGTTGGTGTCGTGTCCGTAATCGAGTAACATGGAAGTACTTGTAGTATTTGGAGGTATCTTTGGGCCTTCCTCAGTTTGCCAAGCGAGGAGGAGGATCAAAGGTCTTCGCAGCCTTTTTCGTAGCAAGTATCTCTCTTGGAGATTTGGATAGATTGGCCAAGAGACCGTGGTTGATGTTTTTATGGTACGGTGTAAACCTCGTCCCTTCCTTTAATGTTCTTTGACCCTTCCCACGAAGGATGCTTGGGCTTTCTTGTGATTTTCTTTGTTTTGAACGGAGCCGTTGTTTGGTAGACACTTTTTGGCTTCTATCGGGTGTAATCCTTCTCCACTAAACCCTTATAGGTTGCGAGGAAGGTCAGTGGAGAGAATTCAACCAAACTTCTGTTTTCTCAAGGCCATGCACAAACGAGGGATGCACGTTGGTCTAAATCGTGCAAGCCCATTATCTATAAGGTGTCATCGGTGTATCTCTGGTAATGAAAGCCTGGTGCTCTCATTTTCCTTCGCTTGATGTTGCCTTGTGCATTAGGTGTGTTCTTGTAAACTTTTACATAATGAAATGTACAGATCTGAACTTGGCCTTGAGATCGTCCAAATTCACAATGCTACCGGTTTTTCCGTTCCACCGTGATCATCAGTGAGAGTCTCTAGGGTAAGAATCTATAAAGCGGTGGCAGAAACAGCGAGCATAACCCTTCGCATTCCGATAGTACTTCATGAATAGGTGTAAGAAGTTATCCGGGTCCCCCTTCCCATCATAAGTACCAATATGTGCGGGCATCTTCAACCCATCAGGAAAAGGGTAGTCTTCTATCCATCTTACGAAGGGTGTTGTGGAGCATGGGCCTCGAATAAAGCTGATTATAAGGTGGCATGTAGGTAGGGGCAACATTGTACGGGTTATGATTTGGAGGTATTCCAACAGGGTTTTGGTTAACATATTGAGGGTAAGCAGTAGGTATATAAGGTGGGTGACTTCCAACAGGGTACGAAGGATATACCGTAGGTTGACCATAGGTGTTAGGAATTAGAAATTCCATAGTGAAGTGTCGGTCACCCCATATATAATCTAGCATAAGTTAGCTCGTAGACATTACGTTATTTACTAGTTATTTAGTTAGTTATTTAGTTTAGTGCAACACCGTGGAGGACGGACGGGATATTTACCCACTGTATGCCTGATCCACAGTCCGAAGGAGGACGTTTAGTTTGTAACTATAAATACCCTCTACCTCCCAAGGTAGAGGGTTGGACCTTTCTCATTCTTAATCTAACCTTCTATGTTTTCTTTTACTTTCTCTCTCTAGAAAGGATCCCACTTTCTCTCTCTAAACTTACTTGAACGCCTCATGTTGATTATGGTTTAGTGTGTTTGTGAAATCCTATATGTTACAAATGGTATCAAGAGCCATGGTTTGATCACTCATCTTTCATGTTCTTTGTTTTGGTGGATTTCATAAGGTTTTTGGGGTATTAAAGTTTGAATTTTGCTTGTACTTTTGTGTTTAGAATCATCATATGTGTTTATGTTTTGAATTGGAAGGCTTAAATCATTGTGGTTTGGTTGCTTTTGATTGATAAAGTGGGTATTTGTGAAAAGTGTACAAAGCGAGTTGAGACTCGTAGTTGAGTTTCTTGGATGCGAGTTGGTATAAGCGACTTGGCTACTTAGCGAGTTGACTATTTATGCGACTTGGTTATTAAGCGACTTGTTTCTTTAAGCGAGTTGATTGTGTAGCGAGTTGATACTAAAGAGAGTTACCTATGCGACTTGTCGATTCAACGCATTATCTAAAGAGAGTTGCCTATGCGAGTTGCCTATGCGAGTTGTGTTTTATGCGACTTGTCTATTAAGCGAGTTGTCAGTTATGCGAGTTGTGTTTCATGCGACTTGTCTATTAAGCGAGTTGTCATCTTATGCGAGTTGTGACTTAAGCGAGTTGTCTTGAAGCTAGTTTTCCGGATGCGAGTTGATTGAAGCGGTTTGACCAAAAGTTGACTTTTTACGGCAAAACTTCAAACGGCCATAACTTTTGAACCGTAACTCCGTTTTCAGCGAAATACCAGTCAAAACGAGCGGAACAGGCTGAATATGGTGAGGCTTCACCATGAAGTCATGAAACGAATTTTTTGAGGCCCAAATCCCCTCCGGAAGGAAGTTATTGAGCTTTTTAAGTTTTTGGACCTAAATTTCTCCGTAAAATCGTGCATCAACCAATCCAAATCTCGACCAAACAACATCTCTGCTAATCCTACAAACAATCATAAGTCCTAACACACAATTGTCTATCATTGTGTCGATCCATCAGTCATCTTAACACTTTTCATTGGTCATTGCTTAACGGTTTGGTCTTGATTTTTGTAAAATCCCGCGAAAGATTCTATTTCTCTGTTTAAATCATATACTTGTAAAATCCCGTGGATTCTTCAACATCATGTCTTACACTCCTGATTCATGATTTCGAAGTACTCAAACTATATGATGCTGTAGACAACCATGAGAATATTAGCTATCTGAGCGATTAAAGATGATGGAATCAATCAATGAGGATTTGAGTTCTTCATGCTCCAAGTCCAATGAGAAAGATTTGCACCTATTCAGAGCACAGAATTCCATGCAAAAGGAAAGCAACATTGAACCTTATCAACAACTTCACTCTCACCTCATGTTACTTCTACCCACATCAATGGAACGAACATGTATTGCCCTCTTCCGTCAGGACTTATCCACATTAACAGGAACTTTTCAGTTAAACCTAGAGCAATTGGAGCTACAACTTGACAAAGAGAAGGTTCATAAGGATAGTTCCAAATTGCTGCACTTTAAGTGATCTACAAACACTTTTAGTCATTCATTAGAAGAGAATTCACATCTGATTATGATCAAGACATGACTGAAATGTCCTTCAAAAAGACACACTTTGGTGGAAATTAGCGTGTTCACGGAGACACTTATCCATCTCATGGATAATGTGGAGAAGTATATTGAGGAAGTTACTCAGAAAGATGTAAAAGTAGATGAGGGTGGGAGCAGTTGAGAGATATTTGTGATAAGTCGGGTAATGTATCAGGCTGGCCGGTGTTTGCTGAATGCAGAATATCGAAACAATAAGAATGATGTAACCAGCTGCTCAGTAACTCCTGTCACACAAGAAGTGGATCTTGTGTCGGAAGAAGCGAATGAATCTCGGGTACAATCAATTAATTGTTGTGTTGAGACCGGTATGGCACCAGATGTTGGATCAGTTGACACTGAAGACAGAGGCTCAGAGACGAGATAAGCTTGAAATTGCCAGCTGATTCAGTGACTCTTGTTACACATGATGTGGATGCAGATATCGACCAGAAATTGAGCAGTGTCATGTAATGAGGTACCCTTTACTTTTTCAACACAATGCATCTGCTAAAGTACTTAAACAAACTGATCATGATCTTTGAACATGACTTTGATAAATCTTCTCATGGCGAAATTGAGTCGATATTAAGTGTTTCAAAACAAAAGATATGGTTGATAAAAAGGCTTTTGATGAACTTTCAAACAAATTCTCAAATCTTGAAAAACATTGCATTTCACTTGAAATTGCGATACAGAGTAAAGAAGAAAGTTTTCAACTTAACAAACCATGTAAAAATCCGAAACTTCCTGAATTCCGTGAACTTTTTGAAATTAAGACTTTGAAAGCTCAGCTTCAAGACAATGACTCAACCATTTACAATCTGAAGAAACATATTTTTGTCTTGAATGTGAAAAGTAATTTAGTCATGAATACACAAGACATTGATGCTACTATAACAAGAAATAATGAACTGTCAATTTATGTGGCTAAATTACTAAAGGAAAATGAATCTTTGAGAAAGCATCACATAGAACTAAGTGACTCTGTCAAAGAAGCTAGAACTAAGTCAATGGAACAAACAAACCCTTTGACAGCAAAGATTGATGAACTCAAAGCTCAACTTCAGGAAAAGAGTTTCGCCATTGTTGCCTTAAAAAATGAGCTTAGAAAACCGTAGGGAAAAGTGTGAACACTAAGTTTACAAAACCATCAACCTTGGGGAAGCAAGTTTCTCATTCCACTAGAGACCGGTCCGTTTTAAATGACCTCTGCATTTAAATCTAAAAGAACAAAATTTTCAAAAACACGGTTTGCCTCCCAAGTTGATGTGAAACAAGTTTTGTCAAAACCAGTCACTTCACCCGAGTTACCTAAGAATAATGCTTCTAGCTCCGTTAACCCTCAACAAGTAGCCACTTCTACTCCGAGCACCTCTAGGATTAGTTCGAAAACAGTGTCAAAACCAAGCATTAAAACCAGAATTCATATGATATGAATGACTAGTGGAAGAAATATTATCTAGAAAAAGCTAGGAAAAAGGCACATATTCGAAAAGATGGAATTTTAGGTGCAAGACCTAGGGTGAGGAATTCTACAAGATTTCAAGGCACTGCTAGTAGTTGTAAACCACTACCTAGGAACACTCAAAAGACTAGGGATTGGTGTGCATCTAAGAATAGTTATGTGCATATGAATGCTAAGCATGTAGAAAACAAAACTAAAAATTCTGAGTCTTTTCCACAAAAGAAACATTTTCCTAATTCACATGCTAAGGTACAATCCACTAAGACTACTAATGTGACTAAGGTTCAACATGTTGTGAAGCAAAACAAACCAAAAACTTCGCCTAGATGGATACCAACTGCTAAATCTTTGGAAACTAGGAATAAGGATAAGTCTTCCACTGTGCATAAGAAGCCTAACAATCCTAGACCTTGCCATAAGTGGATACCTTCTGGTAGAATGTTTAAGGATGCTGGACTTAAGTAGATTCCTACCGGAAAGCTGTTTTCTGATGACAAAATCAAGGTTGACCGTGAAACCCCAAAGGGTTTGGATACCAATGTCACTAACCAATACATGGACTGGTTTAAAGTATGGATAACACAAGGATACTTCGATCCTTCAATACATGGACTGGTTTAAAGTATGGATAACACAAGGATTGATATCTCATAACTCACGGGTTCAAGTAACTCAATCTTGATATTCTTTCGCCTATGATGTCTGTTCATTCATTCGGGCCTCGTACTTCATCATTATGGCGTCTGCAGATAACACTTCAGGCCTCGTTCCTCAAAAGAAAAGAAAGGTTAGCGCTTCAGGCGCTTTATCTTCTTATGAGAGAAATCTTCATGTTTATGACCATTCTCATCGACATTCTTCATCAACATGCTTTATGATTTTTCCATGCGCTTATCATCAAGTGAACGGACTACTGATAATTACTCTTATTCCACTTGCTCAATATAATGAAGATGGCGACATCATGTGCTAATTTTGCTGGGGAGAAGTGTGAATAGAATACATTTGGATGATAATCACTTGTTTAATCAAGAATGGCATCTCCGAATGCAATTCTTGAGGAAAGAAGAAGTGTGAATTTTGCATGGTTGTGATATTTGAGAATATATGGTCACGGCTCTAACTCATGTAAGAACCGAGATTCTTCTTATCGGATCATCTTCACATGTAGTTTCTTCTATGAGCCGTTGGTTGACATCTTCACACGGGATGATATGATTAAATGACAAAGTGCTTCTAGTTCTTGTTTGATTTCTTTGATGAACATATTTCTGTTCTTGGTTGGTTGGGAGGGATTTTAATTAAGGGGATTTGCTATTTACAAGTTAACGGGAATGCCTTTGGTGTGAAGAAGATGTTAACTGTCTATTTCCCAATTCGAGCAATCTTGAAGAAGGTCGAGTCAACAGTCTAATCTACATTTTCTGCTAGATGATTAGAAGACTAAAGACAAATTGCATTTGATGATCTAAAGACTTCTTCTTAATCCGGGCTGAGAAGAACACTTGAAAATCTTCGTCAGTTAGGGGAGAGCACTAATTGGGGGAGATTGAAAAGCCAAAATTTAATCCCCAATTAGACTTGCTCAGATTCTTTAGCAATGATTCATTGCTTGATTTTTGATGACACTCCTCCAACGCCTAATGCTTCAATTACTAAGGATAACTGGGATTCATTGTTTGGGATTCATTGTTTTTCAAAGATATGTTTGATGAGTACTTCCAACCTCCGATGAATGTTGATCATCCAAATCTTCAGAAGCTCATGCTCGGTTTCTCTGACTCAACTAGTTCACCATCTAGAAATACTTCTCGAACTCTCAAGAAACCTTATCTCCAGTTACTTCACAAGGCGTTGATAATGACTATCATGATATTGTAGTTGCACTACCGAATAATGATCCGCTCTTTGGTATTCCTTTGCCAAATCTTCACGGATTATTGTTCACGAATAATGATCCGCTCTTTGGTATTCCTTTGCCAAATCTTCACGGATTATTGTTCCTTTCATTGTGCACGCTATAAATCAACCATATGAACATTAAGGAAAAATGACTTCCTCATCCGCTAGAAGACATTTTTAGTAAATCTTCCAGATCAGCTTCTACATGTATACCTTGAGGAAGAATGCATTGATGTTGAGGAATCATTTGCTCCGGTTCATTCAGTGGGTCAATGTTCATCCGATTGTATGTTTATTCAAGTGTTGGACATTTGACACAAGTTGATTACTTTGAAGTTACTCTTTTATCACTTATTTGAGGTTGAAGTTGACATTCACAAAGCGTGTTCTTATTTGATAACTTGCTCGGGCTTAAGAATTTGAGTTGAAGTCTTGGGTTATCTAGTTACCAGCTATCGAGGTGGATGGTTGAAGACCTGGTTAACTATCACTATTAGGAGTTACTTTGTTTTACTCAGTGTCACATGCATATGTCGGTGTGGATAATCGCAAGAGGTGTTAATGTCTCATACTTTGCTTGAGTAGTGAGTACTTAGAAATTTGCTTGAAGCATAAATTCTCGACACCGTTCTTCCATTATTAAGTGCAAGCTTAAGATACAAATGTGGGAATTTGACTTCAGTTTCAAGTATGGTATATCGGGTATTCTTCATCAGTGGTCACTTCAAATTGTCTACATATGGTTTGATAAAGATAGTCGAGAGAGTTTAGTTCGTTGCAGTTGATTCTCACAGGATTCATTTGGGCTATTTGAGTTCTTCTCACAAGATTTTGAGTTTTTAGGTATATTATGTTTTGCTAAATCTTGGTATCAAAACCGCAAGGGGAAGGAGACATATATCTAAAAGCACAACGAGTACACATGATGAACTTAACACTTCTACGAGTGAAGTTATCGGAAAGACAATGGTCATAACCATAGAGAAACTCAGTGTTTAACTCGTAGCCTTTGGTGTATTATTCCAACTAATTGGAGGAAATGGTCTCTGGAGACTTTTGGTATGTGTTACTTCAACGTTCAGTTAGAAGAAATGTGAAAAGAATAGTTGGTTCGTGAGATGATATTGCATACCGACATCTTCTATATGATTTATGATAAAGTGCTTCCGGTTAGTGCTTCATGTACACAATGTAATGATGATTCTGATGTGATCGCAACGATCAGGGGAGATATATGTATGCATCAGGGTCGGACAACATATTCACATGATCGAGCTTAATCAGTTATTCTAGAGTTGACATCCGCAAAGGAGATCAGTGATTCAACCAGTTAGTGTGATGTTGTTGTCTCTACAGTGTTGGGTACTTGTGTACATTATGGGCGATTGGTTATATAAGATAACTGGAATGCATTTGGTAAAATGAAGATGTTTATGTATTGTTCCCTGCATAAGACAACGGTCAATCTCGAAGAGTAATGTGTACATCGAGGGGCCTTCACGCACAACAGGTTCATGTGATCGGTCTTCATCAGTTATTCTGGATTTGATAACCGCTAAGACGATCAATGTCTTAACTTGTTACCTCGGTGTTCTCATGTTCTTCGGGGTGCTGAGCTTCATTCAATGAGACTGTTTCTCTTCTCATTCTTCTTCTTAGGAAAATGGTCTTTATTCGAAGATTGACGCTATGAGGGGAAGCTACCAAAGTCTCACTTTCTGCAGGCTCAATTTCTGACGTCCATTCAAGAGTCTCAAAAGCTTTGGTGGTGAATGTTTAAGAGATGATGACTTCTATCTTCTACAACGGGGCTGCTAGATATCCCTATCTCGGTACTCGTATCATCATCCTCCTTAACTATATCATCTTTTCTATTTGTAAATATTTATCAAAAACAAAATACAAAAATATAAAACCATCAAAATCAAAATAGAAAAATATAAAACCTTCAAAAACCCATAAAAATCAAAAATTTTTGAAAAATACCAAAAATAATGTTTTCTCAAGACATGTCTTCTGGTATCGATAACATCTACGGTCTTAGAAATGTCATTCAATAATGGCACGGGACCATAGATGAAGTTCGAGCAGGAGGTGTAAATATTCTTTTCTAAACATTTCTCAAAATATGGCTTTATTTTTCACGTAACCGCGCTTCAAATGGCTTAGCAGTTACTTGATGAACCCGTGCTTAAAACTATGGTTTGCTATTATTTCGATAGCAACCCGCTCTTCAAAAAGAAGGAAAGTCTTGCGCTAAACCAAATTTTCAAATATTTCGTGCACTTATCCTAAAACAAAACAAGGAAAGCATGTCGTCAAAAAGACTGCTGTTCCTATACAAATGTTTTTCCGTCTAAAATTCTTCAGAAAAATATTTGGTGTTTTACAAAATGGTGGTAAATGAGTTGCTTGAAAATCAATCTTATTCAGAGTTTTTGAAATAAATTGAAAACTCAAATAATGACTTTAGCGCTTTTAAACTTTTCAAAAAATGAGTCATTAATTGAGGGGGATAATGTTTTCAAATCTATATCATCTAACGGGCTTTCTTAATTATCCTACGTGCTTAATTAAAAATGATATTTGCCTATGTTGAAGGACTAGGAAGTTAGGATATGATTGTTAGGATTAGATGATTATAGTTTGATGAAACACATTATTCCCATGCCTTTACATGATCGATTGATATGTTGCGTTGATTTTATTAGTCGATTCATTGTTTGGGTGATGTTGACCACCATATATCTGTGTGTTCACTAACGTATGCAGGTATATTGGTATATAAGAATGTTCCCGATCCGGATCCCACAAATGAAGATGATTGGATGCCGAAAGGAAAGGGTAACTATATCTTGGGTTGACAAATGAAGAAACGGAGCTTAATTGGACTCTATGGAGTGTTGGCATGGAAAAATGCAACGTAAGAGGTCTCACCTGCATCCAGATGGTTTTCTAAGTGATTGAAGAAACAGAGCTTAATTTGACCTCAGTTGGCATTAAAATGCAAGCGTAAAGTCTCATTGCATCTGCAGACGGTTTTCTTCCAAGCCCTACAACAACATCAACAAAAGCAGCTTATGATTCTCTCCACCTAACGTATCTTGTGCATGAAAAGTAGTGAATGATACCATTTTTAAACAATTTTTGAAAATATTGTTTTGAAAATGGAAAAATAGTGTTTTGAAAATAAATTGGTCTTAATTTTGAAAATCACCGGACTTCTTCTTATCAAAACCTATGTCACTCAATTATCGACTTCGGTCATCGATTGAGGGAGAGCGTGATTTAAAATAAAATATTTTCAAACGATATTTCTTCACAAAAGTTCGGTTTGTACAACAATAAGTGGTGATCTAAAGATTTAATGTTATGTCATGGTATGATTTTCTTTAAAACTCAAAGATCTTACAAAATGAAAATTTTTTTGTTCTTGTTTGATTGTGAAATTGTTTTATTTTAATTAAAGATCTCTTAAAACTATCATACCTGACACTAACAATCTTTAATGTTTAAAATTGATCCATATCAATCATTTTTCAAAATTAAATCAAGCCACGTCTTTCCCAAAAAATTTTTAAATGATTTAAATCAATTGGGATCACAAATCTCAAAAGGTTTAAAATTTTTGATTGGGGTGAGATCGTGATTTAAATCTCAAATTTGTTTAAATGGAATTGGTTTTAGTCCTTTAAAGGCACTCCTGCCTCCATGTGCCAAAAGATTTCTAATACATAATGCACATGTTGAGGGGGAGCATTTATCCAAAAACAAGATGAATATTTAAACTTGGCCACATTTTCTCCTATGTTTTCTAAACCTTATTAAATCACTTGGGATCCAAAATCTCAAAGGGGTTGATATTTTTTATCGGGGGAGAATTTGTGATTTAATAATGAAATTTGATAAAAGGTGATCGTTTTGATTCAATTGTGCATGCTGCTCTCCCATATGTGCTAAACACTTTCGAATCTCGAAGCATATATTGAGGGGGTGCATTTCAAAAGAAAATTAACTATCAAGGTACAAAGATTTCTATGTTTCATCATAATGTACCTTGATTGATTTTATAAATGGTTTCTTAATGGATTTTGTGATCATGGATGTACTTCAAATGGCCTCTTGCCTCTATGTGATAAAATGATTTCAAATATCGTATGCACATATTGAGGAGGAGAATTTACCAAAAGAAATTCAAATGGCTTTTTCTTTTAAATTGTGATCAAGAAATTATTTCAAAGAAATTATTTCAAAGAACTCTTGCCTCCATGTGATAAACAATTTCAAGATCATATGCACATATTGAGGGGGAGCATTTCTAAATGATCAAAAATATTAAGGTACAAAATGCTTTGATCTCGTATCACAAGTACCTTGATTGATTTTCCAAATGATCTTTCAATTGGTTTCAAGAAGGAAAGAACAATACCATAAGACCGACCAAATTACTTTATGCATGGTGATATAAGGATGGTTAGGTTAGGTATTCGTTCCCACGATCCCGCCAGAGCCGGAGGGATCTACCCAGGGACAATCCACTAGATAGTGTAGAGTCCTTAGGTATGATGAAAAAAGGAGAAAAATGAGAATATGAGAAGAGTGTGGATTGAGACAGAGCTAGAACTGGAATAAACCCAACAAGGTTCTAGTAATGAAGTTTCGGTAAGCACTGAAGGGGTTGAAGAATGAAAAAGAAATTAATTAATGTGAAAAGGGTGAAAAGAAATAGCCCTCCAATAATTCAACCTTAGGGCAGAAACCGGGTTCAATACATATGCTACTGGTTGTTACCAAGGTAATACTGGTATTGAAGACAAGACGTCATGGACCCAGTGACGCACTGCGCTAAACTTCCCAAGCTACTCAAGTTCCTCTTAAAAGGGCTTGTTTCATTCTCACAGGGAACCTACATAACTATCGACTTTCTCTTAGAGATTGTTGATATTGAAGAAGGAGACCCTCCCCCTAGTCTCCGGCATAGGAACCAAATGTGCACGATTGAGTCTAGAGCCAAGAGATCATCCACAATATATCATTAGGACACAAAATTAATGAAGACTTGCTGTTTCACACAATGTGGAAAGTAAGTATATATTAAGAGTCCTACGCATTATCCTTGTGGTATTGCCAGAACATCCGAGTGATATGTAAAAATATTCACAATGA
>OU343216.1:106476018-106557405 GCA_910596185.1 Chrysanthemum makinoi | reverse complement strand
GATCTCCAATACCAGCAACCTTCTTCTTTGAACCTGCAGTGGTAACACAAATATTACCAGTGGAAATTGTAGAACCAGCAGTGGCAATATCATCATCACTGTCAACAGAGGTTGACATCAAAGCCAAGCTGCTTGAGCTTGTACTAAGTTTCCCAACCTTCTTCAGTCTTTGTTCAATGAGTTTAAAGTTGCTGTAAAGATCATTGAGCTTCATTGTTTCAATGTCTGCTTTGTTTTCCCAGACAGTAACATTAGTTTGGAACTCTGAAGGCAAACTTCTTAGAAACTTCAAATTGAGGTCTTCCTTTTCTACCTCAATGCCAAACACGGTCAGTTGTGTAACAATCTTCTGAAGTTTGGTGAAGATGCTATCAAGTGAGTCATTGCTTGAAGCGGAGAAGTTTTCATAACTTTGCTTCAACAATGTCTTTTGTGTCTTCTTTGTAGCATCATTACCACCAAACACCGAGCGATCTCTTCAAACAGCTTCTTTAGCAGTCTTGAACTTGCTAAATGCTATGATCAGTTCTAGGAAGAGTCATCGACAACAAACTTCTAGCCTTAAGATCATTCTTCCTTAGTCCTTTTCAATACTTGGATTCGGGCACATAAACTTTCACAACTTCGTGTCACCAACCTTACGAAAGTACTAGTCACAAGCTTGAAAGAATCACCAATTTGAATGATCTCCCATAGAGCATAGTCCTGAATAAGGAAGTATTGCTCAATCAATATCCTCCACATCTCAAACTCATTAAGTTTGAGCTTAGGTAGCCTTGGTGTAGAAGAGTTGGACTGATAGTTTTCCATCTCCATTGAATTGAGTGAGTAGGTTAAGCTAATTCCTTGGATCTTCTAAAACAAAATATCAGAACCTTGGCTCTGATACCACTTGATGGATCTGGACACACACCTTGTGTCAATGATATTTTGTATGATATTAATAAGCACGCGGAATTTACTTAGTAATACTTAGAAGACGGATTGTATGATGTATTGTAAGTAAACACAAATTAAACACAAAGCTTAAGCTTCAATATTATTGGTGAATAATACAAGTGATCTTGCTTATCACTAGGGCTACACCTTGAAGCTGTAAGTACGTAGATAATAAACTAAGTACCTAAGACAATGACCTAGGACCTCCTTTTATAGCACAAGGAGTCCTTTACAAGATAAGAATAAACCTATCAATATAGAATATACACACAATCTATTCTATACTTATCATTATACGAATACTAAACACTTATACAATAGCAGTGGTAATATTTGTACTGGCAATGGTAATACATTTCCACTGCTAGTATATTCCAAGCAGTGTCAACCACAATCCTATCTGTGGTAACTGTTAGTATTATTCCCAACATTAAGTCTTTCATTTCGTTTTAAACTTTTCTATTATTCTCACGATCATTATTCAAGTTTTCAGGTACCCTGGAAGTTGTTAACATCGATGACCTCACTCTTGAGGAATATTTGGCATTGACAAGAGCAGAACAAGGGCCGGGTATCGTAAGAACGGCAATTGGAGCGGATGTCCGTTTCGAAATCAAAGACCAATTTATGAGGGAGCTTCATGCTAACCCTTTTAGGAAAGCAGGGACGAAGATGCATATGAGCACGTTGAAAATGTCCTATACATCGCAAGACTTTTCAACATTAGGGTGTCTCATGATCTTTGTTATGCTAAGGGTATTCCCAATGACTCTTCTTGGTACCGAGCCGGAAGATGGATCGAAAGATTGCGGGCAATTAATACTTAGACTCTTCTTAAGAAGCACTTTATTCAGAGATATTGTCCGCCATCGAAGATTTCTAACCAGCTTTTGGAGATCCATAATTTTAAACAAGAAGACGATGAAACATTGTATCAAGCTTGGGATAGATACAACGATCTCCTTTACAAATGTCCAACACATGATCGAACAACCAAAGAAAAGGTCAACATCTTCTACAAAGGAATCAAGCGTAACTACAAGACAAATCTTTGGACTATCAAGGACCCATCCCTAACATGACTCTTACTCTTGCTATTGAAGCCATTCAAAAATGGTGATCACTCTCAAATGGCACGACGGAGGAAGTAAAAGAAACCAAGGCGGAAGTTTCGATGGAATTGCAGCAATAACCAACAAGCTTGAGAATCTCGGTCGAGATATGTTAAAAATCAAAGAAAATGTTCATGCCATCTAAGTCGGCTGCGAAAACTGTGGTGGGGGACATCTGACTAAGAATTGTCCTCACGTTGACGAAGAAAATATAATTGAAGAAGAAAAATATGGATAAAATCGACCGTTTTACGTAGATAATCACGGGTATCGTGGGAATTATAACCGTGGGCCTTATGAAGAAAGAAAGCCCAATCTGGAAGAGACAATAAACAAATTCCTAGAGACTTCAGCCCAGAAACAAAAAGAACAAGATAAATGGTTAAGAGATTTCCAGGAGAACACAAATAAAAATCTTTCCAGGCACGACGAAACCCTAAAAAATCTTGAAGCAATGATAGAAAAACTCAGTGCTGAGATAGAAGACATTGAACTTAATGAAACCAAGCCCATGGTGGAATGCAATGATGTTTTCGCCAATAATTCACAGGAGGTGATTGAGGAATGCAAATCCACAACCGGTGATTTTGAGGAAATGATTTTCGACAAGAAGGTAAGGTTACACCGTAACCATATCCCTGAGTTACGGTGTAACCATGATTTAGGAGACGTATCAAGGATAGACACAAGTTTATTTTCAGTTAAGGATATTAGCGCAAACGGGTTAGTCATTCCGTGTTCTGTCAGGAGTATTGATATCTTGGGGGTAGTAGATTTTGGATATTGTATAAACATCATACCCACTTTTCATATTCTTAAAACTTAAGATTATCCATCTTTGGGAATCAGATATCTCGATTAATTCAGCAACTGACACCAAGGTTACCCCTTTAGGTATTACAGGTGGTACTTGTGTCACGGTCGATAAATTTGTTTCACAAAGCCTGAATTTGTAGTCATCGACATGGAGGAAAACAAAAAGGAACATTTGATTCTTGGTAAGCCGTTCCTTGAATCATTAGTAATGCGTTCACGGGGATACTATGGCGATATAGTGGAGTTTAAATTGGACAAAACTTTATGCCTTGAACCGGATAGAATTGTTACAACTGAAGATTCACCAAGGATTGAATTAGATGATTCTGATAGGTTCCCACCTTCATATTTTGGCCATTTACAGGGGACCGAATCGAGTGACGATGAAAGCAATGAGGAAGAGATCCCACCTTCCGTACTCCGCTATGTTGTTACGGGAAAACTTCATTGTTGTACTCCGGATAATTGTTTAGTTGATGGGACCAAGGTAACATTGCCCACGTGTTCTCCTTTTCAAAAATGATGCAATGGAGGAGGACAAAGATCCTGATTCAATGATTAAAGAGGTCATTGCGGAAGTTTGGTGCTGCTAGGAAGACGAGAAGCTTATCAGGAAAAAGTGGTTACAAGGGCATAATGTTTTTAGCGAATGGTTCACCGAGATTGATTAGACCATTCATTTTGTGAACCAATATCATGACGATGACTACACCATGGCATGGCCTACATGCAACCCCGATCGAAAGATATGCGATGGAGGAGAATTCCCTGAACCTAAATGGCTCAAGCGAAAGGAATGGGCATGTTTTGACGAAGATAAGAGAAGCAAAGTAGGATACAGGGGGATCTCATTTGAAAATTGGTTACGAGTAAAGTTTGGATATGCTAAAATAAAATGGGACGAAGAGGCTAAATTTCGTTGCGAATGGGCACAAGCTAATTTTCTGCAGAAAAGATACACCATGACTTGGTTTATTTCTCCACATGTTTGGGACCAGCCTTCTTCAAATAAAAATGACATGGAGGAAGTCGGGCAAGCCCAAAGGCCCCATAGAGCCCCGCGGCTCTTAGTCTAACTTAAAGACTCATAAATAAAGAAAAGTGCTCTTTCGGGAGACAACCCGAATTATCCCTTTCTTTTGTTTTATTTCTATTTCTGTAGGATTTTGTGTTTTCTAACCATTTTTGTAGGAAACGAGAAGTACTTATTGCGGTTCTTTGTCGATCCGACAATTGTTACGGTAACTCATCTATGTGATTACGCCGTAACCAACCTTTTGAAGCAGAATCTTAGACGCAATACCAATTACGGCGTAATACCATCTCTGTGGTTACGCCGTAACCACTTGCTTTGCAGCTTATGCCAGGTTTTGCCAGGCGTAACTCCCTCAAAGAGTTATGATGTAACCTTCCTCTGCTTTAATTCTTTCGTTTGAAAACACAATAACCTTGTATTAGTATTTTAAATGAACTTTGTGGGTGTGTTCCCTGTAAACCCTCACGAGACTTCACTCGTCCACTTGGGACACTAAGTGGTTTAAAAGGCTTGTTGCATATGCAAAATGCAACCGTGATTCCTACGAAAGTGAGTTAGGTTTGTTTTTCATTTTTTATTTTTTATTTTTAGAACTATGCTTGTCGATAGTGTGATTTCAGGGATTGAAGTTTGTTCATGACGCTTATACGAAGGCACGTCTCTTTTTCGTGGGCCTTCTTTCTTTTTGGAGCAAATTTCAGGGAAGTTCTCGCTCTAATTCTATTTTTCTCTTCACCTTTATTTAATGCTTTGTACAAAAGGGACTTTGTACAATTCAAGTGGGGGGACGGGAGTAGAATTATCTCTTGAACATTATTTTGCCCTCATTTTTCTAGTTTATTTTGAAAAATTATGCCATTTTTAAATTTTGACATGTTTTTCTTAACCTAACTAGATTAGACCTTAGCCGAGCACATACAACCCTTGATATATTATGGTGAGATTAGCCTTATCCGTTTCCAATATTTTACCCCAAATCCACCAAATTATGAGTGTGCCGGTAGCTTGTAAACTTTAGAACTTGGCCTTTGCATCATTTCGAGACCATAGACGAGGTATGTTGAGTTAGCTCGATATATTTGGACTTTTCAGTTTTAGAAGGCAATATTATAGGATTATCACCCAAATAGCCTACCATTGTGTGTCTATCGATTTGTCACCTCAACTTCTCGGCCCCATGTGAAACCCTTTAGTTGCACTCACCTATAGTGCAAGATACCCCTAGATACACCCATCTGAGCCATTCCTTTCATTTTGTTAACCCAATATGTTGTTTCGATACACCTATACACCTTAGCCTACCCCGTAGTCTTTATTTGTGATTGGGAAGTCATCATTTGCCTAAGTTCAAGGTTCAAGTGGAAAGGTTCGAAATCACACTTTCATCGACAACATATTCCCTAAGATCATTGGAGACCCCCCGAATTCCCATTGTTCATCTCAAGTGGGGGGATATTATGTTTAGTTATGATTGTTATGTTGAAAAAAAAAGTGATTCAAAAAAAAGTTGTTATGTTATTGTAAAGTGCAATGTTATAAGCACTATGTTATGAGCTTTATAGATTTAGTATCGAGGAGGCCACCACGGTCACATTTGAAAATTGGAGTTGGTAATTATGCCAACAGTTGGAGAAAAGGTAGTGTGCCCATCATGACGTCCTCTAATGACACATCTACCTAGTATTTCATGACCCGGTTTCTTAACTTCGAAGCTTGAACTTTGGGCGGACGATAAGTGGTGATGACTTGGTTATAGATTTAGACTACCTGCTTGTTTTTTTATTTTACACCATTTATATATCCCATGTCTTATCCTACCCTTTAGTCATGAAGCGTGTCTAGGTGATGCAGCGAGCAATCTTTGGTGTCTTGGCCATGGATTTGGTCATGTATCATTGATTTTGTCCACTTCGTCGTGGCATGTTAGTAATGACGAGTCACCCCTTAACCTTTGTCGTGTCTACCCATATTGCCTTCGAGAATTGTTTAGCCCTTAACTCTAGTGGTGGAGATTTGTGTAACGGCCAAGCTTATGATAGAATACATGCTATGACTGTGCGATTGAGTGATCACCCCGAAATTGACACTTAGAATAGTTGAGAGATTTGAGTGTTTCGTTCCCATTTCGTGAGGTGTTCGACTTTGTTTTATTCTAGCATAAGGGATTTGTAAACTTATATTTTCCAGGTTTTGGGAGATATCTTTTTAGGAATATTTCTAATAAGGTCTACTTGAGGGCAAGTAGAGTTCAAGTGGGGGGATATTTGATAACATCAAATAGTCCTGAATATTAAGTGTCAATTTCCCCCGATAATGCTTGTAATTTATATCATTTATATGGATTTACGCTTGTTTTCCATTGTTTTCCACTCTCAGGTAAAATCGTGCATTAGAGCTAAAAGAGACGCTGAATGGAGAAATATCAAAAGATTTATCTTAGTATGCTGACTTTGAAGAAGTTACGGCGTAACTCATCTCTCAAATTAGCCAGTAACTAAAAGCGTGACTCGAGAAAACTAACTTTCAATCCGAAAGGTCACGGCTAACTCTCCCCAAAGGATACGACGTAACTATATTAGGTCAAATGAGGTTCCACGCCCGCTGATAACTACGCCGTAACTATTTCATCAACTACGGCGTAACCAAGTATATTGAAGACTACGGCGTAACCACTAATAAGGTTACGCCGTAACTCAGCAGAACTAGTGCAAAATACGAAGGAATTGATGGTTACGGCGTAACTCTTATATTAGTTACGCCAGTAACCCGATCTAACCTATAAATACCCCAAGAATTCCAGCATTTCTAATCATCCCATTCCACACACAACAACCAGAGAACGTGGGAAAAAGCTAAAGGAAGGTCTAGAGGAGCATACGGAGCTGTCTCCAAGGGAAGAATCACTCCCCTACGATAAGCATTAGCATTTTTATCTTTTCTTTACTTTCGATTCATATATTTCGTACCTTTGAATATTGAATTGATTTGCATGGTTAATATGAGCGGCTAAGCACCTCTTGGTGCTGGCCTAGTTATGATTTCTTAATTGTTTTGTTTATGTTTACATTACTTTCGTATAATTATTTCTAAGTGTATGCATGCATAGTTTATTGGTAGCTACCCTTGTTTGGTAGTTTTGAATGGCTGGTGAGAGGCCAATTGCCTAGGAGATATGACCAAGCTGACCCTAGGTGAGTGGACCGAGACGGTAAGGGTAAGATATGACCAAGCGGCGACCTTTTCTACTTATACGATTTGACCAACTGATCACCTACCGTTTGGATGAACTTAAGAATTAGAGGGTGAGTGTTTAAGTTGCTAACTTGCCCGGCACTCACTATTATAAGTCTAGCATGTAGCGGTACTTAATGACTCATCTTAGGGGACCGGGAACAACAGGGACTTATGAGGGGACACGACTTCTCCTGTGGTGGCATCTTTCTGATAGGTTAGGGCAAATTGACCAAATGATGTCCTCTTGACTTTGACCCCACCTGAAGTAATTGGAAGTAAGTAGACGTAGACATTACTAGCTAGGAGGAATAACTAGGTTAGCACTACTATCCTCTATTGATTTATCCTTTGCCTTTATTTGCTTTTATCTGCTTGAGTAGTTTAATAATTAATTCCTTGTCGAAACTATTATTAAATATTGTGACACCTAGAGTTAGTAATAATCTAACACACATAGCTCTTGGGACGACCTCGGTTTTACCGAATACTACACTACACACGACCGGGTACACTGCCCGTTAGTGCATTAGGGTAGACCATAGGTATAACAAGACTTTATAAATATTAAAACCTGGTCAGTAAAACCTGCATCATTTAGCATAAGAGTTTAGGTCACGCTAATATGAAGGTACTTCAAAACATAGCTTCCAAATAGCTTGTAAGGAAGTTACCAAAGTTGAGCTTCGACAGACATTTTTTTATACGTGTAATGTAGGCAAACAAGGTCTTACAAGCAATTGGTCTAGTAACACTATATCAACCACTAGAGTCTCAGAGTTACTACATATAGACTTGTTTGGTCCATCACCTATTTAAAGCTAAGAAGGCAACTTCTATACTTTGATGATAGTTGATGAATACTCACACTACATATTGACTCTATTTTTAGGTGCAAAGGAAGAAGCTCTAGATAAGTTTACAATCTTAGGAAAAAGATTAGAAAACCTACTTGATTACTTGATTGCTTCAATTCAAGCTAACTATGGTAGTAGATTTGAAAATAGGGTACAATTTAGGGAGTTTTGCGAACAACATGGAATCTCCCATAACTTCTCGGACCTTAGCCCTACTCAATCCAACGAGGTTGTTCAAAGGAAAGATAAGAAGTTACGAGAGATGTGTCGTACAATGTTAGACGAGCAATCAATTTTGCAAAAGTTTTGATGCCATGCCTTAGATACCGCGTATTACATTTACAATAGAGTCTACACTAGGAAAACACTTAACAAAACACACTATAAATTTCTTAGAGGTGGGAAACCATTATTAGATTACTTTAGGGTCTTTGGTTGTAAAATTTTTTATACTTAACACCAAAGATTATCTCACCAAGTTCGACCCAAAGTCTTACGATTGTGTGTTTTTAGGATTTTCTCAAACTAGTAAAGCATACATAGTGCTTAATAAGGAAACAATAAGAGTTGAGGAACTCTCAATGTGACTTTTAACGAAAGTTTACCGGAGCCCAAATCATCGTTTGTAGAAGTTGATAATGACGTGGATGAACAAGTAGTTCATGACAATGATGGGTCTCCCTCACTAGAGGTCAATATCTCGGAAGAAGGAACTTCTAAGACAATAAAAGAAGCTAAAGGTCATCAAGTAAAATAAGTAATATGAGAGTTGAATAAACGAACCCTTAGGTTAGAAGTTAGGAACACTTAGAATTTTTCATGACATTTCTCAAAATCCCAATTGAACACTTTGAGTCATAGAGAAGGTTGTTCATGGTTAACATGCACCATAGGATGTTGAATCACATAGAGTCTTTAAAAAGACAATGCTTGCTGATATTTACCAAACTCTTAAAGCTTGGTTAAATTATGTGCTTAGGACTTATGTGAAAGGAATGGAAGGAAAAACAAGTAATTGTTTTCCGAGATGAAAGATAAATATCAATACATTATTCAAACTATTGTTGATATTTTCATGGATTCTACATGTCAACTTATGTGCAATGAAATTTTTTTTGACACTTTGCTTGCCAACAATGGTTTCACTATCAATTCATAAATTTAAATTTATGATTGTTGATATAAAAACAACGTTGCAAGTCCTATCACACTCATTAGGCTTGAAAGTAACTTGTATCAACTACCAAGACTAGACAACATTTCGAATCACAACTAATACTTGTGTTAAAGATCTAGTATCTTTGTCTACTTGTTCATCTTATGTGAAAATTCCATGATATGTGTATTAGGGTAGAAAAGAAAACAAAAGACTTTTAAGCAAGCATACAAACTAGTCACGTAGTTTAAAAGAATTTTTCTAAATTCGGTACGATATTACTTAAAGACATTGAAATATACAATGAATAGACTTGACAAATTAAGACTATCGTCTAAAGTCTTAAGTACTTACATTGATACACTATTGGCAAATAAGTATTGTCAAAGTCGACACGCTACACAATGAACTATAGGTCAGAGATACTAAACGTTGTATATTAACTAACTACATGCTTAATTGACTATAGGCACTAGCTTGTGTATCTAATAATAAAATACACACTTGATCTTTGATTACATAACAAACCATTATCTTGGGATGTCTGCATGACTTGATGATATATCACCCATGAATGGTAAGAAAATGGAAACTAGTTTGGGTAATCAAAATCATTTTAAATCCAACTTTTGGAAAACTAGAAGGGGGGGGGGGGGTTGAATAGTTTTACCGATTAAAACTTTGTTTTAAAATATTTAGATCGACTTATGTCAATCTATTTAGATGTGTATGTTGGACATTGATAGATAGATATATAAATGTGTAATGAAAGGTAAAGAGTAAGAAGCACATAACCACGACACGAGTATTTATAGTGGTTCGGCTACAAGGACACCTTCCTTGCCCTACTCCACTCCCCGAGTCACCTACTAGAGAGTTCGTAATCACTACACGACACCAACTCCTTATGGCGGAGAAGCCTTCACAACGTCGCCTACTCTTTTTCCGGTACTAGGCTAACCACCGGGTTCTTTCACCAAGGAGAACCACACCTACCACAACTTCGCCTACCCTTTATCCGGTACTAGGCTAAGTACCGAGTCCCATTACAATGGAGGAACTACTACCCAACACTACACAACACCTAACCCCGAAGGAGACCTACTCCTTATTACAACATCATCAAGGATATCAATATCCTTGGAAACAAACTATCACTATTTGTATAACAATGCACCTCATCGATTATACGACATTGGCATCCTTTACTAGTGCCCCTTGATTTGACTCCTAGGCATCTTTCACTAATGCCTTTGACACGAACGCTTGACACCTTTCACTAATGCCTTCGTCTTGACTCCTTTAGCATTCTTCACTAATGCTTTAGACACGGACGTTAAGCAGCTTTCACTAATGCTTTCGTCTTGACTCTTTCGGCATCCTTCACTAATGCCTTGGATACAACACTTCTATGGAGGAAGAAAGAACTATCAACAAGAGAACCTCAGTAGTCTTGATGATGATGAAGCATGGCAACTGATGGACTTGAGCTTTCTTGACTTCAAGAAGTGGTAATCTCGCCTTTAAGAGGAACCTTGAGAATCACACAAAAACAAAAGACAAACTACATAGAAAGATCCTTTAGGATCTGTGGTTAGAAGGTTACAATACTTGGGGAAATTATGTGTGGAGGTGGCAACCCAAAAGGAAGAAATGGCTCACTATTTATAGAAGAAAACATCTCTGTTCCACGGATCCCACAGGATCCCTCACTTGAGGATCCATCCAGTCTAATCTTTGGGGATCCGTGGGACTCTCCCTTTTGCCCATGGGTTTTGGGTCATGGGTTATGGATCATGGGTATCCAACTAGATACAATGTATCTCCAAGATGCAATGCATCTAGTCCATGGTTCATGAATTAAAACTGTGGGCCATGGATTAAAACCATGGGTCATGGATATTATCCATATATGACATAAGCATGATGTCATGCAATGGGTTATGGGTCAAGCTCCATGGGTATGGGTCATGGACTTTGGGTTGTACCCAACTACATTCAATGTATTTGGTTAATGGGTCAAACACTTACGTTTCTACCCAATTGTATTACCCATTATAATACATACTAGTTATGTATATATTTGCCCAATATGTAAACACTAGTTGTTGTACATATGTATTACTAACTCATAAAATCACTTATACTTGTTTTAGTGTTTTATGTGAAAACGTATGTGTGTTAGAAAGCTATTGGGTCAAACCATTTACGTATTTTATTTGTTTCATTAAAATGATTTTACGTTTGTTATCGACAAAACATTTAGAAGATCATAAAATATAAATAAACGTTTTTACGGCTTATTTGTATTAACAATCTTCCCCTTTTTGTTGATGACAAAACATAAAATTATTTTAAGGAAAAACTAAAATTCGTAAAAGTTCGAATTGGAGTTTTTACTCTCTTCTCCCCCTTTTTGTCGAAACAAAAAGAGAGTCGAAAAGAAACTAACACAATGTTTTAAGAAAAACATGTAAAAGAAAAGAGAAATCTAGAGAGTAAGTGACGGGAAGAGTTCTCGTCTTAACTCCCCCTTGACGAGTCCATTCCTTTTGTGAGGGCCTCAATTAAATAAAAACTACTAAGCTAATGCATTGCAACTATGTTTGTAAATGGTTTCGTCTTAGTGACGATAATGCTCCCCCTCGATGATTGCAACTTTTCAAGGGGACGTAACAAAATGTAATCCATATGAGGATTATATTGCAAATGGTTTTGCAATGTATGGTTTGACACAAAGCTCCCCCTAGCTTAGGGTGTCAAAGTCTTCATGTGTATTTTTGAAAATCTACAAAGCAAAGGTTAGAAAACAAGTATATAGTGCATAATTTCCTACAAATAAGACTTAAGTTAGTAGAAAATTGGTCTTCTGTTGCGGATCCCACGTTCCTCCTTGGAGGGATTCGATGCAGGAAAATCTCGAGGGATCCTTACTCATCCTGATGAGGTCGAATTCAGCAATGGTGATGTACTAAGTAATGTTAACATCAACGTGAGATATGTATTCAAGCAACAAACATATACTCAAAGCTATATGGCATATAAACTATCATTCAATAAAACATAAGAGATAATCAACAAGTCTCTAAAACTAAGAGAATGATTTAGCCGTGTAATACATATTCTACTAATACTAATGAGTGACCAAAACTTAAGAAGCGACAATGTGCTTGGTATGTGCTAAAACACATACCTTTTCATTATCAAAACTGACCCAAAATAACCAAGAAAGAGCCGTTTATTGCTAATATTTGTGGTTTTCTTGAGTTTGTGCTTGTGCAGGTACGGATATTTAAAAAAAACACACAAAAAGGAACCAAATCAGGGCGTGAAATCCGAGCACGAGAGATTAAGAGAGCTTAAGCCGTAGGAAGATCATAATTGAGCATTTATGAAGATTTTATTCTTCGAGGATGATTTTTGAAAGATATACTCAAGTTTGAAGAAATGTCAAAATTGGCCCCTCAAGTTTCAACATTTGGCAAAAGTGGCCTTGAAGATTCACAAAGTGGCACATTGGCCCTTGGTCTATTTGAAGATTGTCAAAATCTATCCTTGGAAGATATTTCAGAATTACATGATTGGTCCTTGGATTTTCAGCATTTGCAACTTTGGTCCCTATGATATCACTTGGATCACCTTATTAGTCCTAGTCCAATATATCCATTATCCACAAAAACTCACGGCCCAACCACTAAATCCTTTACCCGGCCCAAACTAAACCAATCCCCTTACCCCAATATACCCAACCCGAATACTACCCATTGCCCGGATTTATACCCCAAGTCAAACAATAATAAACAAACACCCCTGAAACCCCAAGCGCGCCCAAACCACTCCATTTTCACTGTTCTTCACCCTCAATCCTTTTTTACCCCGTTCACCTCAACATTTACCCTCATTAAGTAACCTTCTAGATCACCTCAAAACGCGTGTAGATGGTTGACGGCATGGACTTTGCCAGGGTGGATAAATGAAAGCTTTTGATTGGTTGCGCCACATCACAAGAATGATCCTAAGGCTAAGATTGATTGGATGATTCGAGATGGATGATCAAAGGCCGAGATTAGATCTCCTAGATCCTTCCCAAGCCTCAGCTGAGCTATATATAGCCCATTCAAGTCACAAAGAAGTTTGTCCATTTTTCATGTCTTAGAAAAATGTTACCAATTTAATTTTCATGTCACTCTTGTTATTTTCAGTAGTTTAATCAGTCAAGCTTGTTATTTCATTATTACTTTGTAATTCACTTTTGATTAATACAAGTTGTATTTTCATTTTAATTTCTTGTTACTTATATTACTGTGGTTTAAAGCTCTTTGAATCTGTTCATTTAAACTCACATAAGCTTGAATAAGCTTATGTGAGCTGATCAGTACCTTGCATTGTTCTTAATCCACTTTTTGAGATCAGATCAACAAAAGTCAACTTTTGTCAAAATTTAAAAGTCAAACAATTTGTTGGTCTAATTCTGGTTTCAATCTGATTTAATGTTGATTCTTAAGATTTTTGGTTCATTTCAGGTTTATACTAGTCAGTATTTGTCAAGTTCTCATAGTTAAAATGCATTTTGGATCCTTGAAGGAGTGTTTGGATCAGTTTTGATTTCCTATCCTAAGTGTTTCTTGTAAGCTAAATGTCAAATTGCTAAGTTTAAAATCTGTTTTAAAGTAGTTTTGGCATAAGTTTCTTCATTTGATAATTCAGTTTTGTGATTTTACGTGTTGAAATCAATCTGTCATGATTTTCTTCACAATGCTGTCCTGCACCATGGTACCTCTGTCTCATTTGTTCTGCTTATTCTCTTGAGGTTAGATTTAGATTGTTTTTGTCCCTTTTTATGTTTAGCTGTAGACTAGATTTAGTATGCTTTTGTTTTACTTTTATTCTTTGCAATTACCGCTTGATATGCTTGTCGCATCGGGCTTAATTCAAATCGGCTTAGTTAAGAGCTTTTGTCCATTTATGTTATAGCTAGGGTTGGAATTCTAGGTACTTGTAGTTTAGGACTTAGTGGAATTGTCTTAGTATCCCCATATCAGCTTTTAGAGTAGCTAATCATAGCCTGCAATTTAGCCATTGTAGTCTGCTACTGTTCTTTTTGCCATATCTGTTCTGTTGCATCAGTACACACTGTCCCAATTAGCCATTTAGTTTTTGATCTCTAACTTCTTCATCATAAGTCCTTATTAGCTGTAATTTTAGATATAGTATCTCTGGTTGGTTGTCTTGAGAACCACACTTTTGGTTTTCCCATTAGTTTCTTAGATAAGCCCTTGGATAAGCTCAAACATAGGGGTAAAATCTGTTTTGCTTAAGTAGAGTAGTTAGCTCATAAACTTAGTAGACTGCTGTTTAGAGGTTAGGAGTAGTTGCAAATGGTTGCTTTAGAGTAGTTTTAGTATGATCTAGCTTCTTTTATCAGTTGGTACATTCTAGTGCTTATTTGCTTATTATAAAGTGCTTATTTCATAATGCTTTGTACTGTGCTTCAATATCTTACACATAAGCCCATGTTTTTATATTTTTCATAGCTTTAGAATAATATTTTAGAATTTTCCTGAGTTTTTCATAATTTTTGGTCACTTTTTGCTATTTTTCTCAATTTAAATCAGTTTTTAATCACTTTTAATTAGCTTTTATTGCAAATAATTAAGAAAAAGTTCAAAAAAATAATTTTTCAATTTTCCCAGTTTAAGAAAAATATAAAAGCATAAAAAAGATTTTTCTTTATTTTTTCCCTTTTATTTGGTATTTTTCACAATTTAAATTAGATTTAAATAGTTTTAAATTAGTAGAAAATAGGAAAATAATCAGAAAAATATAAAAATAGTTTTGAAAAGTCTTTGGTGTTATTTTAGATTTTTGAAAAGTAATTCCATAATTTTCCCTCTCTTTTTCATAATTTTTAGTTAATTAGTTTTATTTTTTAAAGTTAAAAATTAGTTTTTAATTCTAATAAATAAAAGAAAAATCCTAAAAATTAGTTTTAATTCATAAATAGTTTTCAAATATCATTTTTAGTATAAAAGTAATTTTTGGTTATTTTTAGGAGTTAGAATAGACATAGTTGCATTTTATTCGCGTTTCGTTTTAATCCCGTATTTGCGTTTTAGTATAGATTTGCGTAGTTTGCCTTTATTCTTAGGTTTTCCCCATAGATTTTAGTTCCATTTACTTTCCTTATCCCGTAGTTTAGAAAACTTCATTTTTATCCCCTTCTCTTATTCAAATCCGATCATGACGCGGAGTTGGAAACTCCATTCCACCCTCGTTCGGAACGATCTCGGTGCTCAAACCTAACACGTTTGAGTTACCCACATACTACAACTTCTCATCTATTATTGGTTTTTAAATCAGTGTCCGAACTGTTTTAAGTTTCTTACGGTTAGTCATTCACAAGTGGCTAGCTTGTGTGAGATAACTTGACGGTTTATTCTTTTGTAGAATCAATTTGTGTGAGATAATAAGTGACGCGAAGGGGTCTGCCTCTTCGATTTCTCGTGTTTGGTTGTTTGTGATGTTGTGTTTAGGATGTTCCCGATATGAAGACTCTCGTGCTCGAAGTTGTCTTTTCTCCACTCGAGTTTCATAATCGATGCCGATGGAAATTGATATCCTAAATCTTATCGACTAACGTTTATCTTTGAGCATACTTAATAAACGGCTCTTAGATTTTCATTGATACCCTTGCTTTTAAACATTGAGGACAATGTTTCGTTCTAGTCTGGGGTAGGGTAATCTTCGATTTGATTTGACCGCGACTTGCTTACTTTTTGTCGTGTACTCATGAACCCTTTTTCCTTAGAAAATGAAAAATTGTGCAAAAATGTGAAAAATTTAAAAATTTTGTAAGCTTTTGTTAAGTCTTTTTGATTGAAAAGTTTGCTAGTCTCTTAGATAAGAAGCTATAAAATGCGAATTCTAGCTCACAAGGCCAAGATTTTGCAAGTTTCCCTGAGCGATTTTAAATATGCATGACTTAATTTCATTAGACGAAGCATTTGCTAAGTTAACTTATGTTTTGACACCTTGTTGACTTTCACGGTGAGTAGGAATAGAATTCGACTTGACCGTGTTGAGCCCTAGCTTGTTCTTCTTAACCATAGATAATCTAAAATTATCGGCTAAGCATCTCATGATCTCATTATTTGGTATTTTAAATTTGCAGAGATCGAGAAATGATAGAGTTACTTATGAGTTTAGATGCTAAGCGTGGAGTAGTTGGTTCTCTTTAGAGCCCATCGAAGGTACTTATGGCTTTTTGTTCCCACAAAATTGTTTCACCCCATATCTGCTAATAAATAATTAGAGATGTTGAGTTTTTGGCGATAGTTAGTTCTTTATCTTTTTAAAGAATCTTTGTTTTAAAAATTGGGTACACATCAAGGATCCGTAATGAATAAGCAATAAGTTTTAAGTGAAAAAGTAATAAGTAAAGTTATGAGTCTGGTGTCGAGATCGGACCCTTGGATCTTTAGCCGGGATTGAGTGAGGTCTTAGCCTAGCCAACCGGGATCCTCATTTCATGAAGCCTATAGTCTTGGAATTACCCCGTGAAGCTCCGTAGTTCATAGCTCATACACGTAAAAGTCCAAGTATAAGTTCATATAAAAAAAAAAAAATGTTGAAAAATGATGAAAAAAAGATCAAAGGTATAAGTGAATAAAAATTCCTTGATGTGGACCTCATTTTTGGGACAATGGTTCTTGAGAGAAGACGGATAACTAATTATCGACTTAGCTTTGTATCTTTATCGGAATAATTCTTATCGAAACGAGAATTTGAAGAAATTCATGTCTCACAAAAATAAAAAAATAGAGGAAAATAGGAAAATGGGAACAAGAAGTAATTACACAAGTAACTTCCATGGGTAGTGTTAGCATCTAGAGTCATATTTAACAATGATTTCGGTTTTACGCTTAGTTTGGGACTTGTGAAAAATCAGGGACGATGTATTCTATCCGTATGGTCACTTCACGCTGTGTTGTGTTTTCTACTCCGTGATCCTAACGTGCCGTTTGAAAAATGTTGGAGTTATTGATCGACATGAAAGTTCAACAAACCGTCATTCATAATCGGAATGTGCTTAATCGTAATATCTATACATGTGAATTAAAAGGTAAACGGGGCGTTTTTAGAATTAAGGATTTCTTAATCTCTTTTGAGGAATCTTTGCTACTTCTTCATAGGTTTAGTAGAAAGAGATTGAAATCCTTGGTTTTAGAAGCGTGAGTTGATTGCATTCTTGTGAGGACACGACAAAGGGTTCGTCTGGGGTATTTTGGTATGTGCTAAAACACATACCTTTTCATTATCAAAACTGACCCAAAATAACCAAGAAAGAGCCGTTTATTGCTAATATTTGTGGTTTTCTTGAGTTTGTGCTTGTGCAGGTACGGATATTTAAAAACACACAAAAAGGAACCAAATCAGACGTAAATCCGAGCACGAGAGATTAAGAGAGCTTAAGCCGAGCCGGAAGATCATAATTGAGCATTTATGGAGATTTTATTCTCCGAGGATGATTTTTGAAAGATATACTCAAGTTTGAAGAAATGTCAAAATTGGCCCCTCAAGTTTCAACATTTGGCAAAAGTGGCCCTTGAAGATTCACAAAGTTGCACATTGGCCCTTGGTCTATTTGAAGATTGTCAAAATCTATCCTTGGAAGATATTTCAGAATTACATGATTGGTCCTTGGATTTTCAGCATTTGCAACTTTGGTCCCTATGATATCACTTGGATCACCTTATTAGTCCTAGTCCAATATATCCATTATCCACAAAAACTCACGGCCCAACCACTAAATCCTTTACCCGGCCCAAACTAAACCAATCCCTTACCCCGTCCAATATACCCAACCCGAATACTACCCATTGCCCGGATTTATACCCCAAGTCAAACAATAATAAACAAACACCCCTGAAACCCCAAGTGCGCCCAAACCACTCCATTTTCACTGTTCTTCACCCTCAATCCTTTTTTACCCCGTTCACCTCAACATTTACCCTCATTAAGTAACCTTCTAGATCCTGACAACGTGTTAGTGGTTGACAGCACATGGGACTGCCAGGGTGGATAAATGAAAGCTTTTGATTGGTTGCGCCACATCACAAGAATGATCCTAAGGCTAAGATTGATTGGATGATTCGAGATGGATGATCAAAGGCCGAGATTAGATCTCCTAGATCCTTCCCAAGCCTCAGCTGAGCTATATATAGCCCATTCAAGTCACAAAGAAGTTTGTCCATTTTTCATGTCTTAGAAAAATGTTACCAATTTAATTTTCATGTCACTCTTGTTATTTTCGAGTTTAATCACCAAGCTTGTTATTTCATTATTACTTTGTAATTCACTTTTGATTAATACAAGTTGTATTTTCATTTTAATTTCTTGTTACTTATATTACTGTGGTTTAAAGCTCTTTGAATCTGTTCATTTAAACTCACATAAGCTTGAATAAGCTTATGTGAAATCAATACCTTGCATTGTTCTTAATCCACTTTTGAGATCGGATCAACAAAAGTCAACTTTTGTCAAAATTTAAAAGTCAAACAATTTGTTGGTCTAATTTGTTTCAATCTGATTTAATGTTGATTCTTAAGATTTTTGGTTCATTTCAGTTTATACTAGTCGATTTGTCAAGTTCTCATAGTTAAAATGCATTTTGGATCCTTGAAGGAGTGTTTGGATCAGTTATGATCTCCTATCCTAAGTGTTTCTTGTAAACTAAATGTCAAATTGCTAAGTTTAAAATCTGTTTTAAAGTAGTTTTGGCATAAGTTTCTTCATTTGATAATTCAGTTTTGTGATTTTACGTGTTGAAATCAATCTGTCATGATTTTCTTCACAATGCTGTCCTGCACCATGGTACCTCTGTCTCATTTGTTCTGCTTATTCTCTTGAGGTTAGATTTAGATTGTTTTTGTCCCTTTTTATGTTTAGCTGTAGACTAGATTTAGTATGCTTTTGTTTTACTTTTATTGCTGCAATTTCTGCTTGATATGCTTGCTGCATCAGTTGTGAATTCAGCTTAGTTAAGAGCTTTTGTCCATTTATGTTATAGCTAGGGTTGGAATTCTAGGTACTTGTAGTTTAGGACTTAGTGGAATTGTCTTAGTATCCCCATATCAGCTTTTTAGAGTAGCTAATCATAGCCTGCAATTTAGCCATTGTAGTCTGCTACTGTTCTTTTTGCCATATCTGTTCTGTTGCATCAGTACACACTGTCCCAATTAGCCATTTAGTTTTTGATCTCTAACTTCTTCATCATAAGTCCTTATTAGCTGTAATTTTAGATATAGTATCTCTGGTTGGTTGTCTTGAGAACCACACTTTTGGTTTTCCCATTAGTTTCTTAGATAAGCCCTTGGATAAGCTCAAACATAGGGGTAAAATCTGTTTTGCTTAAGTAGAGTAGTTAGCTCATAAACTTAGTAGACTGCTGTTTAGAGGTTAGGAGTAGTTGCAAATGGTTGCTTTAGAGTAGTTTTAGTATGATCTAGCTTCTTTTATCAGTTGGTACATTCTAGTGCTTATTTGCTTATTATAAAGTGCTTATTTCATAACAGTTTGTACTACAGCTTCAATATCTTACACATAAGCCCATGTTTTTATATTTTTCATAGCTTTAGAATAATATTTTAGAATTTTCCTGAGTTTTTCATAATTTTTGGTCACTTTTTGCTATTTTTCTCAATTTAAATCAGTTTTTAATCACTTTTAATTAGCTTTTATTGCAAATAATTAAGAAAAAGTTCCAAAAAATAATTTTTCAATTTTCCCAGTTTAAGAAAAATATAAAAAGCATAAAAAAGATTTTTCTTTATTTTTTCCCTTTTATTTGGTATTTTTCACAATTTAAATTAGATTTAAATAGTTTTAAATTAGTAGAAAATAGGAAAATAATCAGAAAAATATAAAAATAGTTTTGAAAAGTCTTTGGTGTTATTTTAGATTTTTGAAAAGTAATTCCATAATTTTCCCTCTCTTTTTCATAATTTTTAGTTAATTAGTTTTATTTTTTAAAGTTAAAAATTAGTTTTTAATTCTAATAAATAAAAGAAAAATCCTAAAAATTAGTTTTAATTCATAAATAGTTTTAAAATATCATTTTTAGTATAAAAGTAATTTTTGGTTATTTTTAGGAGTTAGAATAGACATAGTTGAATTTTATTCGCGTTTCGTTTTAATCCGTATTTTGCTTTTAGTATAGATTTGCGTAGTTTGCCTTTATTCTTAGGTTTTCCCCATAGATTTTAGTTCCATTTACTTTCCTTATCCCGTAGTTTAGAAAACTTCATTTTTATCCCCTTCTCTTATTCAAATCCCGATAATCGCGACGTGAGTTGGAAACTCCATTCAACCCTCGTTCGGAACGATCTCGGTGCTCAAACCTAACACGTTTGAGTTACCCACATACTACAACTTCTCATCTATTATTGGTTTTTAAATCAGTGTCCGAACTGTTTTAAGTTTCTTACGGTTAGTCATTCACAAGTGGCTAGCTTGTGTGAGATAACTTGACGGTTTATTCTTTTGTAGAATCAGTGCTTGAGTCTAAGGATGAGTAGACTTGTTGATTTGGTTCAATCTTTCAAGAAGATGATTAAACATGAAATGCAACTCATTTTGTACTTCTTGAACAAGTCCTTGGGGGATTAGACAATTAGAGCAATTATTGTCTTGATTAGGAGCCGGAGGAGATTGGATGTTTTGAGGAGGTTCTACAAATGTTGGTGGGGTTTCATTGAGAAAAGTAGGATAAGGTTCTACTAAAAATGAAGGTGGTGGTGATGAAAATTCCTCCATATGATCAAGTCCTTGGTGGTTCCTTGTTTCTAATGATGGACTAGTTGGTGTTGTAGGTGGTTTCCTATTTAACTAGAAAGTTGGTGAATGGGAAGTTCTTGGCGGTGAATGCTCTAATGAATAGAGATTTGGATGAGAGATAGGCTCGATGAAAGGGTGTAGTCTATGCTCTAAAAATGAAGGCTTAGATGGTTTTTTAGAACTAGGTACGTTTGGTTTAGAGCTTGATGAGCCCTTTTCTAGCCCAAAAGGTCTAATGCTAATTGTCACACCCCCAATTTACCTGTTTTGCAGCGGAATGGAATTCCTGGGGATTGACTGTCATAACATCACAATCACAGTTATATTGAACGACCTAAAGTGTCGTTTTAGAAATATATCGTTTGATATTTAATTAAAACATTCAGAGTTACAAGATAGGTCCCAAAAGTTGATAAAGTTTGCGGAAATAAGTTTATTACAAGTCCAAACGATGTTTTGAAAATGCCATAATATACAATGAGACGCGTCGACGCCACGACTCTATGAGGGTTCCTTATTCGTGCCATGATGCGAATGTCTTAGTTACCTGAAAATACATTGCTAAAACGGTCAACAATAATGTTGGTGAGAAATCATAGGTTTATGAAAATGTTTTATACGACCACACAAGTATTGACCATATATGACAATCATGCCACACAAAAATGTTACAATTGCTATAAGTCCATGACACCGAAACTAGACTGATCATGATGTTCGCCCCAAAAGAGTGTTTGCCAAACAACTCAAATAATGATATTAAATGAAATGCATCCGTTTAACCAGTTGGAATCCACCAACCCGGATGGAGGAGTCACCCTCGATAGATCTATCCACTCACCCTCGCTTCTATGAAATTAACGGTTCATGTTATATAATGGGGACATTCAATTGGAATGAGGTAACTTAAGCAATGTAATGAATTTGATATACTTGGTATCATAATAAAAATGATGTGCAATGTATTCTCCCCCGTAGGTTTGAAAATAAGTATAAATGTATACAACGGGGCTATGAAAACTCACTTGATGAATTGATGCGATGACAAAAGTGTGTACACCGAAATGTAGCGTGAATCTCAAAACTTGACCTATTATGAATGATATGATACGTAATAAGTTATGATGTAATGTTATGCATGCAATTCGGATGATATCTATACCACTTATGAATTTTTGAAAATAATACTTTTCGTCGAAAATAATCTTTTAACGTCTTGACCATTTTTAAATTACTCCACATGTATTTACGTTGAAATGATATCCGACGATAATCATTTAGTGATTTATTATGAAATTATAACTTTTCGTCGTAAAATAATGTTGTTGAAATTTTCATGAAAGTGACAAAACGGCCTCTAAAAGCTAGTCGTAAAATGGTGCACGTCGAGTGTTAGGAAACGAACTCAACGGTTTTGGGAAGCTTGTATAATTATCTCAAAGTTTTAGTACATAAGTTTCCATCCTAGAGGTCTCGAACATAAAGAAAAATAGAGGTTAAGTATGGTACATGTGTCCCAAAATATAGTTTAAGGGTGGTTTTCGGCAAATTTTAAGTAACCGTATATAATTCATTACAACTCCGCTAGACAAACGGTCGGACATTTTGGAAAATTTTCTTGGCGAACTTACTTTTACTAGAAGACATCATTTTATAAAAAGTTCTACAATTTAGTTCTCCAAATTTTGTTCTCCAAATTTTGTTCTCCAAAACTTGTTCTCCAAATGTTTTGTTCTCCAAATGTTTAGTGCTCCAAATGTTTGTTCTCCAAAATTTTAGTTCTCCAAATGTTGTATCAAAGTAACTTATATATTTTAGATAAATCGATACATTTTAAAACGCCTATGTCTCATTTTTGACTCGTACATAATAAACATAACATGCTGAAATTTCAGAATTTATAGTTTCCGACGCCTAACTTGAAAAATTCATAACTTCTTCGTTATAGCTCCGTTTTAATCCGTTCAAGCGGCCACGTTTTCGTTTTAAAGTGTATTTTCTAAATATCTAGGCCAAAAATTTTTACCTACTGTCTAATTTTCCAGATTTCGAAAATAAGGACAGACCCTTTAGAAAACTTGTAGAAATGAGTTTTTCTCGCGCCAAACCTATTCTAACCCATTCAAAACAACTCTGAAGCTATTCTAATCCTACCATACACCTTATTAGGGTGTCATGGGTTCCTAGACATCACCAAGAGTGATATATAACAAGAAGTAATTATAGGATGACATAAATTTATATAACTCTTAAAAACATGTAAAAGTGGTATAAACATCCATGAGACTTGCATGTTTTGCTCAAATATGATGAAATGAATGTAAAATAAATATGAAATATGATCATGAATATGAAATGCTTACTAGTTAACTTGATGAGGTTATAAGAACAAAGGATTTTTCCTAATCACCCAAGGTTTTTATTGCACAACCTTAATCAAGAGTGATACTAGAGTGTTTAAAACTTGTCTTGTAAAATTTTGGATGATCCCTTCTTGTCCTTGTGGTTGGCCGGTTCTAGCAAGAGAAGAGAGGAAGAAATGGTTTTGATCTTTCACCTTTGATATTTTGAAGTGTATGTGTTGAGTTTGTAGTATAATACAATATACTTAGAGTAGATATTTAGTATCTACACATGACTCACCCCCCTTGTGTCGACAAGGGGGTGTTAGTCATCACTTTAACATTTTTTTTATTTTATTTATGTATAAGTATAATTAAGTGTAAGTTAATTGAAGACATGTGGTAACTTGTATACACATTTGAGTATTTAGGGTAGCGTTAGATAAAAATAAAATTTAACGGGTCAAGATAAAATATATTGAGGTCATAAAAATTATAAAAATACATTTCTTGAAAAATTTGAGTGAAATAATAATTATCGTGTAGTATTTAAGAAAACCGTCGTAATTATATAAATATAACAATTTATATACAAAATAAATTTAAAACACTGGGTAAACTAATAATAATATTTTTATAAACTTAATATGAGTATAAAATATATTGGGATAATTTTTGGAAGTAATGGATCAAATGTTCAAAATGATTAATTACGCGATAGCGTTTATTTAATATGAAATTATACGGTTAATGTAAAATGCAAAACCATGCATGAACTAATATGATGATGATGATGCTAATGATATGTAGACTAAACCTAGTCTATATGGAATGTCCTTGATGATTGTTCATGAATTCACAGCTAAACCATTAAGGTTACGCGAATTTGATGCTCGTAAACCTAGTTTACGATAAATGATAAATGGTGAAGCATGAGTAATGTTTTGAAAAATGACCTGAAAATACGAGTTGTCACATTCGCCCATCCAAAAAGGAATTCAGTCCCTGAATTCAGTCCTGGTTGGGTCCTACGGTGTTGTCGGTGAAAAGATGAGGATATTCGAGGCGTATCTGGTCTTCCCGTTCCCAAGTAAACTCAGGACCTCTTCGAGAATTCCAGCGAACCTTCACAATAGGAATACGACTTTGTTTCAACTGCTTGACCTCGCAGTCCATGATTTCCACAGGTTCCTCCACAAAATTTAGTTTATCGTCGAGTTGAATTTCTTCCAACGGAATAACGAGTGATTCATCTAAAAGACATTTCTTCAGGGCCGACTCTGCTCAAAATTTTGAATGGCCCAATGTACCTCGGGTTCAACTTCCCGCGTTTTCCAAATCGTACCACGCCTTTCCAAGGCGATACTTTCAACATCACTTTGTCGCCAACCTGAAATTCTAATGGTTTGCGTCTAACATCTGCGTAACTTTTCTGTCGGCTTCTGGCAGTTCTGAGTTTATCTCGGATTTGGACTATCTTTTTCGTTGTTTCCGTACCATTTCTGGACCAGTGAGTTGTGCGTCTCCAACCTCGGTCCAACAAACAGGTGATCGGCATTTTCGACCATAGAGTGCCTCGAATGGTGCCTCTTTTATACTGGTGTGATAACTATTGTTGTACGAGAATTTGATCAATGGCAAATGATTAGCCCAACCATTTCCAAAATCAATCACACATGCCCTCAGCATATCTTCTAATGTTTGAATTGTCCTTTCACTTTGACCATCGGTTTGTGGATGATATGTTGTGCTCATCTCTAATTTGGTTCCAAATGAATCTTGTAATGATTTCCAGAAGTTTGAAGTGAATCGACTATCTCTGTCGGAAATGATGGAAATTGGTGCTCCATGCCTTGAGACTATTTCCTTGACATATAGTCTAGTGAGTTGTTCCATGGAATAAGTCTCTCTAATTGGTATGAAATGGGCTGATTTGGTAAGACGATCAACGATTACCCATATAGCATCGTAACCTCCCGATGTCTTAGGAAGTTTCGTGACAAAGTCCATCGTAATGCGTTCCCATTTCCATTGGGGAATTTCTGGTTGTTGGAGTAATCCTGAAGGTTTCTGGTATTCGACTTTTACCTTAGAGCAAGTAAGACATCTGCCAACATACGTGGCAATCTCCGCTTTCATGTCCGGCCACCAATAAAGTTTCTTGAGATCCTGATACATCTTATCAGATCTTGGGTGAATAGATTACTTTGACTTATGCGACTCATGCATAATCAATTCTTGTATCCCGCCATAAAATGGTACCCACATTCTATCCTTGAAGCATAATACTCCATCTGCTCTCTTTACAAAGCCATTTGCATTTTCGGGCATACCATAAAGCTTTTCACTTGGTCGGTTTACCTCCTTAAGTGCCTCGAGCTGGGCCTCGAGTATTTTTGATGGTAAAGGTAAACTGATTGTCATTCCTAATGATCGGACTCTTAAAGGTTTGGGTCTTTCTTTTCGGCTAAGAGCATCAGCCACAACATTGGCTTTTCCCGGATGATACTTGATTTCACAATCATAATCGCTGAGTAATTCCAACCAACGACGTTGTCTCATGTTAAGTTCCTTCTGATCAAGAACATATTGTAAACTCTTGTGGTCCGTAAACACTGTGCACTTTGTACCGTAAAGGTAGTGTCTCCAAATCTTGAGTGCAAAAACTACGGCCCCCAACTCAAGATCATGTGTGGTGTAATTCTTCTCATGAGCCTTAAGTTGTCGAGAAGCATACGCTATCACCTTCTCGTTTTGCATTAATACAGCTCCAAGCCCTTTATGTGAAGCATCGCAGAATACAACGAAGTTCTCAATTCCTTCGGTAATGCCAAAATTGGCGTACTGCAAAGCTTTTGCTTCAACAACTGAAAAGCAGCTTCTTGTTTCTTTCCCCATTCGTACTTCTTGTTTTTGTGTGTCAACTTGGTCAAAGCTTTAGCTATCTTTGAAAAACCTTCGATGAATCTTCGGTAATACCCGGAGAGTCCTAGAAATTGTCGGATTTCTGTAGGATTTGTTGGAGTAGCCCAATTTTTTACGGCTTCAATCTTTGCAGGATCAACTTGTAGTCCTTGACTATCAATGACATGACCAAGAAATTGTACTTTGCGATTCCAAAAATCACACTTCGAAAATTTGGCATACAACTTCTCATTCTTGAGTAGTCCTAAAATCGTTCTTAAATGCCCTTCGTGCTCTTCTTTGCTCTTTGAGTAAATCAATATGTCGTCGATGAATACTATAACAAACTTGTCCAAATACGGTTTGCATACCCTATTCATGAGATCCATGAATACTGCAGGTGCATTAGTTAATCCGAATGGCATTACTTGAAACTCATAATGTCCATAACGTGTTCTAAACGCTGTTTTCGAAATATCCTCCTCCCGAACTCTAAGTTGATGATAACCTGACCTTAGGTCAATCTTTGAGTAGATACTAGAGCCTTGCAACTGATCGAACAAGTCGTCGATTCTGGGAGTGGGTAACGATTCTTCACCGTTAACTTGTTCAGCTCTCTATAATCTATACACATCCTGAAGGATCCATCTTTCTTCTTCACAAACAAGACCGGTGCTCCACAAGGCGAGGAACTTGTCCTAATGAATCCTTTGTCTAAAAGTTCTTGCAACTGATTAGACAAATCTTTCATTTCTGATGGTGCTAAACGGTAAGGTGCTCGCGTAATTGGTGCAGCTCCGGGCACTAAGTCAATATGAAATTCTACTTGACGTGCCGGTGGGAGTCCTGGTAAGTCTTCGGGAAAGACTTCAGGAAATTCTCGAGCAATCGGTACATCCTCAAGTCGCTTCTCCTCCGACTTCTTTTCAGTTATATGTGCTAAGAAAGCAAAACAACCTTTCTTTATGTACTTCTCCGTCTTGATGCATGATATAATACTGAGTCTAGTTCCACTTCGTTCCCCACGAATGATCAAAGTTTCGCCGTTGTAAGGAAGATGAACAACTTTTTCATCACAAATGATTCTTGCACGATGTTTGGATAACCAATCCATGCCGATGATGACGTCGAAACTACCAAGTTCTACGGGCATAAGGTCTATATTGAAGGGATGATTTAGAAAATTGAGTGTACAACCACGGACAATGGTGTCGGTGCTAATTAAGTTACCATTAGCTAATTCAATGTTGTATGATGTGTCTAATGTGGTTGGTTTGATATTGAGTAAAGGTGCAAATATAGTGGACACAAAACTCTTATCGGCTCCTGAATCAAATAAAACTAATGCATAACGATTATTGATAAGGAACGTACCCGTGACGACATTCGGGTCCTCCCTAGCTTCTCCACCTCCCATGACATAGGCTCTTACTTGTGCCATTCCACCTTGATTCTTGTTTCCTTGGTTCCTTCCCTTCGGACACTCAGTCTTGTAGTGTCCCCTTTCTCCGCAACCAAAACATGTCACTGGTGGTTTCTGATTTTCCCCCGTAGCTGGCATCTTGCATTCCCTAGTTTGATGACCCACTTTCTTACAATTCCCACATGGATCAGGACAACGTCCCGGCTTGTGATGACTTGAACACATCTCACACTTAGGAAAAATCCCCGTGTACCCCTTTTTCTCCTTTGGGCCTGCAACATAGGCCTTTGCAACCTCTTGTCTCTTAGGTGGTTGTTGAGTGACATTTCCACCTCTGTTGTTGTCCCACTTCAGTTTGTTGTTATTGTTGTTATAGTTGGTGTAATTGTTTCGGTTATTGTTGAAATTGGAGTGGTTGTTGGTATTGTTGTTGTTTCGGTTGATGTTGGCGATGTTGCTTCTCTTTACTACTTGCGCCATGAGCTTTTGAGTCACTCGAATGGATTCCTCAATCGTTTGCGGATCAAAAGAAATCACGTCTCCTTTAATAACCTGGGGAAGTCCCCCAATGAAAGCCTCCAGTAGCTTCTCATTATCCGAAACCATAGATGGGCATAACGCGGCCAATTCTTGGAACCTTCGAATGTAAGTATCAATATCATACCCAATAGTTACAAGTTCATAGAATTCGGTCTCCAACTTCTTCACCTCCGTACGCGGACAATACTTCCTCGTTAGCAACCTTTTGAATTGCTCCCAGGTGATCTTGTACGCATTTTCCATTCCCATTGGTTGAGCATACGAATTCCACCACGACATTGCCCCATCAAGTAGTGTACTTGTAGCAAACTTAACCTTGCTATCCTCCGGCAATTACATAACAGGAACACGGATTCCATTTTCTCGAACCATCTAACCATGGCAGTTGCCCCTTCAGTACCCTTGAACTTAGTGGGATCTCCACTTTTAAAATCCTTATATGTACAACTTCTAACCCCGGACCCTCCTGCAATGCCTGCAGCAGAAGATGTCTAGCCCTCGCAGTAGTCGCGACCTCGCAGGCAGCGCCACCGATGCTCTTTCAGTCCTTAATGCATTGGCTATGCTATCGTTCACATACTGCATAGCGCTTGTGTCAATTCAGGTGTGGCTTTCTTTGGCGCCATTGCTCTTCAAAACCATAAGATGAAAGAATTATGAGAACTCGTAAGTAGAAACAAACATTACACATATATATCCATAACCACAACATGCATGATATAAATGAAATCACAATGGAACAACCACGAAATATCACAAATATAATCACAACACACGTGGATAATATACATGAAAATTTCGCCCTACATGGACCGATATCATAGATAGTAAAACCATTCCTACATAGTTGACTCAACACTTGATATTTTGTTTGTACAACAACCAAAAGACAACAAGTTCTTTAAACTATGTCACACACCTTGTGACTAGGATAATAGTAAATAAAAACTATACATGATAAAAGTCTACACTAGGCACCTCCTGGTGCTCCGCCAGCCCGATCCTGTAGATCTCGAATCTGTGTAGTCAAACTAGCAACCAAACCCCTCAACTCGCTAATCTGACCCTGCGGTAACCATGCTCACGAGCTAATGCCAACTCCGAGCCTGAAGTTCGTCCTGTGCCATCTCGCTCACATATAACTCCGGCATCTCTGCCTCAACTCAATAATATGCCCCCGGTTCTCTAACTGTCTAGATTCTAAACCCTGGTGAGCCATATCAATCGAAATCCTACCTATCACGAGGCCTTCAACCTCCTCCTCAATGGTCTCCACTCGGTCCAATGACAGTTCCTCCAACTGTCCTAACATCCTATCTATCTGAATCTGTTGGCTATCTATACGTGCCCCTAATGTCTCAGTGGAAGGCTGTCTAGCAGCAGCAGCCTTTGAGCTCTCACCTATCTCGAACCTAATAGGTGGTTCGGGCTCTGTAGAGGGTGATGCAGGGATGTCAAGCGTGCACGCTTTTTGAGAGGCAAGTCCAATGTAGGTATAGGATCCCTAAGATAGTATGATGAAGATGATGATGATAATAGTGGTGATGGTGGGTGAATCGGGCTATGTGTAGGGCTAACAGGTGGGGTAGGTGCGACTTCGCCCTCCTCAAAGGGTTCGGTCTCCTGTCGTCACTATAAGTGGTAATTCTGAAGTAGAGCCAATAGAAGATAAAACTACAGTGTGTGATAAGGCATCGTTCGTGTTGGTGTCAGATGAGACATCCTCCATGTTCGTGTCAGATGATATTGGGATAGTGTCGGAATCTGAAGACATCTCTGTGACAACCGATGTAAAATAAAAGTAAATAACTCGAATAAAATGTATATGAATCCGCATGAAAAGTGAACATGCACTCATGATGAAATGATGAGATGCTATGATGATGTAGTTATAGTCTAGGGTCAATGATGCAACCTAGTTCTCTATAACTGAAGCTCGATGCCAATATGTCACACCCCAATTTACTGTTTTGCGTGAATGGAATTCACGGGGATTGATTGTCATAGCCTCACAATCACAGTTATATTGAACGACCTAAAGTGTCGTTTTAGAAATACATCGTTTGATATTTAATTAAAACATTCAGAGTTACAAGATAGGTCCCAAAAGTTGATAAAGTTTGCGGAAATAAGTTTATTACAAGTCCAAACGATGTTTTGAAAATGCCATAATATACAATGAGACGCGTCGACGCCGCGACTCTATGAGGGTTCCTTATTCGTGCCATGATGCGAATGTCTTAGTTACCTGAAAATACATTGCTAAAACGGTCAACAATAATGTTGGTGAGAAATCATGGGTTTATGAAAATGTTTTATACGACCACACAAGTATTGACCATATATGACAATCATGCCACACAAAAATGTTACAATTGCTATAAGTCCATGACACCGAAACTAGACTGATCATGATGTTAAGCCCCAATGAGTGTTTGCCAAACAACTCAAATAATGATATTAAATGAAATGCATTCGTTTAACCAGTTGGAATCCACCAACCCGGATGGAGGAGTCACCCTCGATAGATCTATCCACTCACCCTCGCTTCTATAAATTTAACGGTTCATGTTATATAATGGGGACATTCAATTGGCATGAGGTAACTTAAGCAATGTAATGAATTTGATATACTTGGTATCGTAATAAAAATGATGTGCAATGTATTCTCCCCCGTAGGTTTGAAAATAAGTATAAATGTATACAACGGGGCTATGAAAACTCACTTGATGAATTGATGCGATGACAAAAGTGTGTACACCGAAATGTAGCGTGAATCTCAAAACTTGACCTATTATGAATGATATGATACGTAATAAGTTATGATGTAATGTTATGCATGCAATTCGGATGATATCTATACCACTTATGAATTTTTGAAAAATAATACTTTTCGTTGAAAAATAATCTTTTAACGTCTTGACCATTTTTAAATTACTCCACATGTATTTACGTTGAAATGGTATCCGACGATAATCATTTAGTGATTTATTATGAAATTATAACTTTTCGTCGTAAAATAATGTTGTTGAAATTTTCATGAAAGTGACAAAACGGCCTCTAAAAGCTAGTCGTAAAAAGGTGCACGTCGAGTGTTAGGAAACCAACTCAACGGTTTTGGGAAGCTTGTATCATTATCTCAAAGTTTTAGTACATAAGTTTCCATCCTAGAGGTCTCGAACATAAAGAAAAATAGAGGTTAAGTATGGTACTTGTGTCCCAAAATATAGTTTAAGGGTGGTTTTCGGCAAATTTTAAGTAACCGTATATAATTCATTACAACTCCGCTAGACAAACGGTCAGACATTTTGGAAAATATGCTTGGCGAACTTACTTTTACTAGAAGACATAATTTTATAAAAATTTCTACAATTTAGTTCTCCAAATTTTGTTCTCCAAATTTTGTTCTCCAAAACTTGTTCTCCAAATTTTGTTCTCCAAACTTTTTGTTCTCCAAATGTTTAGTGCTCCAAATGTTTGTTCTCCAAAATTTTAGTTCTCCAAATGTTGTATCAAAGTAACTTATATATTTTAGATAAATCGATACATTTTAAAACGCCTAAGTCTCATTTTGACTTCGTACATAATAAACATAACATGCTGAAATTTCGGAATTTATAGTTTCGTCGCCTAACTTGAAAAATTCATAACTTCTTCGTTATAGCTCCGTTTTAATCCGTTCAAGCGGCCACGTTTTGGTTTTAAAGTGTATTTTCTAAATATCTAGGCCAAAATTTTTACCTACTTGTCGAATTTTCCATATTTAAAATAAGGGCAGACCCTTTAGAAAACTTGTAGAAATGAGTTTTCTCGTAAACCTATTCTAACCAATTAAAAACAACTCCGAAGCTATTCTAATCCTACCATACACCTTCTTAGGGTGTCATGGGTTCCTAGACATCACCAAGAGTGATATATAACAAGGAGTAATTTTAGGATGACATAAATTTATATAACTCTTAAAAACATGTAAAAGTGGTATAAACATCCATGAGACTTGCATGTTTTGCTCAAATATGATGAAATGAATGTAAAATAAATATGAAATATGATCATGAATATGAAATGCTTACTAGTTAACTTGATGAGGTTATAAGAACAAAGGATTTTTCCAAATCATCCAAGGTTTTTATTGCACAACCTTAATCAAGAGTGATACTAGAGTGTTTAAAACTTGTCTTGTAAAATTTTGGATGATCCCTTCTTGTCCTTGTGGTTGGCCGGTTCTAGCAAGAGAAGAGAGGAAGAAATGGTTTTGATCTTTCACCTTTGATATTTTGAAGTGTATGTGTTGAGTTTGTAGTATAATACAATATACTTAGAGTAGATATTTAGTATCTACACATGACTCACCCCCCTTGTGTCGACAAGGGGGTGTTAGTCATCACTTTAACATTTTTTATTTATTTATGTATAAGTATAATTAAGTGTAAGTTAATTGAAGACATGTGGTAACTTGTATACACATTTGAGTATTTAGGGAAGCGTTAGATAAAAATAAATTTTAACGGGTCAAGATAAAATATATTGAGGTTATAAATATTATAAAAATACATTTCTTGCAAAATTTGAGTGAAATAATAATTATAATTAGTATTTAAGAAAACTGTTGTAATTATATAAATATAACAATTTATATACAAAATAAATTTAAAACACTGGGTAAACTAATAATAATATTTTTATAAACTTAATATGAGTATAAAATATATTGGGATAATTTTTGGAAGTAATGGATCAAATGTTCAAAATGATTAATTACGCGATAGCGTTTATTTAATATGAAATTATACGGTTAATGTAAAATGCAAAACCATGCATGAACTAATATGATGATGATGATGCTAATGATATGTAGACTAAACCTAGTCTATATGGAATGTCCTTGATGATTGTTCATGAATTCACAGCTAAACCATTAAGGTTACGCGAATTTGATGCTCGTAAACCTAGTTTACGATAAATGATAAATGGTGAAGCATGAGTAATGTTTTGAAAAATGACCTGAAAATACGAGTTGTCACACTAATTCTTGCATTTCTCTTAGCAATTGTTGATTGGGTTTATTGAGGTGGGATTCTAGGACTATTATCTCTTACGGGAGAAGATTCGGTGGATGAAATCTCATGAATCATATGACCATTCCTTTTGGATGAGCCTTTGGTTGAAGAGTTGTTGCTAAGTGCTTTAGTCATAGTGATGGTGAGAATGCAATATGAGCTTCTAACTACTGATTTTTGAGAATTAGGTAGGAGTGATGACTCAACCTCAAGAGTGTTTGGTTATAAAGGATGAATTTGAATTAAGGAATTAAATTCATGACCACTAAGGAGATTAGGCATGCACTAAGGTCAACTAAGATGTTTTTCAGCTCTAGGAATTCATTAAATGGTAACTAAAGGTGTTTAGATTACCAAAGGTGGCTTAAATTTGAAGGAAAAGCTGATTAAAGTCTTTCCGTAGACATGGATCCCACTAATCCCTCTCACTATGGATCCGTTTGGTTATAAACCAGGGATCCGTCTGTCAGACAGATATGTGATGAAATGATTATACTTTTTGTAAGGTCTAGTACCTATGAATCTTGAGGATTTGACTTTCCTTAGATGTCTTGAGTGGTGGATTGCTCAACCATAAGGAGTGAGGATACTTAATGATGGTTTTGGGTAGGGAAGTGGATTTTAGGGAGTCTAACTAAGTGCTTGAGGAGGATACCATTTGATTTGAAATGGTAAAATGATGATAATTGGTCTTAGAAATCAGATGATGACTCAAGAGAAATTTGAGAAAATCCTAAAAAATAAAGAAAAATGAAAAACTAGTTTTAACCCTATTTTTAGGTAAGAGTGACTAAAATCGATTTGCTAAAATTGATGGAAATATCAAACTAAGTGTTTTGAGATGGGAGGAATAATGTGTGAGTGTTAGAGCGAAAATATGGTGGATATTGGTGAGTTTGATAAATCAAAAGTACTTTGGATTTGATCCTAAGTTACCTACGGGTGAATGTGAGTCCTATTACGCTTGAGGAAGCCTTAAGTGGTATTAAGGAATCATGTTTAGCCATCATGATGTGATTACGGGGATAAATTGGGTGTATAGTGATCTGTATCTGATATTTGTCTACCTGGATCCCACGGTTCCCTCTTGGGAGGGATCCGGCTAGTTATAAGTCCGATCCGCATCGCAGATCGAAGGCTTTTGGCAAAGAATGTGCAATTTCTTGCACTCTTAGCAAATGCTTCTCCTAGTTATTTCTACAATGACTAAATGCAAGAACACATCGAGTATAACGCATAGCAAGTGTGGGGGAACTAAAGGTAGCTAAAGATGAGTGACGACAACTACTTGAATGATTTCAATATGTCATAAAATCTCATCCTACTTGTTCCTAAGTTAAAATTGTTCAATGCCAAGTTATGGCAATACCTACATACTACACCCTACTCTACATAAGTATTGTTTAGATGTTACAACCCATTGTTTCAAATTGTTTTCACAAATTAAGGTCCTATGACCTTACCTTACTTTCCCATAACACTCCCCGTCTTCATCCTCCCCTCCATTCTTCATCTCACCATCTCTACTTTTTTTTCTTCAAGAAGTTGGCGAAGCACTTGAAGATCCCTTTGTTTGTTGCCATTCTTGTGATGGACTAGGAATGTCCGGCAATTGATTGCTGTAATCCAAAGGGTCGATATCGGTGTTGCCGAGGGGGTTGCTACTTCCTTCTCCTTCTCTTTGTCTCTCCCGTTCATCCGATGAATCCGTTGGTGGGTAAGGTCTTTTCCCATCCACCATAAACCTTGTAGTTCTTCCCTCGGATAAAGACACCATAACTTTGTTGCAAAAGCTATGATCATAGGATAACGGAGAAGGATCTAAAGCAAAGATGAACCTTGCAAGACGGGTTAGGAGCATTGCATACGGGAGCACCATTTTGTCAATGGTTTTCACACTCGCCATTCTTTTAATCATGTAATATGCAAGGTTGAAGTGAGTCTCGGTCACAAGGAAATATATCATGAAACTTAAGAATGCATTGGGGTGATCCTTGTTCCCTCCCAAGAAAATCACATTCTCCCTTACCACTACTTCCCATTTCCTATACAAAGCGTACATCTTGGAAAGCTCCATTTGGAATGGATCCCTATAGATCACTTTGGAATTTCTAGTGACCCTCGATGGGGATGCCCTTTGCATGAACACGGTATCCCTTACCTTGGTTACTTCCGGGATTCTCATGTGGTAGACTTCATGATGATCAACCATATCGTGTAGCTCTGCCAAAGAACACTCATTGGAAAACATGCAAACTCCTTGATATAGGATATGTAGTATTCTTCCAAATTCCACAAGCGAAAGGGTGTACTCATGCTCATTTATGATGAAGACAATTGAGATGGTCCCGTTATCATTCCTAACTATCCTCATTGTTTTGTAGAACTCGAGTACGAACACCGGGCAAATTTGCTCATTTATGTCCAACAGACAATCAAAGCCAATTGTTTCAAAAACTTGTCGGATGTCGGTGTTAGCAATGAATGATGGTTCTACCACACGACCTTCATGAAAAAGTCTCTTTTCGAGCAACTTGAAAGCTTTCCTAAGGCTAAGTCCATCATTTCGATGGTACATTGGGATGTAGTGGGCGGTATCATGATAGTCTTGTTGTCGGTTACTAGGCATGATTGTTCCTATACAACAAAACCACAATGTGGTGTTAATTGTGAATAGTAGCCTAAAGGATTTGATCACAATTTTTCTCAAATCATTTTTATTGATTTCAAGAAATGAGTTTAATTTGTATTAACAATGTTAATTCTTTGATTTAGATTATCATAGAAAACAATGTGGTAATAAATTATGACAAACCCATTTGAACCCAACTTCTAAAGATGAAAAATTGTAATCCTAGGAATCAAGGAATTAAATTGACAATGTAGTGAAGATTATACTTACACAAGAGATTGTTTTGCTTGAAGGAAATGATCAATTTGCTCCTGTGAACAGTAAATGGGTTTTGTTTCGTGAGTCTTTGAAGGGAAAGTGATAGTGAAACTTCCAAAGTGATCATTTCTAACTTATGCTATCTTCTGTTGCACGGATCCCACGGATCCCTCTCATTAGGGATCCGGCTAGTTCAAACTTAGGATCCGCATGACAAAAAATTTCAGCTTAAGCATTCCTTGATAACTTTGGTTTGGGAGTTCTAAAATGCCTAGAGTTGATGTTTAAGCTCTATAACTTGTGGATTGGGGTTTTGACGGTTTAATACTAATCCTATTTGACGAGGTTCCCTTTTTATGAATAAGTCATAATTCTTTGGGAGGTTTTTCAAAGATTATGATAAAATCCCATTTTATCATAATATAAGAAATTTCACATGGATATTCATTGACATAGATGAAATGTCAATAATCCTTTTATGGTGAATAATGATCAAGGCTATCGAATAACCGAGATATCATTATTACAGGTTTGTAGTGTAGTCTATATAAACCAACGAAGAATACTATTCTTGATGATGATTTTAATATAGATAACTACTTAAGTAATTACTAATAAAGAGTAAACATACAACTAAGACTTTAATAATAATAACAAAATGTAAATTATTAAAGATCATATCTTTTCTAAATATTCTTTTTAAAGAAAGAAATATTTAGAGAATTTCTTTGTGATCTTCTTAGGATCTCCAGATCCATGTGTGAGGAATACAATGCTAAATATTCTTTTTACGAAAAGAAATATTTACAGAATTTCTTCATGATCTTCTTGGTATGCCCCAATCCAAGTATGGAGAATTCTTAACAAGAAAAATATTAGAACGTTCTATCATTATCCAACATTAAACACTGTGTTGATTTTTAAAACATGACTTAAAGAATCCTTCTTTGTAGTTTTCAAACATACACGATTGTATCAAGTTTTTAAAGTACAGCATACTCTAAGAAACTTGGTAACGAAACTCTGATGCCAATTGTGGAAAACTAGAAGGGGGGTTGAATAGTTTTACCGATTAAAACTTTGTTTTAAAATATTTAGATCGACTTATGTCAATCTATTAAGGTGTGTATGTTGGACATTGATAGATAGATATATAAATGTGTAATGAAAGGTAAAGAGTAAGAAGCACATAACCACGACACGAGTATTTATAGTGGTTCGGCTACAAGGACACCTTCCTTGCCCTACTCCACTCCCCGAGTCACCTACTCGAGAGTTCGTAATCACTACACGACACCAACTCCTTATGGCGGAGAAGCCTTCACAACGTCGCCTACTCTTTTTCCGGTACTAGGCTAACCACCGGGTTCTTTCACCAAGGAGAACCACACCTACCACAACGTCGCCTACCCTTTATCCGGTACTAGGCTAAGTACCGAGTTTCATTACAATGGAGGAACTACTACCCAACACTACAAAACACCTAACCCCAAAGGAGACCTACTCCTTATTACAACATCATCAAGGATGTCAATATCCTTGGAAACAAACTATCACTATTTGTATAAAGATGCACCTCATCGATTATATGACCTTGGTATCCTTCACTAATGCCACTTGATTTGACTCCTTGGCATCTTTCACTAATGCCCTTCACACGAACGCTTGGCACCTTTCACTAATGCCTTCGTCTTGACTCCTTTAGCATTCTTCACTAATTCTTTAGACACGGACGTTAAGCACCTTTCACTAATGCTTTCGTCTTGACTCTTTCGGCATCCTTCACTAATGCCTTGGACACAACACTTCTATGGAGAAAGAAAGAACTATCAACAAGAGAACCTTAGTAGTCTTGATGATGACGAAGCATGGCAACTCATGGACTTGAGCTTGCTCGACTTCAAGAAGTGGTGATCTTGCCTTTAAGAGGAACCTAGAGAATCACACAAAAACAAAAGACAAACTACATAGAAAGATCCTTTAGGATATGTGGTTAGAAGGTTACAATACTTGGGGAAAGTATGTGTGGGAGTGGCAACCCAAAAGAAAGAAATGGCTTACTATTTATAGAAGAAAAACATCTTCTGTTCCATGGATCCCACTGATCCCTCACTTGAGGAATCTGTCCGATGTAATATTGGGGATCCGTTGGACGCTCCCTTTTGCCCATGGGTTTTGGGTCATGGATCATGGTTTATGGATCATGGGTATCCAACTAGATACAATGTATCTCCAAGATGCAATGCATCTAGTCCATGGTTCATGGATTAAAACTATGGGCCATGGATTAAAATCATGGGTCATGGATATTATCCATATATGACATAAGCATGATGTCATGCAATGGGTTGTGGGTCAAGCTCCATGGGTATGGGTCATGGACTTTGGGTTATACCCAACTACATTCAATGTATTTGGTCAATGTGTCAAATACTTATGTTTCTACCCAATTGTGTTACCCATTATAATACATACTAGTTATGTATATATTTGCCCAATATGTAAACACTAGTTGTTGTACATATGTATTACTAAATCATAAAATCACTTATACTTGTTTTAGTGTTTTATGTGACAATGTATGTGTGTTTGAAAGCTATTGGCTCAAACCATTTACGTATTTTATTTGTTTTGTTAAAATGATTTTACGTTTGTTATCGACAAAAAATTTAAAAGATCGTAAAATATAAATAAACGTTTTTACGGCTTATTTGTATTAACACAACTAAGCTCCAACCAATCACAAATACCAACGAAGAATAATTTCCAACACCATCTTATCAAGTGATTCAAGTACAAGGTGTCACAAATATAATTACCACAAGAAAATAAGTTATTCCATCAAACATCAACACATAATACACCATAACTAAAATTTCTAGATTCATAAAAAGACACATCCACACAAACACACACATACAAAATTTGGCATAGGAAAGACTAGAAAAATAAAAACATGGATTATGTGCCAAACTCACCAAACTATGTGCTTGACAATCATATACTTGATATCCCAAGTGATAACTCAAGTTTAATGTTCGTTCCCAATGAAGAACAAGATGTCAATAATGGTGTTGTTCCTCAAACTCTAAGTGAGGATATTGGGTTTGGCGAAATGTGGTTTATGTATGATAAACACCTCTAATTAGCCGAATTGTCTTGTAACAATAACCACGTCGTACGAGGCACTTTATGGTCTGCCGATTATAAATTTGTTGTACTTAAGTGGGAGATACCCAACTTGCTGGTCCTGAACTTGTTCATGAGACTACTGAGAAGAGTGTTCAGATCAAAAGCAGAATGCAAGCTACTCGCGATCATCAGAAAAGCTATGATGACAAACGACATAAACCCATTTGAATCCCAATTTGGAGAAAAAGCTATGCTTAAAATCTCGCCGTGTAAATGTGTGTTACGTTTTGGTAAACGTGTGTTACATTTTGATATACGTGTGTTATATTTTGGTAAACGTGTGTTACGTTTTGGTAAACGTGTGTTACATTTCCGTAAACTTGTGTTATGTTTTGATAAACATGGAAAGCTTAGTCCTCACTATGTTGGTCCTTTCAAAATCCTTTCTAGAGTTGGAACGTAGCTTACAGACTCGAACTACCTTCAAAATTTAGCACTGTTCACAACGTTTTTCTTGTGTGTAAGTTGAAGAAATGTATTGCTGACGAAAAAGTTTTTATTCCTCAATAAGAGATCCAGATTGATGAACGCCTAAACTTTATTGAGGAGCTTATCAAAATTATAGACCGTCAGATCAAATGACTTGAGCAAAGTTGTACTCTTATTGTCAAAATTCGATGTAACTCTAAGAGAGGTCCTGAGTTCACGTGGGAACGTGAAGGTGAAATAAAGCGAAAGTATCCTCATCTCTTTTCAATCCTAGTGGGTAACTCGAACTGAATCGCGATGACGCGATTCTTTTAAGGAGGGTAGTCTGTAACAACCCGTGATTTTCTAGACATGTTTGTTAAAAGGAATTATTCTTATTTTTCATTTACGAACTCTTCCGAGCTCATTTCATCTGAAAACGAGAAGTTATCTCATGAAACGTTGAAATTGCACACAACGCGTATCGGCACAACCGTAAACTCGTTAAACAATTTGATTTGATCGTTGTATTGCTTTCGAGAAACTAGTCGTGTGAATACTCGTTTTATTGGAAAAAATATTTTGAACGTAATAGCGTAATTTTCGTGAATTTAATCGAACGTTTGCTAGTCCAAACGAGTCCCCGAACTGCAAAATCATAAAAGGTTGCAAAAATTACACTAATGGTCCCTGGACTAAAGTTTCACAGCCGCCCCCTTAAGTTTAATCAACTTTGCATTTTGTATTGATATGTTCGGATATATAAAGGTTAAGAATTAGGGTTAGGGTTATTTTATCACACACTCTTATGTCTTCCTTCTCTCTCACCCTAACCGGCGCCACCCTTCCATCCAGCCACCACTTTTTCGGCCTACTCTGGCCACGCCGCCACCACCCACACTGGCAGCCGCCGTCGCCTTGAAATTTGAGAAGTATAGATCGGGTTTGGATCGTGGTTTTAGAGTTTTGTTTTGGGTCGCGAGTCATCACAACAATCCTTTATCCCGTCATCTCTCTTTTGTCTTTGTCTCGGTAAGTCGGAACCTAATCTATTCTTATTATCATCTTTGTTTTAAACTGGGTATATAACGATTTAATAGTTTTTGTTGGATTATAAAAGGGTTAAAAACTTTTTTCACCTAATATCAGTGTGGTAAATCTATGATTGTGGATGTATTGTGTAACGGATCGGGTCAAACCCCTTTAACCACGGGTCAAACTTGTTTTGAGACACGGGTCGGATTGTGTTTGCGTACTACTTGATTTGAGCCTCGGATTTAATTTGGGTTGGCTATTCATTCGGTTTGAGTCCCTGTTTGAAATTAGATTTGCTTATAAAATTTGTCTAGCTTGTTATTGGTTGTGCGTTTTGATATAATTGCCTTTCGAATCTGGCTTAAACGTATTCGAATTTGTTATGCTTTGGTAAGGTTAAACTTTATTTGACTGTGTTGTGTTTGAGTGGTTACGGTTCGCAACCACACCCACGTAAGGTGTTGGATTTGCTCACGGTTTGACCACGACACCACCAAGGGGTGTGTTTTGGTTCAGTTTGTCTACACCCACATAGGGTTTGTTTTTCTGTTCGGCTTATCATTAGGACACCAGGGGGTGTTCAGTTTGTGTTTGGGTTGTGTTAAGTGTTATTAGGCCAACCATAATGAGTACGTTTGGTTTAATTGGTTAATGGGATACAAAGCTCATTAGTTGAACTAAGAGTTAAATGGTGTTTGGTTTTAATTTGGGCCACAAGCCCATTAACATAAAAGAGTGTGTTTAGTTAAAAATGTATTTAATAGGTGATTGGTTATCTTGTCAAATGTTAAAAGTATTAATAAGTCATGGCTATTGACCTAACGTGATCTATTTGGTTTTGACTCGTGTGATAGTGGTACGTTTTGAATACAATTTAGGATCGTTACTCGATACTTAGTCTTGGACATTACGGATACTCAACGAAATAAATACTCGGATTGTGACTTGACTTTTGGACATAACGAATTGATACTATTTGGACAATTATTGGACTGCTTATATTGGACTTTGTACTTATTGGACTCGAAACGAATATAGTACATTAGACTTGTAATGAATTTAATGTATTCGATTCGTAACGAACATACGATATGGAAATAATGTCTATCGGCTTATAATCTTTATTTCGGCATTCGATTCAATTAAGTTGAATTGGGAAATTGATTTGCAATAAAGTCTATTGACTTAGGAATGTTCGATAAACGAAGGAGTCATGGTGAAATTTTATAAAATTTCTATACTTAAACTTTATTTTTAAAAACTTTATTATTATAAACTTGTCAAATAACGAATTTTATAAGAGAATTGTAAAACCTTTATTGATTGAATGCAATTTAAATTTAGTTTTGTTCATAAAACAGGTTTGTTTTGAACAAACTATTTGGGATCATGGGTAAATACCGAAACTTACCAATTGACTTATTCTCTTGACAATTCTTTTTTACTTTCCTCGACTTATCCATTGTCATTATCTTCTTGACTTGAGTCATCGTCAATACTTTATTGACTATTCTTTTAAAACTTTCCTTTATAATATATTGAGATATATTATACTTTGGCATAAGTTACATTTTGAGTCCGTGTTCTCTTACCGCCACACGAGATGTTGATGCTAAACTTTTCTTACGAGCAATGACACTAAACATTTTACAATCATTGATATCAGTATTCCACTAAAACTAAGACAAGTTGTCTTTTGAAAACTCATTTACTATACGAGACGTATTATGAGATAAGCAATATAATTATTTGGTTGTGTGGATTCCGTACCGTTGTACCTATACCCTTGGTACCGTTGTGCCTGTACTTCTAGATATCGTGATGCCCTACTTGTTGATACCAGTGTGTTTTACTACTCGATGCCAGTTGTGATATTTGCGTTGCTTCATATTGAGGTGAGTTCATGGCCCTTACTTTACTTGTTGTTAAACTGTTTTGGGGTGAGAATAGATGCTTTTTTTTACTAAACTCAATGCTTGTTTTACTTGAATACGCCAATGGTTTACGCAAACATTACTTAATTTGATGAGATACTTAATTGGTTATTTGAATGCATTAAGTGTATAAATGTTACATACTTGTTATTTTACATACGGACACAAGTGCTTGGAAACATATACATGAAAAAATCTTTTCTTGATTGGACTGGAACTTATACTTGTGCCCTTACTGAAATTTTTAGGTGGTCGAGGCTAAGGTTTAGTATCCCATTATTTTGCCCTCTCGTGAACCGTACGTCATGTTGGTCTAGGGTTGGCAGCCCCAACCGGTTAGACGTTTATCTTGTTAGTCTAGGGTTGGCAGCCCCAACCGGCCAGACGTATATCTTGATGGTCCAGGGTTGGTAGCCCCAACTGGTTGGACGCATATCCTGTTTGGATTTGAGTTTGGGAGGTTATCCCATGGGCGAGAGGTTATCTCGATGTATGTCGTGTTGGGAAGTATGAGTATTTTGGGAAAATGCCTTATGACCTACTTTGTGGATATTCTTTTTGACATTGTGTGTTAAATGGTGTACACTTTTGCTAAATTTGATTTGTGTATGAATAATTATTTATACTCGAAAACCTTGTGGTCCGCATTATTATTTTGCTTAAAGGTAAACTTTATTTTCACGACATTGTGTGGCGACAAAATGATCATAGGGCTCTTTCGAACTCACGATGCTTTTATGCAAACCTATGAACTCACCATCCTCGTGTTGACATTTTAGTATGTATTTTCAGGTTTTGAGGCGATGGTTTACTTTTGGAGGCACTTGGCAAATGGCATAGCATGGTCATAGACTACTCTGATGAATATTTGGGACCACTTTATTATTTTGGGCCTGTATTTTTGCATTATTTTTGGAACGATGTAAACTTAATACCTTTGATTATGAAATTCTTAAGGTAAATCCATTACTCTATACTTTGTGTCGTGATACCAATTTAGTAGCACCCACGGCATAATCTTCCGCTGCGACCCATTTTTTAGGGTGTTACAAATGGTTCTTCTATTTCTCTTTAAAATTGGACTAAACCCCTAACCATCTAGTTATCACTTCATAAATGTTTTTATAAATGTTGGTTGACCTTATCCCACTTTGAGTGTTCGAATGTTATTGGAAAGGTCAATGGTGAAATGCAATTGAGGGTTTAACAAGAGAGGAGTGTAAATAAACAAAACCCGAGAAATTCCCCGGGAGTACCCGAGCGCCAACCTCGGCAAGAATATCTTGATTTTGTCTATAAATACTCACCCATTGTCTTTTACATTCTCACCTATTGCCAATCAGTATTTATCTCTAATTACTTTTCTTTCAACCCTCCAAGTCTACTATCTTTGTGTGTTCTAACTTCTCATCTAATCATTAATTGAAAGAACACTTAATTCCGCAAGAGAGATTCACAAGAACCTAATCAACTCTTGTGAATTGTGTCGAGGGTCTTCTTCTCTATACCCTTTCTTCTAGAATCGACTCTCTAGGAAAATTTAGGTTGTTTCAAATCAAACAAACACTTATAAATCATTTGAAGTCTTATTCGGGTTGTTGATAAGCAATGGTGTAACAAATCTTGTATCTTGGTGATCAAGCCTAGATCGGGGAAGGTCTAGTTGAGGTTTGATACTTATGGTCGGAAGAATTTTTGGTCTTAGTGGAAAGTCGAATCACGAGATTCTTGTAGGTGGTTTTGGAGGGCGGAATACCGTTGGAGTATGCAACAAGCCTTTAAACCCCTTTTATTTCGTGGACGAGTTATAGTCTCGTGAGGGTTTCCAGTGAACATACCTACAAAGTTCCAAACACTTTTATTTTTAAAAACACATGTACTTATTTATTCACAATGTACTAAAACTTAACAAAACTTAAAAATGGCAAAATGACAAATTTAAGTAGAATAAAAGAAATGATGCTCTTGCAAAAACAAAAAGACATTTAAACTTATTCTATCTAAACACAAACACACAAGGACAAAATGCGATTTTTTTTTACCGATTGGTCCGACCGATCGGTTGGAATGAACCAAATGTGACCAACCTTCCAGCCGAACCGGTTACGGGGAGTGACCAATCAGTTAGAGGTGATTTTTAAGATTTATTTATTTATTATTTTATTTTTTTTACAACTCTAAAATGACTTTTGAAAAATATTTCTGAGAGAGCTCCAACGGATCGGTTGGGATTCCAACCGATTCGGTTAGAGTGGTTTGGGTGGTTTTTTCGCAAGAACTTTTGAACACATTTAGAAAGCAAACTTTAAAATGAGCATTTTTAGAACTCATGAGACGAAATCCCAACATCAAAGACTTGATTTTGATGCCAAGATCATTTAAGCAATTGTGAGAAAACGAGAGATTTTGGAAAAAAACGCAAAGGAGCAATTAAGCAAACATCATGAGCAAACATCAAGAACAATCAAACAAGAGCAAAGAAACAATCATTCATGAGCAAGAGAAATATATCATTAGAACAAACTAGCAAACAAGCAATTCAATTCAAGCAAACAATTCAATAAGAACTCAATTCATAGAAACACGCAAGAGCAACAAACAAACAAACAAAAGAATACAAAACCAAATTCCCGGCAACGGCGCCAAAAACTTGATGTGTTCGCACGAGGTTTTAAATTTGTAAACAAGAATTACTGGTTAACTAGGAACACATTCGGGCAAGTATACCCTAGTCAAGTTGTAGTATAGGTTTTGGAAAATCAAGGTCGTCCCAAGAGACTTGGTTGCACTACAAGTGTCGTTTGTTTGTTTAAGCAAGTAACAAGTTGATGGTCATGATTGTCACAGATCAAACCAACAAGAAAAGCAATAAGAACAAGCACACAAAGAACATACATGTTGAGACAAATGATCACAAGGATATTAGGATGTTTAGTTTGGAAAACATATTATCAAAGATAGAACCTATAATAATAGTTTAGTGTTTTATAAATCAAATATGCATAAGCCTCAATCAAGTGGTCATGTCATGAGCCTTATGCCTAAACCAACAACAACAAAAGAATCCTTGGACTTATACTTTGATGTTATTAATTCGATAAGTTCCATTTACTTGAAAGATAATGAGAACACATATTCAAAAGATTCCTTTCAGCCTTAATCCAAATTAAACCTTTACTTGTTATGTTTATTAATTCTCTTGCACAATCATCACAAAGTACAAGACCAAAATCATTCGTCGACTAATGAATTGGAACTAACCATTATTAACAATCCTTTCGACATTAAACTCAACAATGATCAACCAAAACAATAAACAAGAACAAGTTCCAATTTAACCAAATATGATGTTATCAACATATTCCAAACAAACACTACAGTTATCCAAACATCCTTTTATCACAAGTTCTCATCTGAAATAAACAAGTATCAAGATAACATTCACAAGACAAGAACACATCACAAGAATCACATAATCAACACAACCAAAGAACCAAACATAAATAATAGAATTCAACATCATAAAAGTAACAAGGATGTACCTAAAGTAAGATTACATTAGGCAAGGGTGAAGGATTATAGCACTCCTTCAAGCCTCCAATCAACTACAATAGTTCTACCAAGCCAGAAAATCATATCCTAACGCCTTGATCAGCCCTTGAGCACACTACACGAATTTGGCAGAGGTTTGTAGTCTTTTGGGGAAGATAAGTTGGTGGAAATTCGTCCTTAAGGGTGGAGGCTCGAATTTCACACCTTTGGATGGAGTTGTGGTGGCAGGGATGGTGTGAGAGAAGTTCTCTCAAGTTGGGATTTTTGAAAACAATAGCATATGGGTCCTATTTATACTACTCTCAAGCCCTTGGGGTTATAAATGCATTTCTTGGTCACTAAGGAGCTTGGAAGGGACTAGAAACAAAGTGGGAAGGGCCTAGAATCGTTTGGAACATGTTAGGACTCTTAGTGATGAAGAAATGGCTGTCCAGGGCTTCCCAGCCGATCGGTTTAGACACCAGCCGATCGACTGGTCTTCTCGACTGCCCTCCAGCCGAATCGGTTGCGGGGCCCGACCGATCGGTTGGTGCAAGTTGACAGAAAATGATAATCACCAAAGTTGTAGATCTTTCTCTTAGCTTTCCGTGGCCGCTTGAATCACCTAAATCGAAGTTCGTATGCTCAAGATATGGCCAAAATGGTGAAGGTGTGTCGGGAACAACGAGGCTTTCAATATTTCTTCGTTTAAGCTTATTTTCTTCATTTCTTTCTCGTTTTCCTTCTTGAACTTTATTATTGAGTCTTTGGACCACCATCTTGATGACGTTTTCATCTCGAATATACTCCACAAGTCTTGCATTTGACGGGAATTCTTCGTACATGGAGAAATCTTCGTATTTTACTTCATTTTCCGTCTTTTCCTCCACTTTCCTGTACTTGGCTACAAATGAACTAGCATACGCACTTTTATGCGATTAAGTAACGAAAGCATATGATTGTAGCCAAATAACATACATAAAAGCACGGATAACGCTACTAAAAACATGCACAATTTGAGCGTTATCAAATTCCCTCACACTTAAACTTTGCTTGCCCTCAAGCAAATCTAAGAAAAGAAAAATTAAAATACATACCTAAATGACAAAACGAAAAGAAAATGTAAAAATTTGAATATTTTTTGTACCTTTTTTTTTTTTTTTTTTTTATTTTATTATTTTTAATATCTATACTACTTATAATGGAGGGATGACCCTCTCTCCTAATTTTTTTTAAGATGTCATTGATGTGTTTTTTAAGCATTACAATTTTTAATGCATAATTTACACAATAAATAGCTTTTACTAATTTATCTTCCTCAACATTTTAATGCTTCATTTATTATTTTTTTTTGAATTAGTTTAGTTTTAATGCAAAAATGCACATATAAATGAATGTGATTTTAAAATGCATGCAAAACTACAAAGTTCCAAAACTATTATTATATAGTAAGAGTGTTTCGAGAACCAATCTAAATAAAATTTTGAATTATTTTAAATAAAATTAACCACAAAAGTAAAAAACGGATTTTTGTAAAGGTCGGGACAATTTTTTTAAGACAAATGATGAAAAGATGTAAATTCACAAGTGATAATTTATTTGATTTTATACATATTATACATATCTATATCTATATCTATATCTATACTACTTATAATGGAGGGATGACCCTCTCTCCTAAATTTTTTTTAAGATGTCATTAATGTGTTTTTTAAGCATTACAATTTTTAATGCATAATTTACACAATAAATAGCTTTTACTAATTTATCTTCCACAACATTTTAATGCTTCATTTATTATTATTTTTTTGAATTAGTTTAGTTTTGTTAGGAATTAGAAATTCCAAGTATTAAAGAGTCGGTCACCTCAAGTATATGTAATCGTTAGATAGCTCGTAGTCGTAGTTATTTTATGTTAAGTAGTATTTAGTTAAGTAACACCATGGAGGACGGACGGGTCTTTACCCACTGTATGCCTGATCCACAGCCCGTAGGTGGCGTTTGTTTGTAAGAAACTATAAATACCCTCTACCTTCCAAGGTAGAGGGTTGGAGCTTCAATACCATTTTTCTTTGTTTCACATAGTTCCCAACTCTCTTCCTTTCTCTCACTAGAACTTTCTCTCTCTAAACTTAGTTAATGCCCTATATGGTTTTGGTTTAGTGTGTTTGTGAAATCTTATATCTAACAATTGGTATCAAGAGCCATGGTTTGATCACTCATCTTTCATGCCTTTTGTTTTGGTGGATTTCATAAGGTTTTTGGGGTATTAAAGGTTTAGGAGAGTTTGATTCATTTGGACAAATTCTAGTGTTAAAGTTTGAATTTTGCTTGTACTTTTATGTTTAGGATCATCATATGTGTTTATGTTTTGAATTGGAAGGCTTAAATCATTGTGGTTTGGTTGTTTTTGATTGATAAAGTGGTTATTTTTCAAGTTTGTACAAAGCGAGTTGTGTCTCGGATAGCTTTTTCTTCAAAGCGAGTTGCTTTGTTATTGGATGCGAGTTGGTACATGCGACTTGGTACATTTAGCGAGTTGATCGTTATGCGACTTGGGTTCTAAGCGAGTTGTTTCTTTAAGCGACTTGATATCTAAAGCGACTTAGCTATTAAGAGAGTTGTAAAGCTAGCGAGTTAAATTAAGCGACTTGGTGTTCAAGCGTGTTGATTGTGTTGCGAGTTGATACTAAAGCGAGTTGGCTATTAGCTGACTTGATTCATTAAGCGTGTTGCAGGTGTTGCGAGTTGATGCAAATGCGACTTGGCTACTTAGCGAGTTAATTGATTAAGCGAGTTGGTAATTAAGCGAGTTGTGTGGTTAGCGACTTGTTCATTTAGGCTTGTTACTTCTTCGTGATACATTCTTACGGTTGTTCTTTTGGTTTAGTAAAATCCGTGAAAGAATCAATTTCAGGTTTAATCAAAGAATAGTAAAATCCGTAGAGCTTGAAACATGTCTACCAACGTTCCTCTATCATCTCCATGTTGCGAGGATGTTCAAGCAGCAGGTCGGATACTCGTCCACCTATGCTTGACAGGCGACTACGATTCTTGGGCTCAAAGAATCAGATTATGCTTGTCTTGGAAAGGAAATAGGGGTCAACATTCTCAAATCGATTGATGAAGGACCGTATCTAGTTGAGACTACTAGGGACATAATTGATCTGTTGAAGATGGAACGATGATCTATGGAATAGGCGACCAAAGCGTATGATGAGCTCAATGATAAGGAGAAGAAGAGATTCGATCACGGATATCGGGGCTTCTAACATCATATTACAAGGTCTTCCAAAAGACATCTATAAGCTTATCAATCACAACACTGAAGCAAAGGCTGTATGGGATAATGTCAAGATGCTTCTTTTTACGAATTAACCATGGAATACAGAGAATCACAACTCTATGATGAATTTGAGCACTTCAAGATGAAACCGGATGAGAGTGTCTATGAGTATTACGTGAGATTCCACAAGCTTGTTAATGACATGAGGAACATCGGAATGACCATGCCTAACATTAAATTTGAACTCAAAGTTTGTAAACAACATGAATCCCGAATGGCACAAGTTTGTCACTTCGTGAAAGCTCACTAAAGGATTGAAGAATACAATTATGAGCAATGTATGCCTTCCTTCTTTAGAATGAGAGACATGCCATGTTTGAAAAGAGGATTCTTAAACAATTCAAAACAAATCCAGGAGAGACAAACTCATCAAATGATTCAACTGCCTTCTACTCAAACATTGGGATTACCACTAAAGCTTCACAAGTTATACCCATGGGTGATGGAACTCACAAACTCATTCCCGATCAAAGTTCAAACAAGGCGATCTTGATGCATGCAGTAGGAAACTTCATTAATCAGCTAGCTCTCATGATCAGTCAAAACATGAACACTCTCCCACACACCAACAACAACCTTAGAACAACATCCAATCCATACAATCAAGCTCTTGTCGAGAGATGGGAAGGTTATGGTGCAGCGGTCCAAGAAAGGCGATCGATCGGGAGAAGGAGTGGGCGGTGGAGCTATGGAGGAAATCAGAATCGGGGAAGGAATGGAAATCAGGGACAAGTCAAGGCAGTTAAGTGTTACAACTGTGGTGGTGAGGGACACATTGCAAGGAATTGTACATCTCCAAAACGTCCTCGAGAATCTTTGAATACTTGAGGGATAAGATGTTGCTAGTGCAAGCTCAGGACAATGGAGCAACCTTGGATGAAGAAGAGTTGTTGTTTCTTGATGAAGGAAATGCTAAGACATATGATGCGGATGTGGATGAGCGGCCTATTCGGGAGATAGTCACAATCATCGAATGCCTTTCAAGTCATTGTGATGCATACGACTCTAATGTTGATGATGGACCTAATGCACAAACAATTTTCATGGCTAGCATTTCTCCAATGGTCTCTCCTAAGGTCTCTACTTCACCACAAGCTGGACCATCCAAAGACAAAATCATCTCAGAGGTATTAAATTATATGATGAAGTTGATGCGCAAAAGATACATAATGAAATACAATCAACTGAAATCATTGAGTCGGATATTGAAAATATGGGTAATATCAATGTTGTCCCATATGATCAATATGTGAAACAAAGTGAAAGTGTGATTGTATCAAGTGATGTTTCTCTACTGATCAATGATGATTATGTTTGTGATGAATACTTGCATCTATCCCGATGATTCTATTATCTCGAACTTAATGCCTATAAAGAGCGAGTTGCCATTTATGAAAAGCGTGCTAAGTTTGAGCTAACTACTCGTGAGCGGGAGTTGGATAACCAAATGCGTACAATTATTAGAAAAAGTAATTTTAGAGAAGAAGTGTTAAAACAAGAGTTAAATTCCTTACAAGAAAAGCTTTCAAAAGCTGCTAAGCAAAAACAAGAACTTCAAGAAAATGTTAAAGTGCTTAAGCAAGAATTTCATGCCAAGGAATCAAAACTTTTGAATGATTTTTCTAATCTAAAACTTTGAAGAACAAGCTTGAAAATAAGTTGTACGTACAAGGGAACACCATTAATTTGCCACATGATCACTAAACATAGAGTCTTAGCGATAAGCATTCCCCTGTTGAGGAACCAAATCCAGAGGTCATTAGAAAGGCTAGAAATGCTCATAAGGTACTCTATGATGGCAATGAAATCCTTAAACCTAGACAGAAACCTAGTTGCTTGAGTGCCGAGGAAGATAATAAATTTGATGAAGTCACTAGGAAAGGATGAAGAAGTTAGATGATCCTAAATGTAAAGAGAATAAAATTATTATCACACCCCATGATTACAAGAAGGAGAATTGGATTTCCTTAAACATATTTAAGCCTCAGACGTTGTTAACACCCGAACAAGTGTTACGGAAAAGGATTTAGATAATCTAAAAGCTGAAAATCTTGTTGAAACAAACCCTTCCCTTAGGAAAATGCCTGCTACTATTGTGTATCCTCCAAATACACCGATGCATTTAGTTCCTAGAACTATTGCCACTAAGAGCAAGACCTTAATCAGCCAATATGTTATTCTTCAACTATTTGTCGATTTTGAGAAAACTTGTAAGAAAAGGATCACACCCACTGGGATAAGGGGAAAGGGGTTTTAAACAAACAAAAGAATGCTATCTAACTGAGGTCATGCCTTTCTTCAAACTACTAAAAGATCATTTTGAGAGTCTTAAAAGGGATAAGTTAGATATTAAAGGAATGGAAAAGGAATTTGATGCAATGGTAGTTGAGGTTAGTGACTATGGGCGAGCATTAAAATATAATGAGATTGAGAGGAAGAACTTGCATACCTTGAATGAGAATCTTATTTCGGAATGTATTGCTCAAGATGTGTTTTACACCGCTACGAATTGCTCCATTAATGCTTCTCAATTTCATGAATTATCTGTTGCTCTGAAAGTCTCCCATGATCGTGTCATTGAGCTTGAAAAGATTAATTGGAAACTTAATGAGAAAATTGATCGGGATGATCACGATAATTTGGTAAAGCATCTTTCTAAACTAGAAGTTGAACATTTTGATTTACAACTAAAATATCAACATCTAAAAGAAAATGTTAAAACCTCAAATATCAAGACTTCCTTGGATGCTCTTGAATTTGATCACGATTTTGAAATTAGCAAGCGTGATGAACATATTCGAGCTCATTGTAACACGATCAAAAAATTGAAAGTCCAAATCTCTCAATTGAAGGGTGAAAAGAACAATGTGTCTGGATCCCAAATGCCTCCTCCTTTAGATTCTCAATACTCTCAAACTTTTCATCTTCAAAACTTGGTTAATGCCTTACAAAAGGAAAGCGAGAGTTTTCTAGAAGAAAATGAAAAAGTTAAGCGACATTTAAAGAGTTATATGATTCAATTAAAGTCACTTCGTGACCAAAACAACGAAAAATAACGTCTTTACAAAAAGAAATTGAGAATCGAGAAGTCAGGAAAATGGGAAACTGCCACTTGTTTTTAATAAGAATGTTGTTTCAAAGTCACCCTTAGGCTGCAAATACACTGTGACGGTTAAATATATTCCTCCTCATCTTAGGAATAATGAATCTGCGTTTCATGACTATTGTGCTCACCTTAAGGATAGTCTAGAATGTCTCGGTGAGATTGTTGAAGAGGATTTCATTAATAAACCTCTTGATAGAGAAATTAGGTTTGCTTGCCTCCAGGCCAAAGGATCTCAAGAGCTGCTTGAATGTGTAATTGCAACATGCCCAAAATCCTTAGGTGCAAAAGGCAAAGCTGTGATGCCTTGTTCTATGCCTAGTGCCAAGCATGAAATCCGTTCTATGCCCAATGTAATGAATTTCAACCTTAGGGTGCCTTCAAGTAGTTCGATTCGGATATGTTAGTGCTAAGAAAGTGAATTTTAGTGCCGCAAATAGCTCAAATCATAGCTTTAAGAAAGTAAACACTAATGTGCCTTCTAGTACTTCAGATCCTTGCACATCAAGTTCGGGAATGCAAAAATTAGATCAACCAACTAATGTTCCCATTCCTGAGTAATCGGTGACATTAAAGCGAGCAGGTCAAAGTCTCAAGACAATACAAGGAATGATAGGACCTTGCAAGCTAAGAATGTGCATTGGAAGAGAGTAGAAGACCATTCTAGGAACTTTAAGTTTGAGTTGAATAAAACGAATCGTGTTGATTCTAGTATTAGCCATAAATCTTGTAATTAATTAAATTCGATACTATTTGCAAACCTTGTAATGATGTCTGCTTGAATTCAGTTGCTAATCATGAATGTGGTGTGAATGCTTTGTCTAATGATGTCAAATGCCCGTTAAAATTGTTAATGCTAATATTCGGTGCAAAGAAGGCTAAAAGGCAAAGACGTAAGATTGTTAGAAAACAATGGAAACCCACAGGAAGAACATTTATAAAGATAGGTTATTATTGGATACCTTTTGGCCATAAGAATAATCAGTTTTGTTCTCAACTGCTAAGACTATGTCCACTAGAAAATGGATGCCTATTGGTAGAACTATTCCCTTAAGAAGTGAACATACTTTGAATAGGTCAAATCTGAGACACCGATTGCATCTATTCCCAATGATTCCATTGCTTCTACTTAGATATGGATGCTTCTAATTTTGATGTGGGTGTTCCAATTACTGTTACTAACCATGTGGAACCCATTCTTGCATGGGGATCCCAATTATCGATTATCCATTCTTATGCGTGTTCAGCTGCAGATCGTTCAAATCGTTACGTGGTACCGGACTCAGTATTCCAAGCATATGGCTGGAGACCGGTCGCGGCTCATGAACTTCGTGAGCAAATTCATCGGGACAGTTAGATTCGGGAATGATCATTTCGGTGCAATTAAGGGTTATGGAGATTATGTTGTTGGATAAAGTGTTATCTCCAGGGTATATTATGTGGAAGGTCTTGGTCATAACCTGTTCTCTGTTGGTCAATTACTGCGATTACGATCTAGAAGTAGCCTTCAGAAAACATACTTGTTTAGTTAGAGAACTTGATGGTAAGGAACTTTTAAGAGGTTCACGTGGCTCAAATCTATACACCATCTCTATCGAAGATATGATGAAGTCTTCTCAAATTTGCTTGTTGTCAAAGGCTTCTAAAACAAAGTCATGGTTATGGCATCGTCGTCTCAATCACTTGAACTTGGCACCATCAATGATCTCTCCAGAAAGGACTTAGTTATAGGTCTCCCTAGACTTAAATATGAAAAGGATCATCTTTGTTCAACATGCGGTTGGGAAAAAGCAAAAAGTATGCCCATAAACCCAAACCTACAAACTCAATCACAGAAGTTCTCCATACTATTCACATGGACTTATGTGGACCCATGAGAGTGCATAATATCTTTGGGAAGAAATATGTGTTAGTTGTGGTTGATGATTTCTCTAGATTCACTTGGGTAAAATTCTTAAGACTAAGGATGAAACTCGGATATCATCATCAAACTCATCAAACAATGCGAGTTCGTCTTAACAAAGCGGTCGGAATCATCCGAGCGAGACAATGGGCTGAGTTTGTTAACAAAAAACTTGGTGAGTTTTATGAAAGTATGGGAATCAGTCATCAAAGAAGTGTTCCTCGAACTCCTCAACAGAACGGTGTAGTTGAAAGACAAAATCGAACTCTTGTGGAAGCCGCAAGGACTATGCTGATTTACTCAAAAGTTCCAATGTTTCTCAGGGGTGAAGCTATCGCCCGCATGCTACACAAAATCGATCCACGATTCACACTTGCTCATGGAAAAACTCCATATGAACTTGTCCACATGAAAACTTGATCTTTTATTCCTTCATGTGTTCGGTGCTTTATGTTATCCAACTAATGATGGTCAAGATTTAGGAAAACGGAGAGCTAAAGCGGACATTGGAGTTTTTGTAGGCTATGCACCTAATAGTAAAGGTTACAGAATCTACAACAAGAGAACCCGAAATATCATGGAAACAATTCACGTCCGTTTGATGGTGACCGATCAAATGGCTCTGGACAATCGGTTTAGGACCCGCACTTCAAAGCAGTCCCATTGGTTCATCTCTTGTACCAAACTCCTCATCGGCAACTCCATATGTACCTCCTCGAAGATGATTTAAAGAAATTATTTGATCCAATGTTTGATGAACAATTTGAGCCAAGTAACAATGATATGACAATTCAACCAACGAGGCTCTATCACATCAATGATATTAACCCTTTTACTTCTATGTCATTAAGCCAAGAAGCATTCATCAACAAATCTTCAATCATCAAGTGTACATCATGGAAATGCTTCTGATTCACGGGATGAAGTCAATCCCTTTGCTACTCCCGAAGATGCTCCATTTGAAAACATATTTGCTCACGAATCATCATGAACCATCTACTTGGAGACATCAATTACGCTACTTGGTCCCTCAACAATGACCACATGAATACCTCATAAAATGGACTCACGATCATCCATTAGACAACATCATTGGAAATCCCTCTCGTCCAATATCCACACAAAAACAACTTGCAATAGATGCCTTATGGTGCTTCTTCAACTCTGTACTCTCTAAGATCGAACCAAAAGATGTTAAATCCGCCATGAATGAAGGCAATTTGGTTCAATGCCATAAAAGAAGAAATTCATGAGTTTGATCGACTAGATGTATGGGAATTAGTACCTGCTCAGTTATTGCTATGATCATTGCTCTAAAATGGATCTTCAAAGTGAAACTTGATGAGCATGGTGATGTATTTAAGAACAAGGCTCGATTGGTTGCTAAAGGATACCGTCAAGAGGAGGGTATTGACTTTGAAGAATCTTTTGCTCTGTTGCCGAATCGAGGCAATCAGAATATTCTTGGCTAATGCTGCAAGTAAGAACATGGTAGTCTATCGGATGGATGTAAAGGCGGCGTTTCTGAGCGGAGATCTTAAAGAAGTCGTCTCGTCGGCCAACCTGAAGGCTTTGTGAATCGAGCATCCTACTCGGGTTTATCATTTGAAGAAGGCTCTTTATGGTTTAAAGCAGGCTCCAAGGGCATGGTATGATACGCTATCAAGTTTCTTCGTCTACTGGAAGCCCGAAAAGGAGCGATTGATCCAACATTGTTCACCAGGAAGTCGGGCAAACATTTAATTCACGTTCAAATTTATGTTGATGATATTATCTTTGCCTCGTCTGACCCCAATGAATGTGATCGCTTTTCAAAAGAAATGGGTTCCAAATTTCAAATGTCAATGATGGGACAAATGTCATTTTCTTGGGATTACAAATTTTACAAAGTCCAGGAGGCATTTTCATAAATCAATCTAAATATGCAAATGAGATTTTAAAGAAATTTGGATTTGATTCTAGTGACCTGTTGACACTCCATGATTGATCGTACTAAGCTGGATGAGGACCACTTCGGGGATCATGGTAGACCAAACAAAATATCGAAGCATGATTGGATCACGATGCACCTCATTTGCCAATAGACACGATATTTTGTTATTTTGTATGCATGTGTGCTAGATACCGGGCTAAGCCTACCAAAAAGCACCTTGAAGCGGTTAAGCGGGTCTTTCGGTACCTCCAAGGAACCATCAACATGGGACTTTGGTACCCGAAGGACACCGGTATGTCACTAACGGCATATGCGATCAGATCATGCGGGATGTCAAGATACTGCGTCGAGATGCGTGCGGAGGTGCTTTCGATTTTTGGTGATAAGCTTGTGGTTTGGTCATCAAAGAAGCAAATGAGTACTTCTATTTCTTCTGTTGAGGTGAATACATAGCCATGTCATCTTGTTGTGCTCAAATCCTATGGATGAGATCTCAATTAACGACTATGGCTTTGTATTCAACAAAATCCCTACTGCATCTTTGTGATAATAAAAGTACTATTGCTCTCTCATGCAACAACGTTCAACACTCAAGAGCAAAGCATATCGACATTTGATGAGTGTGTAAATACTCATCATTTTTGGGTCAAATCTGAACTGCAAAACACTTTAAAACGCTCAGAAATGAATCAAAATACTGAAAATATCTCAAAATTTCATTTTATATGTTTTAGATGCAAAATGTTTAAAATCAGATGAAAAATGAGCTAAGTTTGCATAATTGGCGGTTTGGTCCCAGATTTTCAAATCTTGTCAAATAGTCCACGAGCACTTATTTTAAAAGATAAGTCACCAAAGGTCCTTTTAAAATCATAACTTGTCATAATTAGTCCTTTGGTGAAAATGTCAAAAGTTTTGAGAAATTACAAGTTTAGTCCTTTGAGTTTCAAAGCCGACAAGTTTGGTCCTTGGAATATTAGAGATTGTCAAGTTTAGCCCTTGGATTATAATTTTAGAATGTACATTATTGGTCCCTAGAAAATCGGACATGGATTTGGTCCTTGGTTTTATGGAATTGCAAAATGGTCCTTGTATTAATAAACCACCATGACCCTTGAACCTGACCTGACCCTGCCATGACCTTTGAACCTCCCTTTGACCCCTGTCTAATAATAGACCACGGTCAAATAAGTCAACCCATGCCTTTCCTCTCTTTTTCTTCTTCCCGCTTTGCTCGCAACTTGACCACCACCATCCTTCCAGGCTCAACTCCTCCACACCATGTCCCTCCTCCTCAACAACATCAAAAAGCATTTAATGCTTCCCTCCCCTTGCACTCAACCCATTTGTTGATATCTCACTTTTGGCGTAAAAATTAATCAAACGGCCAAAATCTTCTCAAGTCATCCAATGGTCCCAAATGCAAGTGGGAAAAGCTCAGAGGAGAGAGGGAAAGCAGTTTTGGTGTATAAAAAGAAGAAAGAGAAGCAAGAGAAGAGTAGTCTTTAGTTTTTAATTTCTATGTATGTCGTTTTTATGTTTGAGTTTTAATTAAGTCTTAAAATTGTATTTTTAATCCTCCTTGTATCAAACTTAAGCTATTGTATCGGTTGTATTTAATTTTTCAGATATCAATTCAAAGATTGGTTAAAGTTTACGTTTTCCATTTTCCACGAAATCAAGCTGTCTTAAAGCGCTAATCATCAAGCTTTAATAAGCTTAATTACAACTCAAATAAGCTCATTCAAGCTGTCCATAGCTTTGAGTAAGCTTATAAGTCATTTTTAAGCAAGTTTGGTGTTTGGTCAACAAAAGTCAAGCTGTGAAGAGATTTTAGTTAGCTTGATCTTGGAAATGGGTATGGGATGATCGAGTTGGATATGGGTTGATTCTTAGTTAGATATGGGATTAAAACAGTAATAGAATAGTTGTTCTTTGATTCTTGGCAAGCCATGGTGGTACATGGACACTAGTGAGTTTGCACATTTATATCTGTCTTGATTTGTTGTTAAGTTTTAGTTTATACTTGCTCATTTAATTTTGCTATTAGGTCATAGTTATTAGGTTTATTGAGAATAAGCGGATAGTAATTTAGGTAAAGTCATCAGAGTTAATCAAATAGCTAAAGTTGTGTTTGGATCAGTTAATATAATTGAGCTTGAGCTTTGTTTTATGCTTAAAATTTGTCTACTCAGTCTCAAATAGGACCACATTGAATCATTTTAGTCTTCATATTGCCTCTGCACTCTCTAAAGTCAAAATCCTCAATAATCTGTTCTATTTTCTTAGCATTTGGAAATTTGTGAAATCAAAGTTTGTTTGTGTTTGAATACTTGATTGGGTAGCAATATAGCTTTATTTTACCTTAAAACATCATAATCAGCTCATGGTTTAAGCTCAAATCTCATTTAAGTCAAAGTATCAAAAACTGCTTAGAAAGTCAAAGTTGAAAATTGAGTTTTTCACTGACCTTGGGTGAATTTTCATTGATTCAATTCTGGTTCAAATTGAGTTAAACTCACGGGGTTAAAACTTAGTTGGTCAAGTCTCTTAATATGATTTTTATAGATTTTTAGAAATTTTGTACAAGCCTCAAAATAGCTTGTCAAGTTGAGCTTATCTCCCTTGTGCACACACTTAGTATATCTTGAGTGTGCTAGGCTTTAATCTTGAGAAGCTTGGCACAAGCTCATAGAGCTTGTCCGGGGCTCACATTTGGTTTTAAGTAGCTAGCCAGGTCAACTTTAGGTCCCAACATACATTTTACGAGTTTAAACTTAGTTGAAGTGCTTATTTTCTAGCCACAAAGTAGCACCCCAAAGCTTTGTGGCACTTAAGCTCAAATAATCAAATCTGTTTAGTTTGCACTTTAGAGGTTTAGGTCAGTTGTAATTAGTTGCTTTTGAGTAGTTTAAACATATTATAGCTTCTGTATCAGTTTGGTGCTCATTTGTAGCCTTTGGCTTATTCCAAGTGCTTATTTATAAGTACTTTTCACTGCAGCCTCATATTCTCACACATAAGCCATAGTTTTTATATTTTTCTTAGATTTAGAATATTAATTTAGACTTTTCCTGAATTTTTCATATTTTTCCAGCTCTGTTTGATATTTTTCCTCATTTAAATCAGTTTTTAGGACTTTTAAATTAGCTTTTAATACAATTAAATCAGAAAAGTTTCAAAAAAATAAGTTTTCATTTTTCCTAGGTTAAGATAAATATAAAAAGCAAAAAAGTAATTTTTCCAAATTTTTCTTAGTTAAATTTGTAATTTTTAGCAATTTAATTAATTTTAAATAGTTTTTAATTGATAGAAAATAGAAAAATAATCAGAAAAATACAAAGTTAGTTTTGAAAATTCTATTTAGTTATTTTAGATTTTTCTAAGTCATAATTTCATTTTTCTAGCTTTATTTCATATTTTCTTGTATTTGAGGGTATTATTAAATAGGTAAAAATAGTTTTTAATAAATAATAATTAAATAAATAGTAATAAAAATAATTTTCTTTTTCTAAAAATTTTCTCTTATCATTAGGTTTGTAAAAATGTCATTTTCATATTTTTAGGATTAATATTGTTTAAGTTCACATTTTCTTTTTATGCGTCACGTAGTTTTTAATTTAAGTTTTATTAAAGAAAAATCAAAAACATCATTTTAAATATAGTGATAGCGTTTATTTAATATAATTTAGCTTTTTAATTTTCTTTAATTTGCATTTAAGCCCTGTAATTTATAAACTTTCTCTTTAGGTAAAATATTCCAAATCTTCAAACCCACTTTCCATTCAAATTCTCCGATCACTATTAGTTTGATTATTCAGTACACTTTCGTTGGGACTTAACGACACAGGGGAAACACTAAACTCTCTGGACTTCATTGCATTGGCTCTGAGCTGTTTGAAGTTTATTACGGTTGACCATTCACAAGTGGTTAGCTTGTGTGATAAAACTTGGCGGTTCGGGGCGATCAAATTTTAGCGCCGGGGATTGTTTTGTGCTAATTATCTTATGTTTAGCAGATTAGTGATTTGAATATTCACTCCTTGTTCATACCATATATATATATATATATATATATATATATATATATATATATATATATATATATATATATATATATATATATATATATATATATATATATATATATATATTCTTATAAAAAATCCAAAAACCCAAAAACATCTTAAAACATATAAAACACAAAAATATTTTTCTTTTGTTTCTATATATATATAAAAGATAAAAATACAAAAAGATTTGTCGTTTTCTTTGTTTAATAATAACAACATAAAAATTACCACCGCAAACCAAGGCGTTATAACTACTGGCGGGAGTGCGACCATAATAAGTTACCGAACCAAAGATTAAAACTTGCCTTTGTGTCCTTGTGAGTGGTGTACCTTTTCAAAGAAGCCATTCATCTTGTGATTATTGGTTTAAGTTCACGTCGTTTTGCCTCGATATTTTTTTAATTGGATTTGTTGTTATATCTACTTTTCAAAACCATAAAACTCAAAAGATTCTTCTTTCCCCATTTTTCATAATTCCCTTCCTTAACTCTGAGATTCCTTAGAGTTAACTCTAGTGTATCTTTTCGCTCTTCTAGATGCGTAAGCCCATTTCGTGAGCTTATCAAGATTCCAAGAAGGCGTGTCCGTAGACGTTCTGCCCCATCGGTCGGATCGAGATCCGGCTTTACTACCGTTATCATGGCGGAAGAGCGTCCTATGTCGAGCTTCTCCGGCACCATCGATGGGTATGGAGATGCTATTGTTATTCGGCCATTGTGGTGAAAATTTTGAACTCAAAACGGGTTCTTGAATCTTGTAACCTTAAGTCAATTCTATGGTTTTGAGAGGGATGATCCTCATGCTCATATTCGATGGTTTAACAAGATTGCATCTACCATAAAATACAAGAATGTCCCTACCGATCTTTGTTAAACTTCTTCTCTTCCCATTTTCCTCGAGGACAAGCGGTTGGCTTGAAAAACAACCCCCTCAATCGATCGAAACATGGGAAGACACGGTAAAAAATTTGTGAGCGAGTTTTATCCACCTTCTAAAACCACGAGTCTTAAAAGCGAAATCATCAAGTTCACACAAAGTTTGATGAACCCTTCGATTGAATCGTGGGATCGTTTTAAGGAGTTGCTCATAAATGTCCTCCCACGGTTTCTCAGAGTTGATGCAACTCGATACTTTCTATAATGGAGTGAGTCAATCTGATCAAGATTCTCTCAATTCCTCCTTGGAGAAATTTCTTGAGCAAAGCTGTAAAGAAGCTTTAGCGATAATTGAAAACAAGTCTAAAGTCCGCCTTTGCCGCAGAAGCAAACCGGTTGTTTCTCAAGTCAGTGTTGGTCCTTCTTCTTCATCGCCCGTGAGTCAATCTAGCACCGATGCTAAGATTGATAAACTCACAGAAGCAATTCAAGCTTTGGTTCTCTCAACAAAAGAAGTTTCTTTTCCACCAACTTCACCTCCTGCTGAAGTTAAGAAAGTGGAAGTATGTGTTACTTGCGGTGGCCCCATGCCTATTACAACTGTATGGCCACCGATGGTAACCCTTTCGAAGAAAAGCGTTGTGGGCGAGTTTCCAATTAGGAGGCAACCAATACCGTGCTCCTATGGACCGAACCACCGTCTAACCACTACCACTGGACCACGGTTTCAACCAAAACCGTAATCAAAATCAGAATAGAGCGAACCAAGGTTTTCAAAACCAAGGTAATTTTAGTCAAAATAACGGTTTTCAAAGTCAAAGTCAAAACTTCCAACACCAAGGAAATTTCAATAGAAACCAAGGTCAGGGAAATTTCAACCCAGGGTATTTTCATGGCAATAATCAAGGAAATTTTCAAAATCAAGGCCCTAATCCAAACAATAGAGGCCAGAATTTTCCTACACAAAATCAAGCCATTGTTCCAATTGGACCATCATCTGATGAGTTGTTGAAGCAATTCATGAAATCCCAGGAGGAAATGAATAGGTTGTTGGTTAGCAGTTTCGACATTAAGAAGTCTTAAAATGATCGACCCTCGGGCTCAGGTACTTTACCTAGCAACACGATCGCTAATCAGAGGCGATGCAAAGCGATCACAACCAGAGTGGTGCTTCATATGATGGACTGCTATTCCTACTACTTCTTCTTCTTCTCTCCCGAAGGTAGTGGAAAGTGACCTGAGGCGACAAAGGACCAAGTGCAACCTACTAGCTCACAAAGTACAACACATGTCCATCCTCAAGTTGTCCCGAAACCCAAAACCAAACACAGGTTATTTTTGAACCTCGGTTGAAAACCCCAAATCCAAAACTTCTATTCCTTACCCTCACGTTTAAATGAGCAAAAACTCCGCGAAAAAGCCAGTCATCAAATGGAGAAATTTTTTCAAATTTTCCAAGAACTACATTTTGACATAAGCTTTGCGGATGCTATCATCCTGATGCCCAAGTTTGCATCAACTCTCAAACACATGTTAAGAAATAAGGAAAAACTATTTGAGATGGCTAAAACTCCTTTGAGCGAGAGCTGCTCGGCCGATTACATTAAAAACTTCAGAAGCTTGGAGATCTGGAAAATTTCTTCTTCCTTGTGTTTTCGGGAATGATTGAATGCCTTTCCCTTGCCGATCTTGGTGCAAGCATCAATCTGATGCCTTATTCAGTATGGAAGAAGCTTTCTCTTCGGAACTTATTCCTACCAGCATGACTCTTGAGCTTGCAGATCGTTCTATATCGCGTCCTCTTGGCATCGCCGAGGATGTATTTGTGAAAGTGGGAAAGTTCCATTTTCGGTGACTTTGTGGTTGTTGATTTCGATGCCGATCATCGGGTTCCCCTTATTGTTGGGCGAGGATTCACGAGCGGGCGTGCTCTTATTGATGTATTTGAGCAAGAAATCACGTTACGTGTGGGTAATGAAGGCATTACCTTTAACCTTGATCAAACTTGAGGTACTCCTCAAATTATGATCTTTGAATCGGTTAATCGAATCGATTTAATTGATATTGCTTGAGAGGAGTACTCTCAAGAGTTTCTTGGTTATTTTCATAATTCTGTGAGTGGGGATTCCACCACATCTTCTCAACCAATTATTGCCGACTCTTCCCCCTCTCTCACTCCGTTTGAGGGAGGTGACTTCTTCCTGGAAGAGATCGATGAGTTTCTTGCTAGTGATGAATCAATTCCGCCGAGAATTGATGGTGTTTATGATTCGGAGGAAGATATCCTTTATCTTGAGCAATTATTAAATGAAGATCCATTACCTTCACTCCTCCGAAGAGATCACGATTGAGGAAATCAAATCATTACAAACATCTTTGAAGAAATTACGGAGGTTGAACTTAGGACCTACCTCCTCATCTCGGTATGCATTCTTGGAGGTAATGATAAATTACCGTCATAATTGCTAAAGACTTAGCGAGGAGGAAAAGGCGCCTCATAAAGGTCTTAAAGACACACAAGCAAGCAATTGCTTGGAAACTCTCCGACATTAAGGGTATCAACCACGAGTTTTGTACTCAAAAATCTTGATGGAGGATGACTTCAAACCAATGATCCAACATTAGAAGAAGTGAATCCTAAGATTCCGAGGTTATCAAACAAGAGGTTCTCAAACTTCTTGATGGTTTAATTTACCCATCTCGATAGTCCTTGGGTGATCAGTCCATTCACTGTGTTCCAAAAAAGGGTGGCATAACTGTTGTAACAAATGAAGAAAACGAGTTAATTCCAACTCGATTGGTTCGGGATGGCGTGTGTGTATTGACTATCGCAAGTTAAGCGAAGCCACCGTAAAGACCATTTTCCTCTACCCTTCATGGATCGATGCTTGAGAGATTAGCGAGGCGAATACTATTGTTTCCTTGATGGTTTCTCGGGTTATTTTCAGATCCCCATTGATCCGCTAGATCAAGAAAAGACCACATTCACCTGCCCATACGGAACTTTTGCCTACAGACGTATGCCTTTTGGCCTATGTAGCGCTCGGCGTTCCAGCGATGTATGATGGCAATTTTCCACGACATGATCGGGGAAACAATGGAGGTGTTTATGGATGACTTCTCGGTCATTGGGGACTCATTTCAAACATGTCTCTCCCATTTAGAAAAATGCTAAAACGGTGTGAAGACACCAATCTTTGTCTAAATTGGGAGAAGAGCCACTTTATGGTCAAAGAAGGCATAGTCCTTGGCCATAAGATTTCCAAAAACGGGATTGAGGTTGATAGAGCAAAATTTGATGTTATTGCTAAATTGCCTCATCCTACTACCGTCAAAGGTATTAGGAGTTTTCTAGGTCATGCCGGGTTTTATCGTAGATTCATACAAGATTTTTCAAAATCGCGACCTATGACCCATCTTCTAGAAAAAGATGCTCCTTTTATCTTCTCACCCGAGTGCATTGAAGCTTTTGAAACATTAAAGAAAAAGCTTACGGAAGCACCCATTCTAGTTGCCCCGACTGGGATTTACCCTTTGAACTCATGTGCGATGCAAGTGATTTTGCTATCGGTGCATCTTGGGGCAACGAAAAACCAAGCATTTTGGCCTATCCATTCTGCGAGTAAGACTATGTGAAGCTCAAACCCATTACACCACTACTGAGAAAAGAATTATTAGCTGTGGTGTATGCATTTGAGAGTTCGGCCATACCTCAGCTTGACCAAATGCGTGGTGTATACGGATCACTCGGCTCTCAAATATCTCTTTGCAAAACAAGATGCAAAGCGGAGATTGCTCCGTTGGGTTCTCCTCTACAAAAATTTGATATCATTATACGTGATAAAAGGAGGAGAACACGGTGATCATCTGTCCGTCTAGAAAACCCTCACCAAGATGTGTTAGAAAAGGAAATTAGCGAAACATTTCCTCTCGAAACACTCAATGTGGTTTCTTTTCGTGGAGACTCTTCTACCCCATGGTTTCTGACTTTGCAAATTACCATGCGGGTAACTTTGTGGTGAAAGGGATGTCGTCCCAGCAGAAAAACAAATTCTTTAAAGATGTAAAACATTACTTACGGGGCGACCCTACTTATTCAAAATTTGCGCGGATCAAGTCATCAGGCGATGTGTGTATGGTCGGGAAGCCAATGACATTCTCAAGGCTTGCCATTACGGACCTTCACGGGGACATCATAGCCCCAACTACACGCCAAGAAGGTGTTTGATTCGGATTTTATTGGCCTCGATTTACAAGGATGCCCACGAATTTGTCAAAACTGTGGCGGCTTGTCAGCGTCACGGAAATATCTCACAAAGGAATGAAATGCCGCAAAACGCCATTCAAGTGTGTGAGATTTTTGACATCTGGGCATTGACTTTATGGGGCCATTTCCTTCATCTCGAGGAAACAAATACATACTCGTGGCCGTTGACTATTTGTCAAAATGGGTTGAAGCTAAGGCTTTGCCTACCAACGATGCCTGAGTTGTTGTGAAATTCTTAAAATCTCTTTTTGCTAGGTTTGGAACTCCACGAGCTATAATCGGTGATCGTGGTACGCATTTCTGCAATGACCGGTTTGATAGAGTCATGCAAAAGTATGGTGTAACTCACCGTCTCTCTACTGCGTACCACCCCTAAACAAGTGGGCAAGTGGAAGTTTCCAACCGAGGGATTAAAGAATTACGGAAAGGGCGATGGCGAAAATCGTGCCTCTGGTCGGATAAGCTTGATGGCGCACTCTGGGCCTTCCGTGCGGCTTATAAAACACCCATCGGTGCACTCCATACAAGCTAGTGTATGCGGAAGACATGTCATCTGCCGGTTGAGCTTGAGCACAAGGCATACTGGGCCTTGAAACATGCCAACCGATATTGAGGCGTGGTGATCACCGGAAAATTCAAATGAATGAATTAAATGAACTCCGTGATCAAGCATACGAGAACTCTTTGATCTATAAAGAAAAGACAAAGAAGATTCATGACTCCAAAATCAAGAACCGCGTTTTCCACGTCGGTGATCGAGTCCTTCTTTTCAACTCTAGATTGAAGATTTTCTGGAAAAATAAAATCCGTGCGGACCATTCACCATCAATAAAGTATTTCCTTATGGAACCATTGAGTTATCTCAACCCGATGGTCCAAATTTTAAAGTGAATGGTCATCGATTGAAGCATTATTTTGGAGAGGACATTCCTCACGTGGTTGTCAGGATCTACAAACTTTCCCCATGAACCAATGAATGCGGGGATCGAGTCAAGCTAGCTACTCGGGAATCAAAAACAGTAGCACACCATATGGGTTTTCACCCATATTTCCGACTTCTTTCTATTTTCTACCACCCTAGTGTGGGGGAGTTACCCATTTATTGTATATAAGTTTCAAAAATCTTTCAAAATAATGGTAGTAGTATTTCCCTTTTACGTTCTATGTTTGGCATAACAGGGTACTTTGAATATTGAGGGCAATATTCATTTCTAGTGTGGTGGGGAATTCTCACGAATTTTATCATGTAATTACACCCTAATTCCCCATTTTTGGCCAAATTTTTTTTTGGAGTAAGTGTTTTGCACTTACTCGACTTCGATTATCGATCCGCCATGTCTAATAGACAAAGGATTGGCTAATCCGAGAGCAAGCGGCTCTTGGTAAAGATATCTCAAATCCGTTGACGGCTTGCAATTTGCCCAAAATTGTATGGTATTATAGCGCCATATCTTTAATTAGTAAAGAGTTGGCTAGCCCGCAAGTTTATGGCTTGTGGTAAAGGCGGTTGGAAAACCATAATTGGTAATCGACTCACCAAAGATATTTTATCTAAGAGTTGGCTAGTCGAAGCAAGCGGCTTACGGTAAAGACAAATCAAATCCGTTGGAAGGCGGTGATTTGCTCAAAATCATTTGGTTATCGGTGTACCAAGGTTCTTACTTGAGCTGAAACATTTGGCTACTCCAGAAGTAATGGCTTTTGGTAAAGAGATTCAAATCCATTAAGTTTTCTCAAAAGATTGCTAGGGACTAGCAATAGTTTAGTGTGGGGGATTGATGAGTGTGTACGACATCATTTCATCAGGGAACAAGTGGAAAAAGGTGTGGTGGAACTCTATTTTGTGAGGTGAATACAGTTAGCAGACATCATCACCAAAGCTCTTCCAAGAGAACGTTTTGAGTTTATTCTTCCACGACTTGGCTTGAAAAGCCTTTAACCATAAATACTCAAACGTCTTCAAGAGGAAGACGAGGAGTAAAGTTCTATCTTCATCTATCTCTTTGTATATATATTTTTTTCAAAAAGCAAAATACAAAATTACAAAACCTTCAAAAATCAAATAGAAAATTATAAAATTTTCAAAATCCATAAAAATGTGAAAAATTTGAAAAATCCTCAAAAATATTGTCATTTTGTCATGATTTTATCGATTCGATATCATCTACGGACTTTGTGTTGATATTCAAAGAATGTCACGGGTCTTTAGATGTTCATCGAATGTACATAGTTTTCAACAAAAAAAAGCGAAGAAAAATGGTGGTTTATTGTCATTTTGGTAGTAACCCGTGTTAAAAAGAAAGAAACGAGCCATACTTTATCTTGTTTTCAATTCTCATACTCGATTCTATAAAAAAATCCTCACTATCCAATGAAAACGAATTGCTTTGAAAAATTACTCGGGCTCAATTTTTGAAAATCATTTGTACTAAACGGTTGTTAAAACTATCTATCTCTCAATCAACAACTTATGTCATCGATTGAGGGGGAGAATGATTTTTAATTAAAAAGTGTATTTTTTCAAACAATGGTTTGTTTTCAAAAGATATTCAAGTATGTTTAAATCTTTGGAGTCTAAAGTCTCAAAAATTCGATCCTTATCGGTTAAAACGTTTTCAAAATCAAGTCACAATTCTCCTTAAAAAGCTTTCAAAAACAAATTAAATCTACTAAGATCACGATTCTCAAATGATTTGATAATTGTGATCGGGGGAGAATTTGTGATTTAAATTAGTTTAAGCGATAATTGATAGATGGTTTCATAAGTGATTAGTATGTTTGCCTCCCGCAGAGTGACAAGCGATTTCAAATTTTCCATGCACACGTTGAGGGGGAGCATCTATCTTAAACCACAAATATTTGAAACGTGACCAATTTATCTCAATGTGCAGTCTTTTCCTAATATGTGCAAAACATTCTCAAAAATTCTATGCACATATTGAGGGGAACAAACTTGTGAAAACCTCATCCTTCTTTAAAATGTTTTATCTACTCAAATTGATTAGGAAGTGATGATGATCATTTTTAGAAAATGTTAATCAAAAGATTGGACCTTTCATTCTCAATCTAGCGATTTCAAAGATCTCTTACCTCCATGTGCTAAACAAATTCTAAATTTTTATGCATATGTTGAGGGGAGCATTTCTAAAATATCAAAACAATTAAGATACAAAATGCTTTGATTCTATATCACAAGTATCTTGATTGATTTTCAAATGGTTTTCAATTGGTTTCAATGGCGGATGAGCGATACCAAAAAGACCGACCAACTTTACTTTATGTATGGTGATATAAGGTTGATAAGGTTAGGTTGAGTTCCCATGATCCGCCGAGAAGGAGGATCTACCGAGGACAATCCACTAGATAGTGTAGAGTCCTTAGGTATATTGGAAAAAGGAGAAAAATGAGATATGGGAAGAGTCTTGGTGAGGCTGAGCTAGTCTTGGAATAAACCCAACAAGGTTCTAGTCATGAAGTCTCGATTAAGCCTTGAAGGGGTTGAAGAATGAAAAGAATTGAATGAGTAAAAGGGTGAAAAGAAATAGCCCTCCATTTATTCAACCTTAGAGGCGAAACCGGGTTCAATTCATATACTCTGGTGTTTACTAAGGTAACAGCGTATTGAAGACAAGGCGTCATGGACCCGGTGGCGCATTTGCACTAACTTCCCAAACCACTCAAGTTCCTCTTAAAAGGGCTTGTTTCATTCTCACGGGGAACCTACATAATCTATCAATTTTCTCTTAGAAATTGTTGATATTGAAGAAGGAGACCCTCTCCCTAGTCTCCGATATAGGAACCAAATATGCACAAATTGAGTCTAGAGCCACGAGATCATCAATTAATCTCTTTAGGAAACTTATTTCTTGAAGACTCACTATTTCACACAATGTGGAATGTGAGATTATATCTTATGATTCCTACGCACTTTCCTTGTAGTATTGCCAAGACTTGATTGTGTCATATGGACCTCATCGATAGGCGATTCAAAATTGAATCAATCGAGGTCAAGAAAATGGATTGGCGGATACCTTTGAAAAACCAGTCGTTGTGCTTAAAACTCTTTTCTCTAGCACATCAACTGTGTACAATTATTTCAAATCAAAAGGTGTTTATGATTGATAAAGGATTTTTCACTAAAACTTTGTTGTATTGTAAAACAATTTCTATTGGCGATACGATTGTTTTCCAAATCTCTTTTCATCAATCGATTGAATCTCATTCGGTAGTCACTCACTCCGTGTTGTCTTCTTTGAGGCGCTCGGTTTGAAGCGGCTAAAGCGTGCGAAACCTGTCAAGGAAATTCTTGAATTATACGATCTGAGCGGTACTTATGCTTGCGATCAGCGAGGGAACCGTGGGCCGTGTACCTCGATTCATCCGAAAGTGATCAAAGACACTTTTAATGGCTCTATGCTAAGCGTCGCCTGCAGGTACACCGGCGTTTGCGGTCAGAGAATAGGGCGGTCAATCCATAGCCTCATGCTCACACAACACATTCATATCTAAAGATATCATGATTGGTGCATCAATTACTCTGATATTTTCACTCCATGCTTACCTTTCTTGGCTACTTGCCATATCATGGATCAGCGAAAGCTTACGCTACTTTCGATAAGAATAAATCATGATCCAGAAAGTGAGCATGTCGGTCCAAATGACACAACATCACTAATTACCAACACCACAAGGTTGAGGCAGGAGATTTAATGTGGTGATGATCTCAAAGGCTCAAAGCTTCGATATCGCGTGGATCGAGTTAAAGACCTCCACTTTCGGATTATCCAAACATGCATTTATGAAGAATCAAAGACTACGAGCTCTGAGAACAAAGAACATGGACAAGAATCCAAGAACAATCTCAATGTATTATATGTTTGTATTCAATGTTATTTTAATGTGTGTTTGAGGTGACCTCCACTTGGGGGCTGTTAGGAATTAGAAATTCGGTATTAAAAGTCGGTCACCTCAAGTATATGTAATGGTTAGATAGCTTCGTGTCGTAGTTATTTTATGTTAAGTAGTATTTAGTTAAGTAACAAGTGGAGGGCCGGACCGGGTCTTTACCCGTATGCACGATCGACAGTAGGTGGCGTTTGTTTGTAAGAAACTATAAATACCCTCTACCTTCCAAGGTAGAGGTTGGGCTCAATACCATTTTTCTTTGTTTAACATAGTTCCCAACTCTCTTCCTTTCTCTCACTAGAACTTTCTCTCTCTAAACTTAGTTAACGCCCTATATGGTTTTGGTTTAGTGTGTTTGTGAAATCTTATATCTAACAAGTTTTAATGCAAAAATGCACATATAAATGAATGTGATTTTAAAATGCATGCAAAACTACAAAGTTCCAAAACTATTATTATATCGTAAGAGTGTTTCGAGAACCGATCTAAATAAAATTTTGAATTATTTTAAATAAAATTAACCACAAAAGTAAAAAACGGCTTTTTGTAAAGGTCGGGACAATTTTTTTTAAGACAAATGATGCAAATGTGCAAAGTGCTAAGTGCTAATTCAATGATTAATATATTAGTATGTTAATTATTACACTTTTCATGAATAACTTTAAATGGTTGCTTAAACATGTAAGTTTTCTTTACATTATAAGCATTCTTTTAGTTATATCTTCTATCTATGTGGGATAAGTGTTATAAACAATATTAATGATTCAAACATTTTTTCATAAATATATACTTTACAAGATATATACATTATAAGTACTATTTTATTTATATCTTTTTATCTATATGGGACAAATGTAATAAACAATATTAATGATACAAACATGTTCAAATATATATATATTTCATAAAAAATGTTTCACTTACTTGTATTTCTGGGGACCATTTATCAACTAATTTAACCATAAACCCATAACATTATTGACTACATAGCATAAAATCCGTCACTTTCAATTGTTTTATATGAATTAGTTTGATATTATCCATCACTTTTTTAAAGTTCTGAAGCTCATTATGTTTTAAGCTATTGGTAAATTATTGTAAGAGAAAACATAAAATTGAAAACTTTTTTTTTGCCAAAATTTTATTACTTGATACATGCATAGCAGCCTTGAATACCCTACTATAATATATTCTAAAGAGTTGAAATATGCGACATGAAACTTTTGGCATCCGCAAATTTATCGTCACATAAAACGTTTCAGATTATAAAGCATGGTTTATTGAAAATTTTTATTTCAGGGTATCCGCCGCCGCATCGCGCGGGTACCCTGCTAGTATATAAAAATAAGCGAAAAATGAGCGCAAACTCCCCCACACTTAAGGGTTTATTTGCCCTCAAGCAAATCTAAAAATTAAGAAAAATAAAACCCACATGGTGCATGAAATATGATTAATAAAAATATGATGCAAATCTACCAAGTACAAGTACAAGATAAGATTCATCATTTTAAGCTTTTAGAGGTGAAAAACCGAGATGTTTGACAATACCCTATGGATTCTCTCGCATGATAACATGGCTAAGCACCTCACGAAAAGGAATGGATGTATAATTCACTCAATACTCAATTTATTTAGTGATGTATAGTATTAAGGAATAGTACACTCATATTGCTCAGTCATTATCTAAATATTACCATAGGCTTGTACAAGAAACAAAAATCCACCGACGTGGCGTAAGCACCAAGTGTAAACATCTAAAGAGGGCTTTTATTTGAGTTAGGCTAGAAGGGTTTATCGGGCTTTTGTTGAAATATTAAATACAAGAATATAATATATCGTTGGCGCGAATTCTTGATTAAGTCAAATAACGGATGGTCACTAGAGTATACCTCGGATCATTTGGCGTTATTCGCATAACGGATGGTCACCAAAATATGCACTAGATCGCTTGGTAGCGTCATTCGATCCTTCAAGAACGGATGGTCACTAAAATATTCCATACTTCATATTTTCACAAGCAAAAGGGAAGGGATAAGGCATGGGAATATTTATGAAATTTGTGTTAAAAAGCCAAGTCTATTACCCATGTTGCTATTTACCGAACAACAAACCCGAAAATGATTATAGTTACTATCTTCTTTTCACATATCGATCACCAAATATATATTATATATCACGTCTTAGCACATTAGCTAATCGATATCTCAAACATACTTCATCTTCCTTCATCTTCATAATAATAAAGCACATTGGCTATAACTGTCATCACATATCCTTTTATTTTTTTTCCGATGACTTTTTTTTTTTTTTTTTTTTTTACATCACATCTTCCCCACACTTCGTATAAGCATCACCACAAAAATACAAAATATAAAGGTGATCAATCTTCATCTTTGTCGGAATGGCACACACGAATGGCAAAGTGCGGCTAACTCATAATCATCAAAAATATTCCAATAACCAAGCAACTAGCAACCAACCGTTTAGACATTGACAAGGGTAGGCTAAGGTTTAAAGTGTAAAATATTTTTTTGCTTTTTTTTAGTGGATGTAACAAAAAGAAAGGGATGGCTCAAAAGGTGTACTAAGGGTATCTAGCGCTAAAGATGAGCGCTAACAAATGGGTCCATGTGGGTGGTTAACTAACCAATGCGGCTAGCTAAATATCGTTATATGTAAAATGGAAGGCCATTTGGTTTTATTCCTAAAGTGCCTCTTTATCATACGAATACACTTATATCACACGAATGCGATCTGGTAATGATTTACAAGTACAAGTTCTAGAATAAATAAAATCACCTGCACACTCATAGCAAAAGATTCAAGCATAAAAAATGTATGATATATATGGAATAGGCTCAAATCCTCACAATTTAGTGGAAAGGCTATAAAATGAGCTAGCAAATGTCATCGATCCCATAATTGATTGCAATATTAATCAGGTAACATCTCAAGTTTTTCAAAATTACCGATTTCACCAGTGGGTTGATCCAGTTATTCTAATATATTATCTTATAAGCGTGAAAACAACTAGATCATAAGGGCAAACAAGTTCACAAAAGTTAAATTGACCCAAAAATTTGGAATTAAAAAACTAGTTTCGTTTTTGCACAATAATATTTTCCCCCCACACTTAAGTTAAGCAAACAAAAGAAAAATAACTTAATGACTAAAAAAAACTGGCATTATATTATTACTACGAGAAATTTTTGAAAAATGATCTAGTTATGACTTTTTTTTCTTTTTCTTTTTTTTTTAATTTATTATTTTTTTAATTAAAAAAAATAAAAAATAAATAAAAAAAGACTTATTCTTTTCCCACGAGTTCTCGGTAGCTCCATTGAAACGCACAAATAAGCGGAGAAGCGGGTCAATGCGAACCATATTACAAACCCAACTTCTTTAGGGAATCAGGGAGACCCGCCTTATACCTCTCTTATAGTTTGTTCACAATGGGTGAGCCTTACTTTCGAGAGACTTAAAAAAAGTCAATTTATAAAATAATTTACCAACAAACCAACAAAGGAAAAATAACAAAGAAGCAAAATAAATCAATTGTAAAAAATAAACTTCAAAGCATGTAAGAGAGGGAAAAATGATATTATAAGTCTAATAGAAACAAAACTTCCCAGGCCAAAGAAATCATGATCGAACTCCAAATGATAAGGTGCTAAGCAAGGGCTAGCATAAGCGTGTGAGATCAATCGATTTCTCTTCCAACATGTCCAATCAAGAGTGTAAGGTTACAATCCAACCAATCCTTCCTCCATGAGCTTATTAAATCTGCAAAAATAAACTAAACTACAAAAACGCGTAAAATTCTAAAACTCACTTTCGTAGGCATCACGGTTGCATTTAACGTATGCAACAAGCCTTTAAACCCCTTTTATTTTGTGGACAAGTTATAGTCTCATGAGGGTTTCCAGTGAACATACCCACAAAGTTCCAAACACTTTTATTTTTAAAAACACATGTACTTATTTATTCACAATGTACTAAAACTTAACAAAACTTAAAAATGGCAAAATGACAAATTTAAGTAGAATAAAAGACATGATGCTCTTGCAAAAACAAAAAGACATTTAAACTTATTCTATCTAAACACAAACACACAAGAACAAAATATGATTTATTTTATTTATTTATTTATTATTATTATTTTTTACATATTGGTCCGACCGATCAGTTGGAATGAACCAACTGTGACCAACCTTCCAGCCGAACCGGTTACGGGGAGTGACAAATCAGTTGGAGGCGATTTTTAAGATTTATTTATTTATTTTATTTTTTACAACTCTAAAATGACTTTTGAAATATATTTACCGAGAGCTCCAACGGATCGGTTGGGATTCCAACCGATTCGGTTAGAGTGGTTTGGGTGGTTTTGGAGGTTTTTTCGCAAGAACTTTTGAACACATTTAGAAAGCAAACTTTAAAATGAGCATTTTTAGAACACATGAGACGAAATCCCAACATCAAAAACTTGATTTTGATGCCAAGATCATTTACGCAATTATGAGAAAACGAAAGATTTAGGAAAAAAAAACGCAAATGAGCAATTAAGCAAACATCATGAGCAAACATCAAGAGAAATCAAACAAGAGCAAAGAAACAATCATTCATGAGCAAGAGCAATATATCATTAGAACAAACTAGCAAACAAGCAATTCAATTCAAGCAAACAATTCAATAAGAACTCAATTCATAGAAACACGCAAGAGCAACAAACAAACAAACAAAAGAATACAAAACCAAATTCCCGGCAACGGCGCCAAAAACTTGATATGCATGAGGTTTTTAAATTTGTAAACAAAATTACGGTTAACTAGGAACACATTTTTGGGCAAGTATACCCTATTCAAGTTGTAGTATAGGTTTTGGTAAATCAAGGTCGTCCCAAGAGACTTGGTTGCACTACAAGTGTCGTTTGTTTGTTTAAGCAAGTAACAAGTTGATGGTCATGATTGTCACAGATCAAACCAACAAGAAAAGCAATAAGAACAAGCGCACAAAGAACATACATGTTGAGACAAATGATCACAAGGATATTAGGATGTTTAGTTTGGAAAACATATTATCAAAGATAGAACCTATAATAATAGTTTAGTGTTTTATAAATCAAATATGCATAAGCCTCAATCAAGTGGTCATGTCATGAGCCTTATGCCTAAACCAACAACAACAAAGAATCCTTTCGGACTTATACTTTGATGTTATTAATTCGATAAGTTCCATTTACTTGAAAGATAATGAGAACACATATTCAAAAGATTCCTTTCAGCCTTAATCCAAATTAAACCTTTACTTGTTATGTTTATTAATTCTCTTGCACAATCATCACAAAGTACAAGACCAAAATCATTCGTCGACTAATGAATTGGAACTAACCATTATTAACAATCCTTTCGACATTAAACTCAACAATGATCAACCAAAACAATAAACAAGAACAAGTTCCAATTTAACCAAATATGATGTTATCAACATATTCCAAACAAACACTACAGTTATCCAAACATCCTTTTATCACAAGTTCTCATCTGAAATAAACAAGTATCAAGATAACATTCACAAGACAAGAACACATCACAAGAATCACATAATCAACACAACCAAAGAACCAAACATAAATAATAGAATTCAACATCATAAAAGTAACAAGGATGTACCTAAAGTAAGATTACATTAGGCAAGGGTGAAGGATTATAGCACTCCTTCAAGCCTCCAATCAACTACAATAGTTCTACCAAGCGAGAAAATCATATCCTAGCATGATGGACCCTTGAGCACACTACGAATTTGGCGAGGTTTGTAGTCTTTTGGGGAAGATAAGTTGGTGGAAATTCGTCCTTAAGGGTGGAGGCTCGAATTTCACACCTTTGGATGGAGTTGTGGTGGCAGGGATGGTGTGAGAGAAGTTCTCTCAAGTTGGGATGCTGAAAACAATAGCATATGGGTCCTATTTATACTACTCTCAAGCCCTTGGGGTTATAAATGCATTTCTTGGTCACTAAGGAGCTTGGAAGGGACTAGAAACAAAGTGGGAAGGGCCTAGAATCGTTTGGAACATGTTAGGACTCTTAGTGATGAAAAAATGGCTGTCCAGGGCTTCCCAGCCGATCGGTTTAGACACCAGCCGATCGACTGGTCTTCTCGACTGCCCTCCAGCCGAATCGGTTGCGGGGCCCGACCGATCGGTTGGTGCAAGTTGACAGAAAATGATAATCACCAAAGTTGTAGATCTTTCTCTTAGCTTTCCGTGGCCGCTTGAATCACCTAAATCGAAGTTCGTATGCTCAAGATATGGCCAAAATGGTAAAGGTGTGTCGGGAATAACGAGGCTTTCAATATTTCTTCGTTTAAGCTTATTTTCTTCATTTCTTTCTCGTTTTCCTTCTTGAGCTTTATTCTTGAGTCTTTGGACCACCATCTTGATGACTTTGTCTTCTCGAATATACTCTACAAGTCTTGCATTTGACTGCAAATTCTCGTACATGGAGAAATCTTCGTATTTTACTTCTTTTTCCGTCTTTTCCTCCACTTTCCTGTACTTGGATACAAATGAACTACCATACGCACTTTTATGCGATTAAGAAACAAAAGCATATGATTATAGCTGAATAACATACATAAATACATGAACTTGTCTCAAAGCAACAAAATTACGGACAAAGTGAATATCAACCTGATGTGCCTTGTACCCTGATGTGAACCGGATTCACAGACATATAATAGCAGTAACATTATCACAGTAAACCAAGGTGGCAGTAAAAAAAGGGGCATACAGCTCACGTAACAGGTTACGGATCCAAGCAGTCTTAGCAATCACATTAGCAACACCCCGATATTCCACCTCAGCACTAGAACGATACAAGGTAACATGTCACCGATTATTTTTAAGATATTAAGTCAAAAGCCAATCGCCTTGATAATCTCGGTTAAAAGGTAAATGACTCAAGTCTTGTTACTTATGCCATCAATAGATTTCATAGCAAAATCCCGGAAATAGCATGAATCATTCGTCATTGGAAAAATCTCCCTACATTTGATGAGGTACATTCCATGATTCTTTTTAAAGATAGTGATATGCTTCAACAATAAAATGGTGCTTCGTCATTTCACAATACATCCTCTTCACCTACCATTTTTGTTGCCAAGAAAAAAAGTAATGTTAAGGCTAGTTCTATGCAAAATTCTGGTATTGAACAATGTCGCAATTTTCAACGTGCTCGTGTACGTAGGAAAATCGTTGCAAATTTGTCCATGGTCGTAATGATCTTCGACCTCGTACTTCCAATTCTCTTTGCCAAAGCCATTGAAGGTAACAATTCCTTCAATAATCAAAATTCACACACGAATGGGAAGGAATCATGTGGTCTACAGAACAACTCAAATCACCACAATATGACGCCACATGTTTCTTTTTATAATTAGTTTGCTTCCTGGAGTTCCTTGCCCAAGCCCCGTCATATTAGGTCCAGCCTAACATGGGGTATATTTTCTTTCAGTCGGGCCTAGGACCAACTTCTCCACTTGTTCAGCAGTTCACGACTGCCCAGCCACCACATGCTCACTTGGCTAATGTTATCCCAGTTCCACAGGCCCAACTCCTGGCCTAATAACAACAAGTTCCAGCTCAGTCCAGTTACCATTCGGCTCAAATACATTCTCCTGTGTCACAACTTCAGTTAGGAGGTGTTATGTTTAATCCGAGGACTTATGCTTTCACTGCACCAACCATGGTTTCGTCTCAGTTTACCATGTTACCCCATGCATTTCAGACGATGACACTCCAAATCCCCTCGTGGAATATGGATACTGATACCTTGTCTCATCTGGTTGACAACACAGGTCTCACTTCTGTTAGTAATTCAACCATATAAAAATATGTATTTGTTGACAATGGCCAATCTATACACGGGACATAGCTTTTTGTATACCCCTCATAAACCCCTTCACCTACACCATATACTTGTCATACCTAACATCATTAAAATTCTAATTTGTGTTCGCAAAATTACTCGTGATAATGATGTTTCCATTGAATTTGATGCACATGGTTTTTCTGTGAAGGGTTATCGGACCCGCAAGCTCCTTCTCCGTTGTGATAGTAGTGGAGATCGTTACTCGGTTACCCAACAAACCCACTTCAACAACCCTTTTGCTTTGATTTCTTTTAGTCCCACCACGTGGCACATACGTCTCGGGCATCCCGGAGAAGATGTGGTTTGACGATTAGAGTCTAGTCATTTTATTTCTTATAATAAATCAAATTTGTTCGCTTTGTGTCATGTTTGTCAATTAGGTAAACATATTAAGCTTTCCCTTTACAGTTCTGAGTCGAATGTTGCATCTAATTTTGAGATTATACACTCGGATTTGTGGACATCTCCAATTCTGGGTGAAGTGGAATAAAATTCTATGCTATAATTTTTAGATCATTTTTTGCATTTTGTTTAGGTATATCATTTGCATAAAAAATCCGATTTGTTTATTTAGGTATATCCTTTTGCCTTAATATTGATATAAAAGTTTTGCAGTGTGACCATGGGGGAATATGACAACACCCGTTTTCATTCCCTTTTTCGCCAAAATGGTATACAATTTCGGTTTTCATGTCGTAAGACTTCCCAACAAAATGAGAAATCCGGACGTATGCACCCTTAATAACCTCATTCGTATCTTGTTTTTTTCAAGCACACTTACCTCTTTCTTATTGGGTGGAAGCTCTTAGTATGATTTTGATGGAATCTTGAGGCTCTGATATCATTTTAGATTTAGGGCCCGTTTGGTTGATTGGTTTAGGGGGGTTTAAGATGATAAATGTGTAAAATAAATTGTTTGGTATTTCATGTTTGGGCTGACGCGCGGGCATGGTCCCCAAATTTTAATTTCTAGCTTGTACCTGAGTTTTCTCTATCTTTCCAATAAAATATCTATTTTTATATTTTGAAAAATTCTCATCCGCTAGATGTAGTTGATTACTTGTTTCACTTTTATTTTTATTCAAAAAAATGCAGCTTATCTCAATTGATTTATATAATATATATATATATATATATATATATATATATATATATATATATATATATATATATATATATATATATAAAATAATAATAAATTTTACCTGCTCTTTCAAACTTTTCTCAAATCCAAATCCAAATCCAATCCCACTTATAAACTAAACGGCCCTTACTTATTCCCCATAATGCTTTATTAACTCTTAACCGGATATAAAAATACACGACTATTATTGGGCTATAACCCATAATGAGCAACTAATAGGTTATAGCCAACCTTACGTCGTGTAATTTTAGTTGCTGTGCTAATAGAAAAAAGTCTACAAAATTAATAGGTTAGCCCAATATTAGTTGCTGTGCTAATAGAAAAAAGTCTACAAAATTAAATGACGAGTAGAAAACAACGCAAGTCATAACTTACGTCGTGTACGTGCCTCTAAAGGGCAAGACTGGAAAATCGCAATTTGCATCTTCGGTTGGTAGTATAGATTATAGATTCTTTATAAAATTGATTTAAAATAATTTGAGAACAAAAGATTATTTACATACTAAGGGATCAATCTCCACAATTTATTTTTATTTGATATAATGGATGAGATTAATCCCAACAATTTAAAAAACTCACCTTCATCATCTTTTTTCAAATATTAATAAATTTCAAACCGTTAATTATTAAGCGAAAAAAAAATATATCATTACGACGAGCATTTAATTATCTTTCTATAGATAAGCACTTTAATATACTTTCGAAAACATTTTTTTTTTTCGTATTTTTCACTTTTTAAGTTTTAGTTTTACGTTACTGAAATTTGCATTAAAAATCATATATGATTAAACACTAATTTGAATATCACATGTGATATTAGTGTTATTTCATACATGATATTAGTGTTATATCATATATGATATGTAATATCACATGTGATATTAGTGTAAAATCACATGTGATATTAGTGTAAAATCACATGTGATATTAGTGTAAAATCACATATGATATACATATCATATCACATGTGATATCACATATCATATATGATATAACACTAATATCACATGTGATATTCAAATTAGTGTTTAATCATATATGATTTTTTTCATGCAAATTTAAAATAGCGAAAAAAAAACGTGAAAAACGATTTTGTTTCGAAAGTATATCAAATGCCTTTAGATAGATGAAGATAATTAAATGCTATTAGCGACGGTGTATATTTCACTTAATGATTAACGGTTTAAAAGATATTTAAATTACAAAAAATATGTGAAATAATAAAATAATTTTAATATCAGCAATTGATTTCTTTTTAAATGGATTATGGAGATGAGTCATTAGTATGTAAGAAAAGTATTAAGACTTACGTACTTAAAAATCACATTTGATATATAAAAAGCTTTAATTTAAAGAGTACCAATATACCCCTCCCTTATTTAATTCCATATATGCAATAATGTGTATGCCGGAGTCAGCCCAAATAGGCAGACCAACTTTAACAAAATAAAAATAATTAATTCGATACCGTGCTCTTCTGTTAAGTCAACCAGCCGCCATCCAGCTTCACGAATCATGTACATAGCTTAACGCCTTAACCTCACTATGATGTCATGTAAAACCAGAAATACGAACAACTTATGTATTTTAGAATATCTAAGGGCTTGTTTCTTCGTTTTTTTAGAAATTAGGTGGTACGTGGGTCTCTTTCTATTAGTATGTTTGGTCAGGG
>OU343216.1:106367304-106475918 GCA_910596185.1 Chrysanthemum makinoi | reverse complement strand
ACCTTTTTAATACCTTTTTAATTCTTCAACCCCTTCTTTCTCCTTTCTCACATTACTCCTTTTTCAATCATTCCTAAGGACTTCTAATACTAACTATTTGTGATGTCCTTGGGTAGATCCCTCCGGCTCTGGCGGGTCATAGGACGAATTTCCTATCCTTAGTCACCTTATAACTCCATGACTGTCCCTTGTTGCCATAAAACCATTTTTCTTGAAAATCTCACAGAGTGTTTATGATAGTAAACATGTTTGAAACACTACGAGGTTTTATATTTTTGAAACACTCCCCTTCATATGTGCTTATAAGTTTTGACAGAAATCTGCACATATAGGGTAGAGTTCGCACTTTTTTTGAATTGATCGGCTCATGATAGACAATTCCCCACGAGACCGATTACGTTGCTAGTTAAAGTTCCATTGTCAGTTTTTAGGTGACAACTAGCTCTAATATCTAACTTGAAGTTGTAAACACTCCTTGAAAAGGAGGTTAGACCCATAAAGGTGCATATCTATCACAAGTTTCTCGAGATGGTACATTTACTAACATTGATTCCCGTCAATTCATTTGTTTCGGTACGTTAGAGCTCATTTTGAGATTCAAACACCGATCATTAAACTTTTGATCACATTTTAATCCGTCTCTCCCCTCAAAAATAGCATATTTTGTGATATTTTGATATAAATGGATTAAACAACATTTTAGAATCTTTTGGGGAGACAAGCGGATTTGATTTAAGCATGAATTTGGAACATTTTAGTTTTATACTCCCCTTTAATAAAGCATAATCAATTAAAGGGTTTTAGAGGGAGTTATCTTGAGCACAAAAATTTTGAAAGATTTTGAAAATCTTTTTGAACAATCTTGAAAAGGTGCTCAAGATGATGATGATTTCTCACCATTTTTTTTTTAAATGTAGTGCCTTGAAGCTGACTTGATTTTTTTTTCTATAAAAGCACGAGTTTTGATTTGAAAATAATCAAAAGTCATCATTTTAGTCGGGTTTAAATCTTTGAAGTATCTGAAGCCATCTTTGAAAAGAAATTTGAGAAGCGACATGTTTTTGGAAAACATATAAAGAACTCTCGCTCAAGCATCTGTACATACCATTATCATTGTTGAATGACATTTCTAGAAGCGTATAGAATATCGATTATACAGAGAGACATGTCGTGAGAAGAATATTTTTGGATTTTTGATTTTATATTGTTTTTAAAATTTTTGAAAGTTTTATATTTTTATATTTTGTTTTGTTGGTTTTAAATTTTGTATTTTTGTTTCAAAAATATTACAATGAAGCTTTTTTTGGAAAATCATTTTCAAGAAGATTAGAAGGCGTTCTAACTCCTCGGGGTTAGGCTTACATTCAATTCGTCGAACTAAATCGTCAAACCTTTCTTTTGGAAGGGCTTTAGTAAATAGATCGGAGAGTTGGTATGATCTTCACGAAAGAATAATTCAACGGTACCATTTTCGCGGCACTCTTTGATGAAGTGATAAGGACACGGATATTATGAGTGATGAAACGGGATTGCATGATATGGCTATGGCACTTTTAGTCACAATACATAGGTATTTTATCGAAGTAAAGCCATAATCATGAGTTGTGTTCTCATCCATAGAACTTGAGCACAACAGCGGGGACACATACTTCGGCCGGTTGAAAGTGCAGTGCAATCTTGTTTCTTTGAAGACCGGCTTACTAACTTTTCACCCAAAAATTGTGCTCCTCCGGATGTACTTTTTCTTGTAACTTGATCACTGCGTGGTCGCATGCGAAAGGCAATTAGATCAAATCCGGTTCCTTCCGGATACCAAAGTCCCATGTGAATGGATGTCTGTACGAAAGATCCTTTTAACCTCTTTGAGGTGCGATTCGTTAGGCTTTGCACGGCAGGTGCTAAAAAGCAAGCGACAAAATGAATATCAGTTAGACTAGCGTGTACATGAGAGAACCAATCATGCTCGATATTTCTTGGATCAATAGGTTTCCCAAACAAATCGGCTTAATTTTTGGTAAAGTTACCATTGGTGTTCGACCCGAATCACAATTATCCATACCATGATTTTTCAAAATCTCGGTTGTATATTTAGCTTGATTTATAAAAATTCCACGAGGGGATTGATGTATTTGTAAACCAAGAAAAAATTTTAGTTCCCCATCATGGACATTTCAAATTTGCTTTTCATGAGATTTTCCAAATGTTTTGAAAGATTCGGATTAGTGGACCCAAAGATGATGTCGTCCACATAAATCTGAACAATCAAAATGTCGTTTTTGCATTTTGTGTAAACAAGGTAGGATCAACTGTTCCTTTGGTGAAATTGTTTTGGATAAGGAAAGAGGACAGTTCGTCATACCACACTCTCGGAGCTTGTTTCAAACCATAGATTGCCTTTTGAGTTTGTAGACGTAGTCTGGATGTTCCAAGTCGATGAAGCCTTACGGGTGACTTACGTACACTTCTTCTTTGAGTTCCATTCAAAACGCGGTCTTAATTTCCATCGATAAACCGTGATGTTTTGTGAGCGGCATAGGCTAAGAATATCCTGACTGCTTCTAGTCTAGCTACCGGCTCGAATGACTCTTCAAAGTCTATCCCTTCCTCTTGTCTGTATCCTTTGGCCACAAGACGAGCTTTGTTGTGAATTACAGTCATCTCTTCATCCCTTTTGTTCTTCCATAACTATTTGAGATCAATGACGCGAACGTCAATTGGCCTTGGAACCATTTCCCAAGAGTCATGTAGACGGTATTGGAGAAATTCCTCCTGCATTGCTTCTATCCATGCGGGTTCTGCCAATGCCTCGCGAATGTTCTTTGGCTCTATATTGCTAATTGAGCAAAGGTAAATGCATAAGTCGCAATATGTGGCAAGTTGGCGTCTCGTCTGAATTGGCCTTGAAGGTTCACCAATAACTTGTTCAATTGGGTGGTCTTTTGTCCACTTCAGAGTAGAAGGATACCGTTGGTTAAATGTATGCGAGTTAGATGGTTCTCGTTAGCTTGAAGATGATTCGGTGATTCCGTAGCAAAGCGGATTTTCAAATAAGTCTTCATCTAACGTTGCATCGTTATGGTTTTGGTTTTGCTCATCAACTGCTGGTAGAACGGGTGCAAGAACTGGAGTAGATGTAGATGATGATGATGGAGTTGGTGCATTGGTTTCGATCGTTGTAGATGCATCTTCTGTTGGTTGTGGAGGATGATTTTGAGCGGGTGCTGTGGAATGATGGTTTGATGCATTTGTCGAAGTTCCACCATAGTATTCATCGAACATTAACTCGAAGAAATTCTCCCATTCTTGTTCTTTAGGATTGTCAAACGAAGTTGTTTGAGCTCTTTGAGGTCACGAGTCCTCAACTGATGTGTTCGAGAAGTCTCTTCGGTTTAGTCGCGGGTTCTAGAGCGAGTCTCTCGGAAGCCATATGTGAAAGTTCATCAAATTTCACATTCATCGTCTCCATGATCCTCCTAGTTCTCTGTTATACACCACTGAATGCCCTCGAGTTATCTGAATATTCAATGAAGATTCCAATATCACCTTTTGCTTTCAGTTTTCCAAGATCTTCTGTCATTCGTAGGATAGCACAAAGCGCCAAACACGTGAAAGTAAGAGATATCGGGTTTTCTGTTGTTCACAAGCTCATATGGGGTTTTATTGAATCTTGGATGGATTAGGGATCGGTAACGAGTGAAACAAGCAGTGGCAACAACATCAGCCCATAGAAATAACGGTGCACTAGAATAGATTATCATTGTGCGGCGAGCTTCCACAAGAGTTCGATTTCTTCTTTCAACTACCCCCATTCTGCGTGGAGTTCTAACAACTGATATCTGATGTGTGATTCCAACATCTTCAAAATAAGATCGTAACTCCTGATTTGTGAATTCAGTGCCGTTGTGCATTCTTACAACCCTTGAGTTTGAAGAAGTACTTGAATACGTTTGAAAGGTGATGATGATGCCGGTGCCGTCTTTGATCTTAAACTTAAGCCATGTATATCTCGAATAATCATCGACGATGACAAGAATATACTTTTCCCATTAAAGCTTTCAACTCTCATTGGGCCACATAAGTCCATGTGCAACATATGCAACTTTGCTTCCGAACTAGGTGCGGTTTTGGGTTTATATGATGCTCTTTTGCTTTTTCCTTGTTCGCATGATGGACATAAGTGATCCTTGGTGTATTTGAACTTTGGAAGTCCGTTGACGATGTTGTCTTTGGCAATTTTGTTGATGGTGTCAAAATTAAGATGGGATAACCGTCATGCCACAACTAGGACTGTGTTCAGATGCTCGTGTCATAAGACATATTGGTGATGAAGAGGCCATTTGATTGATGTCGATAGCATACGAGTTTGTATCACGATTGATTAAGAGATCGGTGCTATCCAAGTTTCTAACGAAGCAAGCATTTTTCCTAAAAGCAACCTCTAAATCGCATCACGAAGGCGCCCGACTGAAAACAAATTGTGTCCCAACCCTTCGACATAGTAAACCCGAGTGATCAAATAATTTCCAAAGGTAGATCTCCATAACCCATGATAGCTGCTACATGATCATTTCCAAAGCGTACAGTTCCCATGAATTTCTAGAAGAAATTGATCAGCACTTGATTCCGTCATGTGCTTGGAGCAACCCGAGTCGACGATCCAAAAGACAAATTTCGATAACCTGCCAGATGTAACGAAAAAGAATATTTTGGAAACCGTTGTGATTTTGGTTCCTTTAGGTTAGAGGTAAAATCCTGATCACACGCAAAGAGGTTTGCTACAGGGAGTTCTGGTTTATCACTCATTTTACCATTCTGGAGAGTGAAAGTTCTACCTATGGGTTTCCAAATATCATCCCTAAAGTAAACACTATGGTTCTTGTCAGTAGTGAAAAGCCTAAGTTTTGCAACTAGTCTTCATACTCGTTTAGTGTAAGATCTTTTTGGAGCGTTCTTCTTAACAGGCCTAGCATTCACATTCTTAGAAACACAATCATCTTGATCATTAATTAAAGATTTCTTGCAAGTTAAACAAAGAGATTCAACACATTCATTAGACTTAGCAAGTTTCATAGGTTCATTACATTCAGATGAAATGTCTTTCTTATTCAAAACGGTAAATTCCTAGGGTGTTCTTCTACTTTATTCTCTTTATTCAAGCTACTACTCTTAGAGGCAGTCGAGACTCTATTGTTCCTTGTATTGCTCTTAGGCTTTAGTCTGTTGCTCCTAGAGGTGCTTTCTAGTCCTGTAGAAGGTAAGGCACACGCATTAGGATTCACATTTTTATGAAGGGATGTGGTTTCAGCTTTCCTAGTCTCTTTAGAGTGCTTTTCTAAACTTATGTCGTTTGTTCCATATGTTTTAGATGTGGAGGCAGACGCATTAGTGGTACTCATCTTAAAAAGGCCAGGTGCTAAAACTTTTGGTTTCTCGATAACCGCTTTTCCTTTATCAACATGTTGTTTAGATGTGGAGGCAGACGCATTAGTGGTACTCATTGACTTTTGGAGGAGGCATAGAAACAGACATTTTTGGTTTGGAAACCAGTTTGGGAACATTTGCTTTCTCCTCAGTCAATGGTTTTGCAATCTTAGTATCCACAGCCTTTCCTTTTGACATTCTGAGCCCTCAAAAGATCATTTTTCTCTTTCATGTCATTGTAGGCACGCTCATACGACAGTTTGTCATACTTGCATTCCTCGGTTTTTCGATCAAGTTGTTTAAAATATGAGACATTTTCTTTTTCAAGTTTTTTAAGAGCTTTTTAATATTTTGAAACAATTTAGGAGGTCTCAGAGTCTATCATGATCTTCAACAGAATATGTTTGTAAAATAATGGACATAATATCAGTAGTCAGAACATCTTCTAAGAGAATCATTTAACTTTTCCAAAACTTTGATGTGTTCAACACTTTCATTAGCTTGCTTTACCAGGGATTTATGGTCCTTGACAAAGTCAATTGTTTCTTTCAAAAGGCTTGTTCAAAATGAATTACCCTTGAGTTGATGTTATTCAGCTGAGGGGCCATTTGAGTTTCAAAAGAACTTTATTTTCATTATCAAAACTATTGTTAATACAAATAAGCCGTAAAAAGCGTTTATTTATATTTTATGATCTTAATGTTTTGTCGATAACAAAAGTAAAATCATTTTAACGAAACAAATAGAGTCCGTAAATAGTTTGAGTTAATAGTTTTCTAACACAATTAAGTTGTCACATAAAACACTAAAACAAGTATAAGGGATTTTATGATTTAGATACATATGTACAACAACTAGTGTTTACATATTGGGTTAAACATATACTTAAACTAAGTATACTAAAATGGGTAAAAACTAAGTGTATGCTAAAATGGGTAAATACAAGCATATACTAAATGGGTAAAATACTAGCAAATGGTTTTTTTTTTTTTTTGGAAAAGCATTTTCAAGAAGATTCGAGAAGACGTTCTAACTCCTCAGGGGTTAGGCTTCGCATTCCAAGTCGTCGAACTAAATCGTCAAACCTTTCTTTTGGAAGGGCTTTAGTAAATAGATCGGAGAGTTGGTAATTAGTCTTCACGAAGAATAATTCAACAGTACCATTTTCGACGTACTCTTTGATGAAGTGATAGCGGACACGGATGTGCTTAGTCTTTGAGTGATGAACAGGATTGCATGATATGGCTATGGCACTTTTCGAGTCATAATACATAGGTATTTTATCGAAAGTAAAGCCATATCTGTGAGTTGTGTTCTCATCCATAGAACTTGAGCACAACACGCAGATAGAGACACATACTACAGCCTTCGCGGTTGAAAGTCTGCAGTGCAATCTTGTTTCTTTGAAGACCAGTGACTAACTTTTCACCCAAAATTGTGCTCCTCGATGTACTTTTTTGATGTGACTTGATCACTGCGTGGTCTGCATCGAAAAGGCAATTAGATCAAATCCAGTTCGCCGGATACCAAAGTCCCATGTGAATGGATGTCAAAATCGAAAGATCCTTTTAACCTCTTTGAGGTGCGATTCGGTAGGCTTTGCACGAAACCGTGCTAAAAAGCAAACAGCAAAATGAATATCGGGAATTCGACTAGCGGTAAGGTACATGAGAGAACCAATCATGCTATGATATTTCTTCGGATCAATAGGTTTTCCAAACAAATCGGCTCCAATTTTTGGTAAAGTTACCATTGGTGTTCGACGAATCACAATTATCCATACCATGATTTTTCAAAATCTCAGTTGTATATTTAGCTTGATTTATAAAAATTCCACGAGGGGATTGATGTATTTGTAAACCAAGAAAGAATTTTAGTTCCCCATCATGGACATTTCAAATTTGCTTTTCATGAGATTTTCAAAATGTTTTGAAAGATTCGGATTAGTGGACCCAAAGATGATGTCGCCCACATAAATCTGAACAATCAAAATGTCGTTTTTGCATTTTTGTGTAAACAAGGTAGGATCAACTGTTCCTTTGGTGAAATTGTTTTGGATAAGGAAAGAGGACAGTTCGTCATACCACACTCTCGGAGCTTGCTTCAAACCATAGATTGCCTTTTTGAGTTTGTAGACGTAGTATGGATGTTCCAAGTCGATGAAGCCTTCTGGCTGACTTACGTACACTTCTTCTTTCAGAGTTCCATTCAAGAACGCGGTCTTAATTTCCATCTGATAAACCGTGATGTTTTTGTGAGCGACATAGGCTAAGAATATCCTGATTGCTTCTAGTCTAGCTACCGGCTCGAATGACTCTTCAAAGTCTATCCCTTCCTCTTGTCTGTATCCTTTGGCCACAAGACGAGCTTTGTTGTGAATTACAGTCATCTCTTCATCCCTTTTGTTCTTCCATAACTATTTGAGATCAATGACGCGAACGTCAATTGGCCTTGGAACCATTTCCCAAGAGTCATGTAGACGGTATTGGAGAAATTCCTCCTGCATTGCTTCTATCCATGCGGGTTCTGCCAATGCCTCGCGAATGTTCTTTGGCTCTATATTGCTAATTGAGCAAAGGTAAATGCATAAGTCGCAATATGTGGCAAGTTGGCGTCTCGTCTGAATTGGCCTTGAAGGTTCACCAATAACTTGTTCAATTGGGTGGTCTTTTGTCCACTTCAGAGTAGAAGGATACCGTTGGTTAAATGTATGCGAGTTAGATGGTTCTCGTAAGCTTGAAAATGATTCAGCTGATTAAAGTAGCAAAGCGGATTTTCAAATAACTCTTCATCTAACGTTGCATCGTTATGGTTTTGGTTTTGCTCATCAACTGCTGGTAGAACGGGTGCAAGAACTGGAGTAGATGTAGATGATGATGATGGAGTTGGTGCATTGGTTTCGACCGTTGTAGATGCATCTTCTGTTGGTTGTGGAGGATGATTTTGAGCGGGTGCAGCGGAATGATGGTTTGATGCATTTGTCGAAGTTCCACCATAGTATTCATCGAACATTAACTCGAAGAAATTCTCCCATTCTTGTTCTTTAGGATTGTCAAACGAAGTTGATTGAGCTCGTTGAGGTACGAGTCCTCGGCGATGTGTTCGAAGTCTGCTGGTTTAGTGCGGGTTCTAGGCGGAGTCTCTCGAAGCCATATGTGAAAGTTCATCAAATTTCACATTCATCGTCTCCATGATCCTCCTAGTTCTCTGTTATACACCACTGAATGCCCTCGAGTTATACGAATATCCAATGAAGATTCCAATATCACCTTTTGCTTTCAGTTTTCCAAGATCTTCTCTGTCATTCGTAGGATAGCACAAAGCGCCAAACATGTGAAAGTAAGAGATATCAGGGTTTTGTTGTTCACAAGCTCATATGGGGTTTTATTGAATCTAGGATGGATTAGGGATCGGTTCTAAGTGAAACAAGCAGTGGCAACAACATCAGCCCATAGAAATAACGGTGCACTAGAATAGATTAGCATTGTGCGAGCGGCTTCCACAAGAGTTCGATTTCTTCTTTCAACTACCCCATTCTTCTGTGGAGTTCTAACAACTGATGTCTGATGTGTGATTCCAACATCTTCACAATAAGATCGTAACTCCGATTATTGAATTGATACCGTTGTCATTCTTACAACCCTTCTGGAGTTTGAAGAAGTACTTGAATACGTTTCAGAAAGGTGATGATGATGCCTGGTGCTTCGTCTTTTGATCTTAAACTTAAGCCATGTATATCTCTAATAATCATCGACGATGACAAGAATATACTTTTTCCCATTAAAGCTTTCAACTCTCATTGGGCCACATAAGTCCATGTGCAACATATGCAACTTTGCTTCCGAACTAGGTACGGTTTGGGTTTATATGATGCTCTTTTGCTTTTCCTTGTTCGCATGATGGACATAAGTGATCCTTGGTGTATTTGAACTTTGGAAGTCCGTTGACGATGTCGTCTTTGGCAATTTTGTTGATGGTGTCGAAATTGAGATGGGATAACCGTCTGTGCCACAACTAGGACTGTGTTCTAGATGCTCGTGTCATAAGACATATTGGTGATGAAGAGGCCATTTGATTGATGTCGATAGCATACAAGTTTGTATCACGATTCCCAGTTAAGAGATCGGTGCTATCCAAGTTTCTAACGAAGCAAGCATTTTTCCTAAAAGCAACCTCTAAATCGCATCAGGTACTGCCCCGTGAAAACAAATTGTGTCCCAACCCTTAGACATAGTAAACCAGTGATCAAATAATTTCCAAAAGGTAGATCTCCATAACCCATGATAGCTGCTACATGATCATTTCCAAAACGTACGGTTCCCATGAATTTCTAGAAGAAATTGATCAGTGCCTTAGATTCCGGTCATGTGCTTGGAGCAACCCGAGTTGACGATCCAAAGACAAATTTCGATAACCTGCCAGTAACAGAAAAAGAATATTTTGGAAACCGTTGTGATTTTGGTTCCTTTGGGTTAGAGGTAAAATCCTGATCACACGCAAAGAGGTTTGCTACAGGGAGTTCTGGTTTATCACTCATTTTACCATTCTGGAGAGTGAAAGTTCTACCTATGGGTTTCCAAATATCATCCCTAAAGTAAACACTATGGTTCTTGTCAGTAGTGAAAAGCCTAAGTTTTGCAACTAGTCTTCATACTCGTTTAGTGTAAGATCTTTTTGGAGCGTTCTTCTTAACAGGCCTAGCATTCACATTCTTAGAAACACAATCATCTTGATCATTAATTAAAGATTTCTTGCAAGTTAAACAAAGAGATTCAACACATTCATTAGACTTAGCAAGTTTCATAGGTTCAGTACATTCAGATGAAATGTCTTTCTTATTCAAAAAAGGTAAATTCCTAGGGTGTTCTTCTACTTTATTCTCTTTATTCAAGCTACTACTCTTAGAGGCAGTCGAGACTCTATTGTTCCTTGTATTGCTCTTAGGCTTTAGTCTGTTGCTCCTAGAGGTGCTTTCTAGTCCTGTAGAAGGTAAGGCACACGCATTAGGATTCACATTTTTATGAAGGGATGTGGTTTGCTTTCCTAGTCTCTTTAGAGTGCTTTTCTAAACTTATGTCGTTTGTTCCATATGTTTTAGATGTGGAGGCAGACGCATTAGTGGTACTCATCTTAAAAAGGCCAGGTGCTAAAACTTTTGGTTTCTCGATAACTGCTATTCCTTTATCAACATGTTGTTTAGATGTGGAGGCAGACGCATTAGTGGTACTCATTGACTTTTGGAGGAGGCATGGAAACAGACATTTTTGGTTTGGAAACCAGTTTGGGAACATTTGTTTTCTCCTCAGTCAATGGTTTTGCAAACTTAGTATCCACAGGCTTTCCTTTTTGACATTCCAGCTGAGCCATCAAAAGATCATTTTTCTCTTTCATGTCATTGTAGGCACGCTCATACGACAGTTTGTCATACTTGCATTCCTCAGTTTTTCGATCAAGTTGTTTAAAATATGAGACATTTTCTTTTTCAAGTTTTTCAAGAGCTTTTTCATATTTTGAAACAGTTTTGGAGGTCTCAGACCGAGTCTATCATGATCTTCAACAGAATATGTTTGTAAAATAATGGACATGATATCGGTAGTCAGAACATCTTCAAGAAGAGAATCATTTAACTTTTCCAAAACTTTGATGTGTTCAACACTTTCATTAGCTTGCTTTACCAGGGATTTATGGCCCTTGACAAGGTCAGCTGTTTCTTTCAAAAAGGCTTGTTCAAAATGAATTACCCTTGAGTTGATGTTATTCAGCTGAGGGGCAATTTGAGTTTCAAAGAACTTTTTATTTTCATTATCAAAACTATTTGTTAATACAAATAAGCCGTAAAAACGTTTATTTATATTTTACGATCTTCTAATGTTTTGTCGATAACAAAAGTAAAATCATTTTAACGAAACAAATAGAGTCCGTAAATAGTTTGAGTTAATAGTTTTCTAACACAATTAAGTTGTCACATAAAACACTAAAACAAGTATAAGTGATTTTATGATTTAGATACATATGTACAACAACTAGTGTTTACATATTGGGTTAAACATATACTTAAACTAAGTATACTAAAATGGGTAAAAACTAAGTGTATGCTAAAATGGGTAAATACAAGTATATACTAAATGGGTAAAATACTAGCAAATGGTTTTGACCCACAACCCATGGTTTTATATATACCACTTAACCAAGTTCATTGTATCTAGAAAGAAAACCATGGATCAACCCATAACCCATGACCCATGACCCATAACCAAAATACCCATGGGCAAAGAGGAGCGGACCACGGATCCCTAGCGTTGTGCTAGCCGGATCCCTTGTGGTAGGGATCCGTGGGATCCGGGGAACAGAAGAGAATTTTCTCTATAAATAGAGAGCCATTTCTTTCTCTCTATACATGGTTTTTCACACATACTTCCTCAAAGTATTCTAACCCTCTAACCTCGGATCTAAGTGATCTATGTAGTTTGTCTTTTGTTTTTGTGTGATCTACTAGGTTCCTTTTAAAGGAGAGATCATCACCTCTTGAAGACGTGCAAGCTCAAAGTCCATGAGTTGCCATGCTTCGTCATCATCAAGACTACTAAGGTTCTCTTGTTGATAGTTCTTACTTTCTCCATAGATGTTGGGTAGAAGGCATTAGTGAAGAATGCCGAAAGTGTCAAGATGAAAGCATTAGTGAAAGGTGCTCATCATTCGTATCAAGGCATTAGTGAAGAATGGCGAAAGTGTCAAGATGAAAGCATTAGTGAAAGGTGCTCATCATTCGTGTCAAAGCGTTAGTGAAAGATGCTAAAGGTGTCAAGACGAAGGCATTAGTGAAGGGTGCCAAGCGTTGTGTCAAAGGCATTAGTGAAGGATGCCAAAGGATCAAATCAAGTAGCATTTGGGGAGAATGCTTAGGTCGTATAATCGATGAGTTGCATCGTTATACATATATGTATTTGTTTATATACAAGGATGGTGATATCCTTGATGGTGTTGTAACAAGGAGTAGATCTCCTTGAGATTAGGTGTTGTGTCGTGAAGGTGTAGTTCACCTAAGGTGTGAAAGAACTAAGGTGCTTAGCCTAGTACCTAATAAAGGGTAGGCAACGTTGTGATAGGATTTGTTATCCTAAGGTGTGAAAGAACTCGGTGGTTAGCCTAGCACCGTATAAAGGGTAGGCGGCGTTGTGTTAGGTGTGGTTCGCCTTGGTGTGAAAGAACTCGGTATTTAGCTTTGTAGCGGAAAAAGGTTAAGCGGCGTTGTGAAGGCTTCTCCGCCACAAGGAGTTGGTGTAGTGCTTACGAACTCTCGAGTAGGTGACTCGGGGTGGAGTAGGGCAAGGAAGGTGTCCTTGTAGCCGAACCACTATAAATAACTTGTGTTGTGGTGATGTGCTTCTTACTCTTTATATTTCATTTCACGTTTATATATCCATCTATCAACGTCCAACATAAACAATCAAATAGATTGACATAAGTCGATCTAAATATTTAAAGGAAGTTTTAAATTGGTAAAACTATTCAACCCCCCATTCTAGTTTTCCACAATTGGTATCAGAGCTTCGTTACCAAGTTTATTAAAGTATGTTGTACTTTAAAGACTTGATACCATCCGTGTATGTTTGAAAACTAGAAAGAAGGATTTTTTCTTGTTGGTCATATTTTCTTTTAAATCATTTTGTTGGACATTGATAGATGATTCTAATCATTTCTGCTCTTAAGAAATCTTCGTGCTAGAATCTCTTCAAAGTCTTCATTCAAAGATTAATGAAGTCAACATTCAAGGAAGGATCTAAAAGGTAATCACAACCTATGTACACCAAGTAAAAAGGATTATTTTAAAAGCTCATGAAGTATTTTTGGTATTATACCAAATCAAGAAGCATAGAGGTATGTTTTACTCTTCATTAGATAGGTTACATGAGTCCCATTTATTGTCATAAGTTATATTTGCTTAACTAATTACTAACATCATTAGAAGTCTCTTTCATCACCTTTAGTCTTTTTTCAACATAGGGGATGATATTATTTTTTTTCTCGTCAAACTAACGCCGTCATCACATATGAACCCTCGATATGTAATTCATTGAAAATCATCATTCAAAAACAATCCTCATCTAATACCTCCATTTTTTTGGGCAAGCTAATTTATAAGCCTACTACAAAAATAATACCAAACAACTCCCTTTCTGTCCACAGTAGCCGGATCCCTCTAGTTGTACTAGCCAGATCCCAAATACAAAGGATCCGGAGGAATCGTGGAACAGAACTCAGCTATACGCTTCAAAAATTCACCACTGATCTTTTTCCCTCTATTCAAATAACACTAAAATGACTAAACTACTGAATCTATCCTCATTGGCTCCATACTCAAGTATTCCTTCCTAGAACATCATTGTAAGTAATTACATTAACTTGTTCTAATTTTCATCCTCATCCTAGGGTTTATGGTTTCTTAATTTTAATCAATTAATTTAATTAGGGCTTTTTAAATTAATCATGAAAAGGGGCTTTTAACAAAATCACATTGTGTTCACAACATTGTTAATACAAATCAAAACCATAAACCCATCCCAACTAATTTTACCTAATTGGAAAATTTGTATTTTTTAGGACCAACCATGCCCAAAGCTACTCAACAAGATCATCATGACACCGTCCACTACCTTACTCATTACTATCGTGAGAAGGGACTGACCAAAACCGACCGTAAAATTTTCAAAAGCCTTGTAAAACGACTTATCCACGAAGGTCGTGTAGTCAAGTAATGTTTCCTTGAAGATATCGACATTCGTCAAGTTTTCTCGACAATCAACTTTGATTGTCTCCTTGACATAGATGAAAAAATTTGTCCGGTCTTCATTTTTGAATTTTACAAAAGCTTTAGGATCATTCGAAACGTCAATGATAGCATTTCAATCGCTTTCATCATCAATAAACAAAACTTCACTCTTCCTCTCAACACCTTTGCTCAAATTCTTCGCACTCCTTGTGAAGGAATTTGTATGTACTCTCAAGATTGGGCAATTAACGTTCAAAACCTTGCACTTGACCCTAAGCCTCTTTATAACACTCCTATTGATGAACCCGAAACCATCCGAGACACTATTTTCAAAATAAGAACCGACCAATCCCGTTTCGACCGAAACAAGAAGCTCATTCACCGCAATCCCTTTCAAATGGAACTTTTCGAAATGCACCCCATGTTTAGAAAATGGGAAGAAATCCTTAGGGAAAATGTCACTAGCCTAGTTGGAAACAAAGATCATCCAAACGCATGTCTTGTGCAAATGATCTATTGTCTTATCCATCAAAGGCCATTTAATCTTGCCTATTACATGGTAAGGAGAATGGTTGGGGTATTCAAAGCCTCCAACATGGTACTTCCATATGGTATGCTTCTAACACGACTTTGTAAGTATGTTGGTACATTGAAACCATCTCCTATCAACGATGATCATTATCTTTCCGATCACGTCATGGTACCTCTTACCAAACGACCTTCTAAACGGTTCATGGTCAATGGAGAGCAACCGGATGCTCTCTCGGACTCCTCGGCCGGTGAAGAAGAAGAATATGAAGAAGATGTCGACCCGTAGCCAACATCAAATTGGAAATCCTTGAATACCACAAACAACTTCCGACCATTCCAAACGAGACCGCATAATTTAAGCAATTGAGAGGCATGATTCAAAACCTCGCATACAACCTCACTAAGCCGTCAATAAGGAAAAGAAAGGATTGATGAAAGAGACAATAGGATTGTGCTTGTTTTCTTTATCTTATGTTTGGATGATTACATTTTAGCTATTTCGGTTTATGATTACTTGGATATTGTCTTTAACCAGTGTTTTGTGATAAACATGCTTGTTTCTATTGTTTATCTGTGGATTTACTAGTGTGCATAAACTGCACATCATTTCTGTGTAGGTTCTGTTGGTTCTGATCTGCAGATGCCGGATCCCTACGATTAGCCTAGCCGGATCCCTCCCTTGAGGGAACCGTGGGATCCGTGACATCAGATCAGCAATACAACATTCAATACATCAAAACTTCTTTCTAGATAACATCACATTAGCTTAGCATATGATTTTAGAACCCAACTAAGTCCACTTCTAGGATGAGAAAGGCTTAGACTCACTAAAGGCTTACTTAAGATCTTAGTCTTATTTTATCAACACATCTAAACTCACCATATTTCCGCTTCGATTACTCACAAACTATTTCTCACCTCTCAAAACACTTAAGAAGATAAGCTAAGCAATTTTAGGAAATTGCTTATAGTCATTTACATCTCAAGATAAGACAAAAATTAGTTTTTAATTTTGTAGTTTTTAAAATTTTTCTTAATATCACCTCAAGCCTAAATCTGATCACTAGGATCATTTATTATGACTTGACACCTTCATAACTCTTAATGTTATCCTTAGACAACCATTGGTAGTCATCTTGTCCCATCCCCCTTCCATAAAAGCAATCATTTGCTACAACACTTATTACCTCTAATCATTCAAGTACCCTTTCATCCTAAACCTTTAGGAAAACTGAAACATTCAAAATAAGATAGACTTTAGCTCCTAGAAACCTCATTTCAAACCTGTCGTAACTGCTGAGAACCGGATCCCTTCAAGGAAGGAACCGTGGGATCCGTGTGACAGTTTATGTCAAACATAGCTAAAACAATCATTTCAACTCATCTTCCTAACTCAAACACTTCATCTCATCTTAAATGAGTTCCTAGATCAGTGAAACTCTGAATCTCAATCTTGTGCATGTTAATCATCACATTGCCAAGAACACTTTAGTCATCAAACATATAGTTAGACTACCCAAGGTCAAATTTTCTTGGTCAAAACCATCATTAAGCACAATTACTTGTTAGGGTTAAGGATTTGAGATATCCAACAGCTAAAGACTTCAAAATTAAATCAATCCATGATCAAACAAACCTTACAACAGCATAATGATTTCACCAAGTCCTTGTCTGACAGCCGGATCCCTGGTCCTTAACCAGGCGGATCCCTACTGAAAGGGATTCGTGGGATCCGTAGATGCAGAGAGCATAAACCAGCTCCATATTTAAATTCAAGTCACCTTTTGGGTCTCCAACCACCTTTAGCATTCATAAATTATCCTCCTAGAACTGATCAAAACCCCAAAAGCATGCTTAGCCTTTTCAAGTAGCCAAGAATTTAATTTTCTAATTCAAATTACCCTTTATAAACCAAACAACCTTAGAATCAAGGTACCACTCTTAAATCACATCTCTAAATCAGCAACTAAAGGAGTTCTTACTAGCACCATCACTATGACTAAGGTTCCTAGTGCTAGCTCATCCACTCAAGAACCACCCAAGAAACTTGCTAGAATTATGCATGAAGTTTCCTCAACCGAATCACCTTCGGTTAAGTCCACCAAAGCTAGGATTTCTCCCACACTAAGAAAACCAATCAAACTAATTCACAAGAAGAGTGCTCCCACTAGGATTTCATCACATAATTCTACTATACCCTCCACAACTCAACCTACTTCATTAGTGCCTAGAGCCACCTCACAATCATTTGAAGATCCTCAACCCACTTCACTTGAACCTCCACTTCAAGAAACTCAAAACCATGACAAAGAGTGCGATCATTGCAAACATGTTGAAAGATTGAAACATGAACTAGATTTATTGATACATGAACTACAAACTCAAACTGAGAATGTTTAGGAAAACTCATCTCATCATTAAAGATTTTAGTTGAATCTAAAGTTTGGGGTAATTCATTAGCATTAGTAGCACTTGTTTGGCTAAGTTCATTCTCTTAGTTTTAGAGATTTGGTGGTGTATCTCTTGTTTTATTGAATGAATACTTATATGCTATGATTATCTTTGTTGTGCTTGATATATTGAACATATATCTCATTCTCTCAAAATAGCATTCCTTGACATTTCTTCATTTGAAGATCTGTCAACAGATAGCCGGATCCCTTCAGATAACTAGACGGATCCCTCCTGAAGGGAACCGTAGGATCCGTGGTACAGGAGTACAAATTTATACTAACTTGAGTCTCTTTTGCAGGAAATTATGCACTATACTCTTGTTTTTCTAACCTTTGTTTTGTAGTTATTCAAAATACACATGAAGATATTGACACCATAAAGCTAGGGGAGCTTTGTGTCAAACAACATTGCAAAAATCGCTTGCAACTTAATCCAATTTTGGATTACACTTCATGACACCCCATTGCAACATTGCAATATTCAAGGGGGAGCACGTTCTCGTCACTTAGATGAACCATTTGCAAACTTAGTTGCAAACACAATTAGTTTATTTTACGTTATGTCCTTGGCGCCCTACATAGGGATAGACTCGTCAAGGGGAGTTAAGACGAGTACCATTCCCGTCACTTGCTCTCTTTACATTTTTACATAATTTAAAAAAAAAATTGTGTTAGTTTCTTTTAACACTTTTGTTTAGACAAAAAGGGGAGAAGAAAGTAAAAACTACAAATTCAAATTTTACGAATTTTAGCTTTTTCCTTAAAATAATTTTATGTTTTGTCATCAACAAAAAGGGGAGATTGTTAATACAAATAAGCCGTAAAAACGTTTATTTATATTTTAAGATCTTCTAATGTTTTGTCGATAACAAAAGTAAAATCATTTTAACGAAACAAATAGAGTTTGTAAATAGTTTGAGTTAATAGTTTTCTAACACAATTAAGTTGTCACATAAAACACTAAAACAAGTATAAGTGATTTTATGATTTAGATACATATGTACAACAACTAGTTTTTACATATTGGGTTAAACATATACTTAAACTAAGTATACTAAAATGGGTAAAAACTAAATGTATGCTAAAATGGGTAAATACAAGTATATACTAAATGGGTAAAATACTAGCAAATGGTTTTGACCCATAACCCATGGTTTTATATATACCACTTAACCAAGTTCATTGTATCTAGAAAGAAAACCATGGATCAACCCATAACCCATGACCCATGACCCATAACCAAAAATACCCATGGGCAAAGAGGAGCGGACCACGGATCCCTAGCTTTGTGCTAGCCGGATCCCTTGTGGTAGGGATCAGTGGGATCCGGGGAACAGAAGAGAATTTTCTCTATAAATAGAGAGCCATTTCTTTCTCTCTATACATGGTTTTTCACACATACTTCCCCAAAGTATTCTAACCCTCTAACCTCAGATCTAAGTGATCTATGTAGTTTGTCTTTTGTTTTTGTGTGATCTACTAGGTTCCTTTTAAAGGAGAGATCATCACCTCTTGAAGACGTGCAAGCTCAAAGTCCATGAGTTGCCATGCTTCGTCATCATCAAGACTACTAAGGTTCTCTTGTTGATAGTTCTTACTTTCTCCATAGATGTTGGGTTGAAGGCATTAGTGAAGAATGCCGAAAGTGTCAAGATGAAAGCATTAGTGAAAGGTGCTCATCATTCGTGTCAAAGCATTAGTGAAAGATGCTAAAGGTGTCAAGACGAAGGCATTAGTGAAGGGTGCCAAGCGTTGTGTCAAAGGCATTAGTGAAGGATGCCAAAGGATCAAATCAAGTAGCATTTGGGGAGAATGCTTAGGTCGTATAATCGATGAGTTGCATCGTTATACATATATGTATTTGTTTATATACAAGGATGGTGATATCCTTGATGGTGTTGTAACAAGGAGTAGATCTCCTTGAGATTAGGTGTTGTGTCGTGAAGGTGTAGTTCACCTAAGGTGTGAAAGAACTAAGGTGCTTAGCCTAGTACCTAATAAAGGGTAGGCAACGTTGTGATAGGATTTGTTATCCTAAGGTGTGAAAGAACTCGGTGGTTAGCCTAGCACCGTATAAAGGGTAGGCGACGTTGTGTTAGGTGTGGTTCGCCTTGGTGTGAAAGAACTCGGTATTTAGCTTTGTACCGGAAAAAGGTTAAGCGACGTTGTGAAGGCTTCTCCGCCACAAGGAGTTGGTGTAGTGCTTACGAACTCTCGAGTAGGTGACTCGGGGAGTGGAGTAGGGCAAGGAAGGTGTCCTTGTAGCCAAACCACTATAAATAACTTGTGTTGTGGTGATGTGCTTCTTACTCTTTATATTTCATTTCACGTTTATATATCCATCTATCAACGTCCAACATAAACAATCAAATAGATTGACATAAGTCGATCTAAATATTTAAAAGGAAGTTTTAAATTGGTAAAACTATTCAACCCCCCCTTCTAGTTTTCCACAATTGGTATCAGAGCTTCGTTACCAAGTTTCTTAAAGTATGTTGTACTTTAAAGACTTGATACGATCCGTGTATGTTTGAAAACTACAAAGAAGGATTTTTTCTTGTTGGTCATATTTTCTTTTAAATCATTTTGTTGGACATTGATAGATGATTCTAATCATTTTTGCTCTTAAGAAATCTTCGTGCTAGAATCTCTTCAAAGTCTTCATTCAAAGATTAATGAAGTCAACATTCAAGGAAGGATCTAAAAGGTAATCACAACCTATGTACACCAAGTAAAAAGGATTATTTTAAAAGCTCATGAAGTATTTTTGGTATTATACCAAATCAAGAAGCATAGAGGTATGTTTTACTCTTCATTAGATAGGTTACATGAGTCCCATTTATTGTCATAAGTTATATTTGCTTAACTAATTACTAACATCATTAGAAGTCTCTTTCATCACCTTTAGTCTTTTTTCAACATAGGGGATGATATTATTTTTTTTCTCGTCAAACTAACGGCGTCATCACATATGAACCCTCGATATGTAATTCATCGAAAATCATCATTCAAAAACAATCCTCATCTAATACCTCCATTTTTTTGGGCAAGCTAATTTATAAGCCTACTACAAAAATAATACCAAACAACTCCCTTTCTGTCCACAGTAGCCGGATCCCTCTAGTTGTACTAGCCGGATCCCAAATACAAAGGATCCAGAGGAACCGTGGAACAGAACTCAGCTATACGCTTCAAAAATTCACCAATGATCTTTTTCCCTCTATTCAAATAACACTAAAACGACTAAACTACTGAATCTATCCTCATTGGCTCCCATACTCTCAAGTATTCCTTCCTAGAACATCATTGTAAGTAATTACATTAACTTGTTCTAATTTTCATCCTCATCCTAGGGTTTATGGTTTCTTAATTTTTAATCAATTAATTTAATTAGGGCTTTTTAAATTAATCATGAAAAGGGGCTTTTAACAAAATCACATTGTGTTCACAACATTGTTAATACAAATCAAAACCATAAACCCATCCCAACTAATTTTACCTAATTGGAAAATTTGTATTTTTTAGGACCAACCATGCCCAAAGCTACTCAACAAGATCATCATGACACCGTCCACTACCTTACTCATTTGTAAGAAGGGACTGACCAAAACCGACCGTAAAATTTTCAAAAGCCTTGTAAAACGACTTATCCACGAAGGTCGTGTAGTCAAGGAATGTTTCCTTGAAGATACCGACATTCGTCAAGTTTTCTCGACAATCAACTTTGATTGTCTCCTTGACATAGATGAAAAAATTTGTCCGGTCTTCATTTTTGAATTTTACAAAAGCTTTAGGATCATTCGAAACGTCAATGATAGCATTTCAATCGCTTTCATCATCAATAAACAAAACTTCACTCTTCCTCTCAACACCTTTGCTCAAATTCTTCGCACTCCTTGTGAAGGAATTTGTATGTACTCTCAAGATTGGGCAATTAACGTTCAAAACCTTGCACTTGACCCTAAGCCTCTTTATAACACTCCTATTGATGAACCCGAAACCATCCGAGACACTATTTTCAAAATAAGAACCGACCAATCCCGTTTCGACCGAAACAAGAAGCTCATTCACCGCAATCCCTTTCAAATGGAACTTTTCGAAATGCACCCCCTGTTTAGAAAATGGGAAGAAATCCTTAGGGAAAATGTCATTAGCCTAGTTGGAAACAAAGATCATCCAAACGCATGTCTTGTGCAAATGATCTATTGTCTTATCCATCAAAGGCCATTTAATCTTGCCTATTACATGGTAAGGAGAATGGATGGGGTATTCAAAGCCTCCAACATGGTACTTCCGTATGGTATGCTTCTAACACGACTTTGTAAGTATGTTGGTACATTGAAACCATCTCCTATCAACGATGATCATTATCTTTCCGATCACGTCATGGTACCTCTTACCAAACGACCTTCTAAACGGTTCATGGTCAATGGAGAGCAACCGGATGCTCTCTCGGACTCCTCGGCCGGTGAAGAAGAAGAAGATGAAGAAGATGTCGACCCCGTAGCCAACATCAAATTGGAAATCCTTGAATACCACAAACAACTTCCGACCATTCCAAACGAGACCGCATAATTTAAGCAATTGAGAGGCATGATTCAAAACCTCGCATACAACCTCACTAAGCCGTCAATAAGGAAAAGAAAGGATTGATGAAAGAGACAATAGGATTGTGCTTGTTTTCTTTATCTTATGTTTGGATGATTATATTTTAGCTCTTTCGGTTTATGATTACTTGGATATTGTCTTTAACTAGTGTTTTGTGATAAACATGCTTGTTTCTACTGTTTATCTGTGGATTTACTAGTGTGCATAAACTGCGCATCATTTCTGTGTAGGTTCTGTTGGTTCTGATCTGCAGATGCCGGATCCCTACGATTAGCCTAGCCGGATCCCTCCCTTGAGGGAACCGTGGGATCCGTGACATCAGATCAGCAATACAACATTCAATACATCAAAACTTCTTTCTAGATAACATCACATTAGCTTAGCATATGATTTTAGAACCCAACTAAGTCCACTTCTAGGATGAGAAAGGCTTAGACTCACTAAAGGCTTACTTAAGATCTTAGTCTTATTTTATCAACACATCTAAACTCACCATATTTCCGCTTCGATTACTCACAAACTATTTCTCACCTCTCAAAACACTTAAGAAGATAAGCTAAGCAATTTTAGGAAATTGCTTATAGTCATTTACATCTCAAGATAAGACAAAAATTAGTTTTTTAATTTTTGTAGTTTTTAAGAATTTTTCTTAATATCACCTCAAGCCTAAATCTGATCACTAGGATCATTTATTATGACTTGACACCTTCATAACTCTTAATGTTATCCTTAGACAACCATTGGTAGTCATCTTGTCCCATCCCCCTTCCATAAAAAGCAATCATTTGCTACAACACTTATTACCTCTAATCATTCAAGTACCCTTTCATCCTAAACCTTTAGGAAAACTGAAACATTCAAAATAAGATAGACTTTAGCTCCTAGAAACCTCATTTCAAACTTGTCATAACTGCTGAGAGCCGGATCTCTAGGATTAGCCTAGCCGGATCCCTTCAAGGAAGGAACCGTGGGATCCGTGTGATAGTTTATGTCAAACATAGCTAAAACAATCATTTCAACTCATCTTCCTAACTCAAACACTTCATCTCATCTTAAATGAGTTCCTAGATCAGTGAAACTCTGAATCTCAATCTTGTGCATGTTAATCATCACATTGCCAAGAACACTTTAGTCATCAAACATATAGTTAGACTACCCAAGGTCAAATTTTCTTGGTCAAAACCATCATTAAGCACAATTACTTGTTAGGGTTAAGGATTTGAGATATCCAACAGCTAAAGACTTCAAAATTAAATCAATCCATGATCAAACAAACCTTACAACAGCATAATGATTTCACCAAGTCCTTGTCTGACAGCCGGATCCCTGGTCCTTAACCAGGCGGATCCCTACTGAAAGGGATTCGTGGGATCCGTAGATGCAGAGAGCATAAACCAGCTCCATATTTAAATTCAAGTCACCTTTTGGGTCTCCAACCACCTTTAGCATTCATAAATTATCCTCCTAGAACTGATCAAAACCCCAAAAGCATGCTTAGCCTTTTCAAGTAGCCAAGAATTTAATTTTCTAATTCAAATTACCCTTTATAAACCAAACAACCTTAGAATCAAGGTACCACTCTTAAATCACATCTCTAAATCAGCAACTAAAGGAGTTCTTACTAGCACCATCACTATGACTAAGGTTCCTAGTGCTAGCTCATCCACTCAAGAACCACCCAAGAAACTTGCTAGAATTATGCATGAAGTTTCCTCAACCGAATCACCTTCGGTTAAGTCCACCAAAGCTAGGATTTCTCCCACACTAAGAAAACCAATCAAACTAATTCACAAGAAGAGTGCTCCCACTAGGATTTCATCACATAATTCTACTATACCCTCCACAACTCAACCTACTTCATTAGTGCCTAGAGCCACCTCACAATCATTTGAAGATCCTCAACCCACTTCACTTGAACCTCCACTTCAAGAAACTCAAAACCATGACAAAGAGTGCGATCATTGCAAACATGTTGAAAGATTGAAACATGAACTAGATTTATTGATACATGAACTACAAACTCAAACTGAGAATGTTTCGGAAAACTCATCTCATCATTAAAGATTTTAGTTGAATCTAAAGTTTGGGGTAATTCATTAGCATTAGTAGCACTTGTTTGGCTAAATTCATTCTCTTAGTTTTAGAGATTTGGTGGTGTATCTCTTGTTTTATTGAATGAATACTTATATGCTATGATTATCTTTGTTGTGCTTGATATATTGAACATATATCTCATTCTCTCAAAATAGCATTCCTTGACATTTCTTCATTGCTGAAGATACTGTCAACAGATAGCCGGATCCCTTCCAGATAACTAGACGGATCCCTCCTTGAAGGGAACCGTGGGATCCGTGGTACAGGAGTACAAATTTATACTAACTTGAGTCTCTTTTGCAGGAAATTATGCACTATACTCTTGTTTTTCTAACCTTTGTTTTGTAGTTATTCAAAATACACATGAAGATATTGACACCATAAAGCTAGGGGGAGCTTTGTGTCAAACAACATTGCAAAAATCGCTTGCAACTTAATCCAATTTTGGATTACACTTCATGACACCCCATTGCAACATTGCAATATTCAAGGGGGAGCACGTTCTCGTCACTTAGATGAACCATTTGCAAACTTAGTTGCAAACACAATTAGTTTATTTTACGCTATGTCCTTGACGCCCTTACATAGGGATAGACTCGTCAAGGGGGAGTTAAGACGAGTACCATTCCCGTCACTTGCTCTCTTTACATTTTTACATTTAAAAAAAAAAAAATTGTGCTAGTTTCTTTTAACACTTTTTGTTTCGACAAAAAGGGGGAGAAGAAAGTAAAAACTACAAATTCAAATTTTTACGAATTTTAGCTTTTTTCCTTAAAATAATTTTATGTTTTGTCATCAACAAAAAGGGGGAGATTGTTAATACAAATAAGCCGTAAAAACGTTTATTTATATTTTACGATCTTCTAATGTTTTGTCGATAACAAAAGTAAAATCATTTTAACGAAACAAATAGAGTTCGTAAATAGTTTGAGTTAATAGTTTTCTAACACAATTAAGTTGTCACATAAAACACTAAAACAAGTATAAGTGATTTTCTGATTTAGATACATATGTACAACAACTAGTTTTTACATATTGGGTTAAACATATACTTAAACTAAGTATACTAAAATGGGTAAAAACTAAATGTATGCTAAAATGGGTAAATACAAGTATATACTAAATGGGTAAAATACTAGCAAATGGTTTTGACCCACAACCCATGGTTTTATATATACCACTTAACCAAGTTCATTGTATCTAGAAAGAAAACCATGGATCAACCCATAACCCATGACCCATGACCCATAACCAAAAATACCCATGGGCAAAGAGGAGCGGACCACGGATCCCTAGCGTTGTGCTAGCCGGATCCCTTGTGGTAGGGATCAGTGGGATCCGGGGAACAGAAGAGAATTTTCTCTATAAATAGAGAGCCATTTCTTTCTCTCTATACATGGTTTTTCACACATACTTCCCCAAAGTATTCTAACCCTCTAACCTCAGATCTAAGTGATCTATGTAGTTTGTCTTTTGTTTTTGTGTGATCTACTAGGTTCCTTTTAAAGGAGAGATCATCACCTCTTGAAGACGTGCAAGCTCAAAGTCCATGAGTTGCCATGCTTCGTCATCATCAAGACTACTAAGGTTATCTTGTTGATAGTTCTTACTTTCTCCATAGATGTTGGGTTGAAGGCATTAGTGAAGAATGCCGAAAGTGTCAAGATGAAAGCATTAGTGAAAGGTGCTCATCATTCGTGTCAAGGCATTAGTGAAGAATGCCGAAAGTGTCAAGATGAAAGCATTAGTGAAAGGTGCTCATCATTCGTGTCAAAGCGTTAGTGAAAGATGCTAAAGGTGTCAAGACGAAGGCATTAGTGAAGGGTGCCAAGCGTTGTGTCAAAGGCATTAGTGAAGGATGCCAAAGGATCAAATCAAGTAGCATTTGGGGAGAATGCTTAGGTCGTATAATCGATGAGTTGCATCGTTATACATATATGTATTTGTTTATATACAAGGATGGTGATATCCTTGATGGTGTTGTAACAAGGAGTAGATCTCCTTGAGATTAGGTGTTGTGTCGTGAAGGTGTAGTTCACCTAAGGTGTGAAAGAACTAAGGTGCTTAGCCTAGTACCTAATAAAGGGTAGGAAACGTTGTGATAGGATTAGTTCTCCTAAGGTGTGAAAGAACTCGGTGGTTAGCCTAGCACCGTATAAAGGGTAGGCGACGTTGTGTTAGGTGTGGTTCGCCTTGGTGTGAAAGAACTCGGTATTTAGCTTTGTACCGGAAAAAGGTTAAGCGACGTTGTGAAGGCTTTTCCGCCACAAGGAGTTGGTGTAGTGCTTACGAACTCTCGAGTAGGTGACCCGGGGAGTGGAGTAGGGCAAGGAAGGTGTCCTTGTAGCCGAACCACTATAAATAACTTGTGTTGTGGTGATGTGCTTCTTACTCTTTATATTTCATTTCACGTTTATATATCCATCTATCAACGTCCAACATAAACAATCAAATAGATTGACATAAGTCGATCTAAATATTTAAAAGGAAGTTTTAAATTGGTAAAACTATTCAACCCCCCCTTCTAGTTTTCCACACTATTAAACCATATGTTTGTTGTGATATTGGTTTTAGTTTTAACAGTCTCTTGAAGATCCGCAATTCTAGTTTTCACATTTTCTAAAATACTTCGCGCATCACTTGTGTTAAAAGGATTGTTTGAAGACATTTGTTCAATGTTCTAAAGAGATTTGGAGACAACAACTGGTTTTGAAACTGATTTTGAAACTGGTGTTGACACTTTGTTTGAAACACTTGGTTTGGTGGAAAACGTTGATTGTTCTTTATGAGAAACAAACGAAATACCATTAATTTTGTTCCATTTGTTATAATCAATTGGTTTGATTTCCGGATGTTTTTGTTTCATTTTTGATCTACTCTCCTCAGATAGTTCCAACGTTTCAAGAGAATCGTGAACAATTATGGGTTCATGCAAAGGTTTTCCATTGTTCAACACATTCTGTTTTTTCTGAGCTTTCTTGAGGAAACAAGGAGGTGTGTTGCCAAGAGCCATTTTATGCACAGTATGAAAAATCGGATTTACTTGATTAGAAAGCATCTTGTTTGTTTTTGCGGAATGACCCGTTGTAAGAAGCAAATTTTCCAATTTTTCGATAGTTTCATTTTTATCCAGAATTTCATCAAGAAGAGAATCTTCTCGTTTTGAAAAATCAGCAATCAACTGTTTCTTCTCTTTTTCAAGATCAGAAAACAGTGTTTTTTGTTTAGAAAGTTGGTCATTTAGTTCAGAAATTTCCTTGTTTAAAGATTTTATTTTCAAGTTCAAATTCACATCAAGTGTGTCATTGTTTTTCTCTTAAAACAGAATCTCGATAACCAATTTCTAATTCTGATACTTTGTTTGTATGAAATTCAAAGGCTCTTGTGTTCTCTTTGTAACTCTCAAGCTCAGCGGTCAATTTAGCATTCGCTGCCTTAACTTTGCGATTGACCGTTCTTACTTTCTCAATTTCAATGCCACAGTTATTGATTAATGATTCAAAATAAGCACGTGTTTCCTCATCGGTCTCAGTATTTTGTGCCACACAGCCTCCACTAGGATCCACATCTGGAGTTTCTGAGTTAGTATTGCTACAACTCGGATTGTCCATGTATGTATCATAAGTAGGTGCTGGCGTCACAGAATGCTGTTCGTCATGAGTAAACACATCAAATATGACATTGTTATAGCATGGATCAATGATTGGTACCTCAGATACTGCGTTGGCGTCATAGACAGGAGGTGCGCCAGAGTCAGTGTCGTACTTAGTCTCCTGAAGATTTGCCATGAAGATGTAGTTTGCATTGAGTTCCTCGAGGTCTTCCAAATCATCCATAATAGCCATAAAGTCATGTTCCTCAGCACTCAACTGAAGGCCTGCGTTTTCCTTTTGTACCAACAAGATAGCTTTCTGAAGATACGCAAGATCCTTCTTTTTCGGCTTAGTAGGACAATTCCTTGCCATGTGACCCACTCCTTGACAGTTGTAACACTTAACCTGATTACCTTGATTCACATTTCCATGATTCCCAATGACTGGAGCTACAACATTCCCATTCTGATTCCCAACATTCTGTCCCATCTGATTTCCAACATTCTGACCCAACTGCTTACCATGATACGGAACCGCCTGATTACCCATGCGAAATCCGGTAGCATATCCTTGCAGATTCCCAATAACTCCAACCATTTGTCCTTGATTACCCATATTCAAACCGGCTGCAATTTGTCATTGCGAGTGTTTGATGAAATCCGTTGGTTGTTGTTAGTTGGTGTGGAATAGCGACTTCTGAATGCTTTACCCAAGAAAGAAAAAGCACAGTAACAAAGCAGCTTCTTGTTCAGTTTCAGGATCATTGATTCCTTGTTCCTGGTATTGTGGATACTGTTGTTGTTGTTGAATGACTTGTTGTTCTGGTGGATAGAATTGTTGTTGAGGGAAGACAGCTTGTGGTTGTGGAATATATTCGCAAGATGTTGTTGGTGGAAGATGATGAAGCTTGTTGTTGTGTATTCACTGAGGGTTGAGTCATTGCAATTAGTGCCAATGGATCATGATTTTTAGCCAATCTTTCTTTCCTGACTTCATTCACTTCAGATTGGTTTTGTTTCAGAAAATCGTTTAGCTGATCAAAGTTCACTGATGTAGGTCTTTTGTTTGGTTGACAATAGTGACATATCGTCCCCATTCTTCTGGAAGATTGTTCAGGAACTTGATATTTTGCACGATAGTTCTGGGTGCTAACTTGTTTCTGATAAGCTCATTCATCAAAGTACAAAACCTTCCATAGTAGGATTCAATGGATTCTCCTGGAGTTGAAGTGAACTTTTCCCATTCAATTAGCGACTTGTTCTCCATGTCTTGTTGACCAATTTCTGTTCCATGACAAAGCAGTCTAACACGTTCCCACATATCGAAAGCAGTTTCACAACTGTCTGCCAGCAAAGATGTCTCTTGGTAAACCCAGTTGGACAATATGAATTGCCATGTCATCAGCATCGACTTGTTTCGATCCTCTTCAAGTGTATTCTCGATTCGTTTGAACACTATAAGATGGTGGGACGGGAGGTGTTGCATCAGGATCTCCAGGGACTTGGACTTGTCGAGGTATGAAGGGTCCATTCTTAATGGATTGAATCATCAATTTTCCATTAGGTTTGGTCTTGATGTAGCGAAGCATACGACTTGTCCATTGAAGATAACCACCTTTTTCCAACATAGGAGGACGGTTTTCGGCACCGACTGCATGAATGTCTTGTTGAGTTGCCATTGATGAAGGTATGTTATGATAAAGTTGATGTAGGATCGATTCAACGATAAAGGAGTTTTGATTGATGAAGATTAAGCTCGGTTGTTGTAGTGAAAATTTGCTTGAAAAACTTAAAAACCTCAATAACTTCTGTTCGGAGCGTTTTTAGGGCTTGAAAGGTGAGTTCATTCGGCGTGCCAGTCTCCTCTTTCTCATGGTCGTTTTGATGGGCAGAACGCTGAAAATGGAGTTACGGTTCAAAAGTTATAGCCGTTTGAAGTTTTGCTCAAAATCTTATTCGTAAACCAGTTCTTATGCGTAGAAATGAATGCTTATGCGTAGGATTGCTTATGCGTAGGATTCCTTATGCGTAAAACCCAAGGTTAAATGTAAGTCTTATGCGTAAACTTTAAGCGTAGAAGTAAAGTACCTTACGCGTAAGAGTTAACTTATGCGTAGAGTGCTTACTCGTAAGCTTTCTGCTTATGCGTAAGAGTTGGTTTAAAGTCAAAAATCCTTTACAATCGCGGCGTAAAAGATATCAGAAAGTCAAAGTGTTCCACACACTTATCCAAGTGAGGGAAGCACTGAGTCACCGTTTTTGCACGAAGATTCTTCACCAAAAAGTTATGCGTAGAGAACTAGGGTTTTGACTTTCTTACGCGTAAAAATAGGGTTTTGACTTACGCGTAAGTAATTTCCAGTGATTCAAACGATTTCTGAAGCACAAACAGCTTCCAAAACACGCAAATAACAAGAAAGTTTTGACCAAAAACACCCAAAATGCCTTTTATGCTTATGCGTAGAAACGTACAACGAAATACAAACGAGTTTAAATCTGATGAAAAACGCGTAAAGCTTCAAAATTTTTCTAAAAACTAGACTCTTTAACACTATAAGAACCTCAAACCATAAGAATCTTGAAGATTTTAGTGCAACTTTTGATACCGAGAGCTTACGCGTTTTTAGGCGATTGATACCAATTGTAGGACCTTACAAATATCAACCTTATCACAAACCCAACACGTTATGCGTAGAACACAAACAACACAAACACAAACATATGCGTAAATAAAGAAGGAAAGATTACGGTGATGGTGACTTGAATATATGAAACCGTGTATGTGAAGAGAGAAAGATGAACACAATATGTTGTATTGCTCCAAAGAAAACACACACACACACACACTCAAGCACACCCCTCAAATGAGACTTTGAGGGGTATTTATAGTACAAGTGAGTAGATGCCCTAAAAGGCTTTCCATGGGCTCGTTTGGGCTTGGGTTGGATTACATCATACATAAGGCTAGTTAAACATAACTTATAGCCAATTAGCTTAGCCCAATCAACGAGCCCGTTGACTATTCTATCACGATATCTAACACATGTTACAAAGTTCCTAAACGTGAATGACCATCACTTCTAATATAAACTATTAAGGCTACCACTCTTATCATTGCATGGTTCTTCATAAATTAGACATAGGTGATCAGGCTATGTATAATTTATGATTAACGATGCAACGATAGGACTAGTTGATTCGTATGTTGTTCGATGTTTAATAAAACTTTATACCGGTTATAGTTGCGATTTTTATTTTTGAAGAATCGGCATTCTCTATAACCTTTGGCTCTGATACCAATCTGTCACACCCTCGCCGGAGGCGGAAACACGAGGTGTAACGGAAAGGAACACAAGTAAAAGATAATAGAACATACCACGTTTAAGATTAAAGGAAAAGATACATTATTACAATACTAGTTTAGCCGACATCGGCAATTGAAGTACAAAGTTTAAATCCCAAAAGACTTCGATTTAATACATAATGATTTGTAGTGACATGTGAAAACTTCATTGTGCAAAAACCTTGTTGAAAAGCTTACTAACGATCACCTGAAATGCGGAGAAAACGGGTCAACTATGAAAATAGTTGGTGAGTACACACGCTTCGTATAATATGAAAATTCTTAAGAGAGAGGGTCAAAGGTTTCGGTCATCGGGAATAGTCCACAAAGCAAAGGCATTGTAAATCCACTCAGTTCCAAGTTCCGCCCATACAAAACTTGCAACCTGTGTGTTCACAACCCATTGCACAAAATATAGTGTGTCAAGTAGTCAAGTATACGTTGTCAGGACAGTTCACAATATAGAACCACGTATATAATAATGTATGCCAGGCAAAGCCCCTAGAATAAATAATATGCGTCCCGTAACATAGTGGACGAGAGGTTGGCCGACCTCTAATAGCCCTATCCATACTACCTACTAATAGGAAACTAACAATGCGAATGTACGAACAGTACATCATACAACTATTATATACAATTAAGAACACTCCAAACATGGGAGAATTTAAATTGAAAATGCTCCATTCCCATAGGGAGACATTCTGCTCCGGACCGGGGAGGCTTTAGGTTGCTCCGAACAAGGGAGACTTTGTACGCTCCACCAATAAGGCGAGACTTTTAGGGTCAAAGCAAGTACAGTTCAATAAGATCAAACAAGTCATAGGTTCGTAATTAAGTTTAAGGATTTGTTTCGAGTTCAAAAGTTCTAGTCAAACGAGTTCATAAGATTAGTAATCAATTTAGTACAAGAATGGTTCATGCATTTCGCCCCAAAATATAGTAAAAACGGTAAAAAGGGGATGTGATTACTCACTTGGTTAAATGATGCGATGGAAAAAGTGAGTACACTGAAATGAGACGCAGATCTCTAACCGCGACCTATTATGAATGATATGATCTATAATAAGTCATGATGTAATGTTATGCATGCAATTCATATGATATCTATACCACTTGTGAATTTTTGAAAATAAAGTGTATCGTCGAAAAATAATCTTATAACGTCTTGACAATTTATAAATTACTTTGCAAGTATTTTCGTTGAAATGATATTCTACGAAAATCATTTAGTGATTTATTATGAAATTATAGTTTTTCGTCGCAAAACAATATAATTTGACAATTCATGAAAGTGACTAAATGGCCTCGAAAAGCTAGTCGTAGAATGGTGCATATCGAGTGTTAGGAAACAAACTCAACGGTTTTGGAAAGCTTGTAGCATTATCACAAAGTTTTAGCTTTTAAATTTTATCATAGAGGTTTTGGAAAGCATGCTGAATTTTTCCGGAAAATATAGTTTTCGTCGTTAAACTTGAAAATAGCATAACTTCTTCGTTATAACTCCGTTTTAACCCGTTCAAGCGACCACGTTTTCGTTTTAAAGTATATTTTATGAATATCTAGTCCAAAATATTTTGTAAACTGTCAAAATTTCCAGAATTAGCAAAAATGATCAGACCCTTATTTATAGTTGTCGAAATGGATTTTTCTCGCGTAATACTTATTCTAACCACTTCAAATCAACGCCAACGCTATTCTAAACCTACCATACACCTTCTTTGGGTGTCATGGGTTCCTAGACATCATCAAAATGATATGTTTCAAGGGATAATTATTGGATGATATATATTCATTATAAGTACTTAAAAACAAATAAAATGGTATAGATAATCATATAACTTGCATGTTTTCTTCAAGTATGATACAAATAACCAAAGTATGAATATGGATGATAAAAATGATCATGAAATGCTTACTAGTGAAGTGATGAGGTTTAAAGAACAAGGTTTATCCTAATACCCTAGGTTTTTATTTCAAAACCTTGATTAAGAGTATACTAGTGTTGATAATTAAGCTTGATCTTGCAAAAAAAAGTTGGATTTCTTCTTGGTTCTTCCTATGGCCGGTTCTTAGAGGATGGATATGAGAGAGTATTTGATTTTTCACCTTTAGATATTATGTAAGTGTGTGCTAATATTAGTATATAATTAAATAAGCAAGTATAATTGTAACTAGTTGATATTTTGTACTCAAATATGTGTTTTGTCATCCTCTATATGTCGACAAGCCAAAAAATAAAATAAAAGGGTAATGCATTTTTGTATGATATAATGTATGAGTGTATTAATATAGTTGGTAATTTTGTATATAATTAAGTATTTAGGGTAGCGTTAGCTAAAAATAAATTTTATCGGAACAAAATAAAATATAACAAAGTCATAAAAATTATAAAAATGCATTACTCACAAGAATTGAGTGAATAAATGATTATCAAGTTGGATTTACGAAAACCGTCGTAAATATTTATACATAATAATTTATATACAAAATAAATTGAAATCATCGGGTAAACTAATAATATAATTTTTAAAGTCTTAAAATGAATATAAAAATATATTAGGATTATTTTTGGAAGTGTCGGATCAATTTTCAAAATAATTGATTACGCGATAGCGTTTATTTAATAAGAAAATAAACGTTTAATAAAATATGTAAACCCGTGCATGAACTAACATAAAAATGATATTACTAATGATATGTAGACTAATTCTAGTCTATATGAAATGTCCTCAATGATATCTCATGAATACGCAGCTAAACCCTCAAGGTTACGCGTATTTGATATTTGTAAACCTAGTTTACGATAAATGATGAATAGTGAATCATGAATAGTGACTGATGAATAGTAAATTCCCGAGATGAATAGTAAATTTGAGAAATGACCGGAAATTGAGAATTTTGACATTCTTCCCCGGTTAGAGGAATCACGTCCCCGTGATTCAATTATCGATACTATAGTTCGAACCTCGACAAGAGTTCTAAAAGTTAATGCTCGTACGAATAGTCTAAATGATCATGTCAGTGCTCATGCATATGGGTTCCTCATCCAACTAAATACGTGCCTGTGATAAGATTTGATGGGGTAAACTTACCCAACACCGAACGTAGCCCTCAAAAGACCTTTTGAGTAAAAACTTGATTCTTAGCTTGATTTTCGCAACTCATCAAACAAGAACTGTCACTAGATCAAGCTAGGAAACAGGTTGTTAGAAAGATAGGATCCCACATCCTTGAGTGAAGTCTTTTGAAAGATTCGTTCGATCTTGGATTTGCTTACACGAATCAAATCAAGAAAATAAATTATAACTAAGGTCGATATCGTTAGGTCTCAAATTAATCAATGTCGTGAACGTGGTAAAAAAAATTGGAAGGAAGTTATGCACTCAAAATCATGTTGTACAGAAATAAGGTGGTTGTTTAAAAGAATGTACCCGTTACACGTTGCGGGCTTCCTCGGTGCCCATATAGAATGCTCGACCACGTGCGGGGGGAACATCAATGTTCTGATCTTGTGGGCCTTCTATTTCCAATGCCAGGTTTGGACGATTACCTCCTTGGTTGGGAGTTCTTTTCAACTTTGGACAGGTATTCTGAAGGTGATCTAGACTTCCACACTCGTAACATCTTGACCTTCTTCCTGATTGCCATCCTGTTTGAGCAATTCCGCGAAGTGGCCGTCTTTCCACATTTGTCGCACCTTGGGCAGTCTCTTGAGTGGTGATAGTTACATCGAGTGCACATAGGATGTGGACCTGCGTATCTTTTGGGCCCTTGAGTTATTGCTCCGTAGTTTCTAGTTATTCGCTGCCTCTTGTTTTGCGGGTCTTGGTCTCGGCTTCCCTGGTGATCCTCCTGTCGCTTTTGTCCATTATCGTTTGCTTTTGTTAGTCCTCCAGACCTGATCACATCATTTGTCAAGCGATACGCCATACCCACAGCGGCTTGCAGAGTGGTTGGGTTTGATGAGGTGATATCCCTCCTAATTTCCGGTATCAATCCACATATATATCGGTCGATCAACTTCTCCATAGTGGAAACCATGTGAGGAACCATCCTAGTTAACTCGTGGAAATGGATCGTGTACTTGTCGACTTCTAATCCAACCATCAAGTGATTCCAAAATTCTGCTTCCAGCTTCTGCACTTCATCTTTTCTGCAGTACTCATCAGTTAGTAGTTTCTTAAACGCTTCCCAAGATAACGCATTTGCAGCCCCTCTTCCTCTAGTCTATAGTTGGTTGTTCCACCAGGTCAATGCTCGACCCTGTAGTAGACCAGCAGAGAACTCAACTTTGTTTCCTTCAGTACGTTTCGTGATACTAAGTTTCGACTCAACATTCTCGAACCAGGTTAGCAGTCCAATGGCACCCTCGGTACCATAAAATTCCATCGGCTTGCATGTCATGAAAGTCTTGTAGCTGCATCCATGACCAGTGTTTGAAGTACCTTCTCCAACGTTGGTTCGTCTAGCATCAAGGTGCGTCATAATTTGGGTGAGTAGATCTGTTATTCCAGCAGCGTTGTTGTTTGAATTGTCATTGTTGTTTGGGTTGGTATTGTTGTTTAGGTTGACATTGTTATTTGGATTGGCGTTGTTGTTGACTCCTGAGCGTGTGTTTCTTGCAACCATGATCCTGCAATGGACCAAAACATTGGGTTGAGTAAATGACACTCGAACGAAGGCAGATGAGGTGCAGAACGGCAGTAATATGTGTTATAGTGATCGAAATATGACAAGAACAAAGACATGCTATGTCTTACAAGTCGAAAGATGGAAAAGATAAGGTATAAACAAGGTACGGTAACGTAGACGTGAATGTAAAAACATGCTATGCATACCCACCCGACCAATGCAATTTCAGGTGACCAGACTCTAAAGACTCGACTAAACATGATTTAAAACTACCACTCTTATCATTGCATGGTTCTTCATAAATTAGACATAGGTGATCAGGCTATGTATAATTTATGATTGACGATGCAACGATAGGACTAGTTGACTCGTATGTTGTTCGATGTTTAATAAAACTTTATACCGGTTATAGTTGCGATTTTTATTTTTGAAGAATCGGCATTCTCTATAACCTTTGGCTCTTATACCAATCTGTCACACCCTCGCCGGAGGCGGAAACACGAGGTGTAACGGAAAGGAACACAAGCAAAAGATAATAGAACATACCACGTTTAAGATGAAAGGAAAAGATACATTATTACAATACTAGTTTAGTCGACATCGGTAATTGAAGTACAAAGTTTAGATCCCAAAAGGCTTCGATTTAATACATAATGATTTGTAGTGACATGTGAAAACTTCATTATGCAAAAACCTTGTTGAAAAGCTTACTAACGATCACCTGAAATGCATGAGAGAAAACGGGTCAACTATGAAAATAGTTGGTGAGTACACACGCTTCGTATAATATGAAAATTCTAAAGAGAGAGGGTCAAAGGTTTCGGTCATCGGGAATAGTCCACAAAGCAAAGGCATTGTAAATCCACTCAGTTCCAAGTTCCGCCAATACAAAACTTGCAACCTGTGTGTTCACAACCCATTGCACAAAATATAGTGTGTCAAGTATACGTTGTCAGGACAATTCACAATATAGAACCACGTATATAAGTCATGATGTAATGTTATGCATGCAATTCATATGATATCTATACCACTTGTGAATTTTTGAAAATAAAGTTTATCGTCGAAAAATAATCTTATAACGTCTTGACAATTTATAAATTACTTTACAAGTATTTTCGTTGAAATTATATTCTACGAAAATCATTTAGTGATTTATTATGAAATTATAGTTTTTCGTCGCAAAACAATATAATTTGACAATTCATGAAAGTGACTAAATGGCCTCGAAAAAGTAGTCGTAGAATGGTGCATATCGAGTGTTAGGAAACAAACTCAACGGTTTTGGAAAGCTTGTAGCATTATCTCAAAGTTTTAGCTTTTAAATTTTATCATAGAGGTCTTGTTCATGGAGAAAAACATAGGTAAAGTAGGGTACTTGTACCAAAAATATTGTTTAAGGGTAACTTTCGGCAAAGTTTGAGTGACCGTATTTTATTCGTTACAACTCCGTTTGACGAACGGTTGAACATTTTGGAAAATAGGCTAGGTGAACTTACTTTTACTAGAAGACATCGTTTTCTAAAAAGTATTCCATCGATGTTAAAAACGACCCTCTACATGGTCACTCGCGTCTATAATTTTTGACTATTAGAAAATATATTAGTGTTCTATTTGTAAAAATAGTTACGTCATCCTTATTTAAACGCGTGTAATTTAATCGTTATAAGGCCGTTTTCTACGTTTTATATGTCCTTAGCTTCGTGTTAAAGTATACTAATATATTTTTGATAAATCGACTCATTTATATAACGCTTAAGACTCATTTTTGACTCTTAAAAATCTGGACAGCATTCTGAATTTTTCCGGAAAATATAGTTTTCGTCGTTAAACTTGAAAATAGCATAACTTCTTCGTTATAACTCCGTTTTAACCCGTTCAAGCGACCACGTTTTCGTTTTAAAGTATATTTTCTGAATATCTAGCCCAAAATATTTTGTAAACTGTCGAAATTTCCAGAATTAGCAAAAATGATCAGACCCTTATTTATAGTTGTCGAAATGGATTTTTCTCGCGTAATACTTATTCTAACCATTTCAAAACAACGCCAAAGCTATTCTAAACCTACCATACACCTTCTTAGGGTGTCATGGGTTCCTAGATATCATCAAAATGATATGTTTCAAGGGATAATTATAGGATGATATATATTCATTATAAGTACTTAAAAACAAATAAAATGGTATAGATAATCATATAACTTGCATGTTTTCTTCAAGTATGATACAAATAACCAAAGTATGAATATGGATGATAAAAATGTTCATGAAATGCTTACTAGTGAAGTGATGAGGTTTAAAGAACAAGGTTTATCCTAATACCCTAGGTTTTTATTTCAAAAGCTTGATTAAGAGTATACCAGTGTTGATAATTAAGCTTGATCTTGCAAAAAAAAGTTGGATTTCTTCTTGGTTCTTCCTATGGCCGGTTCTTAGAGGATGGATATGAGAGAGTATTTGAGTTTTCACATTTAGATATTATGTAAGTGTGTGCTAATATTAGTATATAATTAAATAAGCAAGTATAATTGTAACTAGTTGATATTTTGTACTCAAATATGTGTTGTGTCATCCTTTATATGTCGACAAGCCAAAAAAAAATAAAAGGGTAATGCATTTTTGTATGATATAATGTATGAGTGTATAAGTATAGTTGGTAATTTTGTATATAATTAAGTATTTTGGGTAGCGTTAGCTAAAAATAAATTTTAACGGAACAAAATAAAATATAACGAAGTCATAAAAATTATAAAAATGCATTACTCACAAGAATTGAGTGAATAAATGATTATCGAGTTGGATTTACGAAAACCGTCGTAAATATTTATACATAATAATTTATATACAAAATAAATTGAAATCATCGGGTAAACTAATAATATAATTTTTAAAGTCTTAAAATAAATATAAAAATATATTAGGATTATTTTTGGAAGTGTCGGATCAATTTTCAAAATAATTGATTACGCGATAGCGTTTATTTAATAAGAAAATAAACGTTTAATAAAATATGTAAACCCGTGCATGAACTAACAGAAAAATGATATTACTAATGATATGTAGACTAATTCTAGTCTATATGAAGTGTCCTCAATGATATCTCATGAATACGCAGCTAAAACCTCAAGGTTACGCGTATTTGATATTTGTAAACCTAGTTTACGATAAATGATGAATAGTGAATCATGAATAGTGACCGATGATTAGTAAATTCCCGAGATGAATAGTAAATTTGAGAAATGACCAGAAATTGAGAATTTTGACATTCTTCCCCGGTTAGAGGAATCACGTCATCGTGATTCAATTATCGATACTATAGTCTGAACCTCGACAACAGTTCTAAAAGTTAATGCTCGTACGAATAGTCTAAATGATCATGTCAATGCTCATGCATATGGGTTCCTCATCCAACTAAATACGTGCCCGTGATCAGATTTGATGGGGTAAACTTACCCAACACCAAACGTAGCCCTCAAAAGACCTTTTGAGTAAAAACTTGATTCTTAGCTTGATTTTCGCAACTCATCAAACAAGAACTATCACTAGATCAAGCTCGGAAACAGGTTGTTAGTAAGATAGGATCCCACATCCTTGAATGAAGTCTTTTGAAAGATTCGTTCGATCTTGGATTTGCTTACACGAATCAAATCAACAAAATAAATTATAACTAAGGTCGATATCGTTAGGTCTCAAATTAATCAATGTCGTGAACGTGGTAAAAAAAATTGGAAGGAAGTTATGCACTCAAAATCATGTTGTACAGAAATAAGGTGGTTGTTTAAAAGAATGTACCCGTTACGCGTTGCGGGCTTCCTCGGTGCCCATATAGAATGCTCGACCACGTGCGGGGGACATCAATGTTCTGATCTTGTGGGCCTTCTATTGCCAATGCCAGGTTTGGACGATTACCTCCTTGGTTGGGAGTTATTTTCAACTTTGGCCAGGTATTCCGAAGGTGATCTAGACTTCCACACTCGTAACATGCTGACCTTCTTCCTTGATTGCCAGTCCTGTTTGAGAAATTCCGCGCTAAGTGGCCCGTCTGTCTACATTTGTCGCACCTTGGGCAGTCTCCTGAGTGGTAATAGTTACATCGAGTGCACATAGGATGTGGACCTGCGTATCTTTTGGGCCCTTGAGTTATTGCTCCGTAGTTTCTAGTTATTCGCTGCCTCTTGTTTTGTTGGTCCTGGTCTCGGCTTCCCTAGTGATCCTCCTGTCGCTTTTGTCCATTATCGTTTGCTTTTGTTAGTCCCCCAGACCCGATCACATCATTTGTCAAGCGATACGCCATACCCACAGCGGCTTGCAGAGTGGTTGGATTTGATGAGGTGACATCCCTCCTAATTTCCGGTATCAATCCCCATATATATCGGTCGATCAACTTCTCCATAGTGGAAACCATGTGAGGAACCATCCTAGTTAACTCGTGGAAATGGATCGTGTACTTGTCGACTTCTACTCCAACCATCAAGTGATTCCCAAATTCTGCTTCCAGGTTCTGCACTTCATCTTTTCTGCAGTACTCATCAGTTAGTAGTTTCTTAAATGCTTCCCAAGATAACGCATTTGCAGCCCCTCTTCCTCTAGTCTGCAGTTGGTTGTTCCACTAGGTCAATGCTCGACCCTGTAGTAGACCAGCAGAGAACTCAACTTTGTTTCCTTCAGTACATTTCGTGATACTAAGTTTCGACTCAACATTCTCGAACCAGGTTAGCAGTCCAATGGCACCCTCGGTACCATAAAATTCCATCGGCTTGCATGTCATGAAAGTCTTGTAGCTACATCCATGACCAGTGTTTGAAGTACCTTCTCCAACGTTGGTTCGTCTAGCATCAAGGTGCGTCATAATTTGGGGGAGTAGATCCGCTATTCCAGCAGCGTTGTTGTTTGGATTGTCATTGTTGTTTGGGTTGGCATTGTTGTTTAGGTTGACATTGTTATTTGGATTGGCGTTTTTGTTGACTCCTGAGCGTGTGTTTCTTGCAGCCATGATCCTGCAATGGACCAAAATATTGGGTTGAGTAAATGACACTCGAACGAAGGCAGATGAGGTGCAGAACGGCGGTAATATGTGTTATAGTGATCGAAATATGACAAGAACAGAGACATGCTATGTCTAACAAGTTGAAAGATGGAGAAGAGAAGGTATAAACAAGGTACGGTAACGTAGACGTGAATGTAAAAACATGCTATGCATACCCACCCGACCAATGCAATTTCAGGTGACCAGACTCTAAAGACTCGACAAAACATGATTTAAAACTACCACTCTTATCATTGCATGGTTCTTCATAAATTAGACATAGGTGATCAGGTTATGTATAATTTATGATTAACGATGCAACGATAGGACTAGTTGACTCGTATGTTGTTCGATGTTTAATAAAACTTTATACCGGTTATAGTTGCGATTTTTATTTTTGAAGAATCGGCATTCTCTATTACCTTTGGCTCTGGTACCAATCTGTCACACCCTCTCCGGAGGCGGAAACACGAGGTGTAACGGAAAGGAACACAAGCAAAATATAATAGAACATACCACGTTTAAGATTAAAGCAAAAGATACATGATTACAATACTAGTTTAGCCGACATCGGCAATTGAAGTACAAAGTTTAGATCCCAAAAGACTTCAATTTAATACATAATGATTTGTAGTGACATGTGAGAACTTCATTATGCAAAAACCTTGTTGAAAAGCTTACTAACGATCACCTGAAATGCATGAGAGAAAACGGGTCAACTATGAAAATAGTTGGTGAGTACACACGCTTCGTATAATATGAAAATTCTTAAGAGAGAGGGTCAAAGGTTTCGGTCATCGGGAATAGTCCACAAAGCAAAGGCATTGTAAATCCACTCAGTTCCAAGTTCCGCCCATACAAAACTTGCAACCTGTGTGTTCACAACCCATTGCACAAAATATAGTGTGTCAAGTAGTCAAGTATACGTTGTCAGGACAGTTCACAATATAGAACCACGTATATAATAATGTATGCCAGGCAAAGCCCCTAGAATAAATAATATGCGTCCCGTAACATAGTGGACGAGAGGTTGGCAGACCTCTAATAGCGCTATCCATACTACCTACTAATAGGATACTAACAATGCGAATGTACGAACAGTACATAATACAACTATTATATACAATTAAGAACACTCCAAACATGGGAGAATTTAAATTGAAAATGCTCTGTTCCCATAGGGAGACATTCTGCTCCGGACCGAGGAGGCTTTAGGTTGATCCGAACAAGGGAGACTTTGTACGTTCCACCAATAAGGCGAGACTTTTAGGGTCAAAGCAAGTACAGTTCAATAAGATCAAACAAGTCATAGGTTCGTAATTAAGTTTAAGGATCTGATTCGAGTTCAAAAGTTCTAGTAAAACGAGTTCATAAGAGTAATAATCAATTTAGTTCAAGAATGGTTCATGCATTTCGCCCCAAAATATAGTAAAAACGGTAAAAATGGGATGTGATTACTCACTTGGTTAAATGATGCGATGGCAAAAGTGAGTACACTGAAATGAGACGCAGATCTCTAACCGCGACCTATTATGAATGATATGATCTATAATAAGTCATGATGTAATGTTATGCATGCAATTCATATGATATCTATACCACTTGTGAATTTTTGAAAATAAAGTTTATCGTCGAAAAATAATCTTATAACGTCTTGACAATTTATAAATTACTTTACAAGTATTTTCGTTGAAATGATATTCTACAAAAATCATTTAGTGATTTATTATGAAATTATAGTTTTTCGTCGCAAAACAATATAATTTGACAATTCATGAAAGTGACTAAATGGCCTCGAAAAGGTACTCGTAGAATGGTGCATATCGAGTGTTAGGAAACAAACTCAACGGTTTGGGAAAGCTTGTAGCATTATCTCAAAGTTTTAGCTTTTAAATTTTATCATAGAGGTCTTGTTCATGGAGAAAAACATAGGTAAAGTAGGGTACTTGTACCAAAAATATTGTTTAAGGGTAACTTTCGGCAAAGTTTGAGTGACCGTATTTTATTCGTTACAGCTCCGTTTGACGAACGGTTGAACATTTTGGAAAATAGGCTAGGTGAACTTACTTTTACTAGAAGACATCATTTTCTAAAAAGTATTCCATCAATGTTAAAAACGACCCTCAACATGGTCACTCGCGTCTATATTTTTTGGCTATTAGAAAATATATTAGTGTTCTATTTGTAAAAATAGTTACGTCATCCTTATTTAAACGCGTGTAATTTAATCGTTATACGTCCGTTTTCTACGTTTTATGTGTCCTTAGGTTCGTGTTAAAGTATACTAATATATTTTTGATAAATCGACTCATTTAGATAACGCTTAAGACTCATTTTTTACTCTTAAAAATCTGGACAGCATGCTGAATTTTTCCGGAAAATATAGTTTTCGTCGTTAAACTTGAAAATAGCATAACTTCTTCGTTATAACTCCGTTTTTCCGGAAAATATAGTTTTCGTTTTAAAGTATATTTTCTGAATATCTAGCCCAAAATATTTTGTAAACTGTCGAAATTTCCAGAATTAGCAAAAATGATCAGACCCTTATTTATAGTTGTCGAAATGGGTTTTTCTCGCGTAATACTTATTCTAACCACTTCAAATCAACGCCAAAGCTATTCTAAACCTACCATACACCTTCTTAGGGTGTCATGGGTTCCTAGACATCATCAAAATGATATGTTTCAAGGGATAATTATAGGATGATATATATTTGTTATAAGTACTTAAAAACAAATAAAATGGTATAGATAGTCATATAACTTGCATGTTTTCTTCAAGTATGATACAAATAACCAAAGTATGAATATGGATGATAAAAATGATCATGAAATGCTTACTAGTGAAGTGATGAGGTTTAAAGAACAAGGTTTATCCTAATACCCTAGGTTTTTATTTCAAAACCTTGATTAAGAGTATACTAGTGTTGATAATTAAGCTTGATCTTGCAAAAAAAAGTTGGATTTCTTCTTGGTTCTTCCTATGGCCGGTTCTTAGAGGATGGATATGAGAGAGTATTTGATTTTTCACCTTTAGATATTATGTAAGTGTGTGCTAATATTAATATATAATTAAATAAGCAAGTATAATTGTAACTAGTTGATATTTTGTACTCAAATATGTGTTGTGTCATCCTCTATATGTCGACAAGCCAAATAAATAAATAAAAGGGTAATGCATTTTTGTATGATATAATGTATGAGTGTATTAGTATAGTTGGTAATTTTGTATATAATTAAGTATTTAGGGTAGCGTTAGGTAAACATAAATTTAAACGAACAAAATAAAATATAACGAAGTCATAAAAATTATAAAAATGCATTACTCACAAGAATTGAGTGAATAAATGATTATCGAGTTGGATTTACGAAAACCGTCGTAAATATTTATACATAATAATTTATATACAAAATAAATTGAAATCATCGGGTAAACTAATAATATAATTTTTAAAGTCTCAAAATGAATATAAAAATATATTAGGATTATTTTTGGAAGTGTCGGATCAATTTTCAAAATAATTGATTACGCGATAGCGTTTATTTAATAAGAAAATAAACGTTTAATAAAATATGTAAATCCGTGCATGAACTAACATAAAAATGATATTACTAATGATATGTAGACTAATTCTAATCTATATGAAGTGTCCTCAATGATATCTCATGAATACGCAACTAAACCCTCAAGGTTACGCGTATTTGATATTTGTAAACCTAGTTTACGATAAATGATGAATAGTGAATCATGAATAGTGACTGATGAATAGTAAATTCTCAAGATGAATAGTAAATTTGAGAAATGACCAGAAATTAAGAATTGTGACACACATACCCTCCACCTACTCCACCTCTTCCCTGTTCATATTGCCTACCTTAAACTGGTTGCACCATAACCTTTCCATCTCTGACAGTAGCTTGATTGTGTAGGTTAGATGCTCTTCTGAGGTTATTGTTGGTGTGAGGAGTGGTATTCAGATTTTGACTAACCATGAGAGACAGTTGATTGATGAATTTTTCCATGAGTGTTTTTTGAGTCTGGAGGCTTGTATGCTGGATCAGGAATGAGCTTGTAATTACCATTACCAGTGGGTATGACTTGAGAAGCTTTGGTGGTAATTCCAACATTGGTGTAGAATGATGTTGAATCATTTGACGAAGTTGTATCTCCCTGTTTAGTTTTGAACTGTTCAAGAATCATTCTTTCAAACATAGCATGTCTCTCAATCTGAAGAAGGAAGGCATACAGTTGCTCATAGTTGGTGTTCTTCAATCCTTTGGTTAGCTTCACTGAGGTGATAAATTTGTGCCATTCGGGATTCATGTTGTTCACAAACTTTGAGTTCAGCTGAATATTTGGCATGGTCATTTTGATATTCCTCATATCATTCACAAGCTTGTGGAATCTCACATAATATTCATAGACACTTTCTTCTGGTTTCATCTTAAAGTGCTCAAATTCATCATACAACTGTGATTCTCTGTCTTCCTTAGTTAATTCAGAGCCCGAGAGAAGCATCTTGACATTATCCCAAACTGCCTTAGCTTCAGTGTTGTGATTGATAAGCTTGTAGATATCTTTTGGAAGACCCTGTGTTGGAATCACCCTAAACTAGAATTCAAGTGTTAGTAATTAATATGTAATAGTCAGCTTAATTATGGCTTTTATGTTAGTAATCAAGGCTAGGCTTATGTAGAAAGTCCATAAGCCTAGGCCAAGCCCAATAAGCAAAGGATGGGAACTTGGAGTGTTGCCCTAGTTCCCTCTTATAAATAATCCTTGTAAACCCTCACTTGAGGGCTGGTTGTTCATCTTATTCATTACACTTTACGCATAACCTTTCTTATTCATTCGTGTGTGTGTTTAACGTGTTCAACCGATCACTCTTATCTTTCTTTCTTACATATTGAGGCTTGTGTTACAAACATGGTGACCTAACAGTGGTATCAATCGCCAAATAGTTTGGTGAAAAGCTTTTGTTTTTGAAGTTATTTCGTTTTACGCGTAACACGGGTTACAAACTTTTCACGCTTAAAAAATTCGATTTTTACACTTTTCAATCCAAGATTCTTGTACTTTCAAAGTTTTTAGGTGTTAAAATTTCAGTTTTAAGCAAAAAGTTTCAAACTTTACGTGTAATTCTTCATTTTTAAGCTTGGTTTCATACGTGGGTTTATTTCTATGCATAAGGTTTTTAGAAGTTTTGGATCATCAAGTTTCACACTTTTGTGTTATTTTGGTGATATTGAAGCTGTTTCATCACATAAATCTGGTTTAGAATCACTTTGGGCTAAGAATCCGTTTTGGTTACATTTTACGCGTAACAAAACCCTAATCTTACGCGTAAGTCATTCGTGGTTTGATCTTCAGTTTTCGTGGTTTACTCAGTGTTTTCTTGCTTGGATAAGCCTGAAAACACTTCGACTTTGGATATCATTTACACTGTGATAGCGTAAAGGATTTTTTTGGGCAAAACCCTAATTTTACGCATAAGCTCAATCTTACGCGTAGAACTCTTTACGCATAAGCTTATTCTTACGCCTAAGCCTTGTCTTACGCATAAGCTAATCTTACGCATAAGTTTTCTACGTTTAACTTTCTGTTTACGCCTAATCTTAGTGTTTCTCAATTCTTACGCGTAAGCTAATCCTACGCGTAAATATCATTTTTACGCGCAAGTTTGGTGTTTTTACGCAGAAGCATTACTTTGCCTTAACGTTGTTTCTACGCCTAAGGATACTTCATCAACAACGTTTCATTCGACTACAAAGATCCATTTTACAACACAAGTTTTTCAACATGTCTCAACCTCCATACTCTAACTACTTTCCTTACACATATAATCAACAACAACAACAACAACTTAGTCTACAACATCAACAATTCAATCAACAACAACAAATTTATCAACAACAATTTAATCAACAACATTATCCACAACAAGGAGCAATTCAACCGCTAATGGTTCAACCAACACCTAGTCTTCAAGTACAATCTTACACAAACGTTTACAATCAACATCCATCCAGGAACACTATGAAGGAACCGTCTTGCTTTTCAAAGATGTGTGAAGCTTTCAGTAGCCAGCAATCAATTCATGAGGCAGGATCACTTGATAGACCTCCAATGCTCACTCTCAAAAACTATGATCAATGGGTAATTAGGTTCTTTAGGTTTTGTGATCTAAAGAAGCCACATGGAAAGTTCTTAAAGAAGGTTATATTGGAAGGTCCATTTCAGATGCCTATTGTCGTTACACCCAGAGATCCTAATGCTATTCCACCAAGAGATGATCTCACAAACATTGCAACTGTATCGACCTTTCTGGTGATGAACTTCTACCTTTCGAAGCTGATGAGCTAGCAATGCAATATATCCTTTTAGGATTACCCAATCCAATCCTTCGAAGTGTTGATGCTCAAAATACTGCAAAAGCAATGTGGGAACATATTCATCTTCTCATGGAAGGCATTGAACTCAATCAAGAGGATATGGAATCCAAAATTTACTTGGCTTATGAACACTTCATGATTGAACCTGGAGAGACATTAGAGTCTTATCATCATCGATTCTCGACATCATCAATGATTTGGATAAACACAACATCATCATGCCAAGAATTGCAGTCAATACTAAGTTCCTAAGTAGTCTTGGTCCTGATTGGGAGAAGTATGTCATTTTTATCCGTCAAGCTAAGAATCTTCATCATGCTACATACGGATTGTTGTATGACTATTTGAAGCCTCACCAAAAAGAAGTTGACAAAGAAAGGGCTATTCGTGGACTCCCGGCTCCACCATCACTACCAGACAATCAACAACTTGCTTTGTGGGCTCAAACTAGTTATCCTCCTTAACCCGCTCCTCAACCAACTGCAACAATTACACCATATGATCCGTCGCAGCAACAATCTCCACAAACTCAATTGGTTCCATACAACAACAACAATGATCAAGCACTTTACAGTGAAGCTAATGAGGACTCCGATGCTTTCGATGCATTGCAACAAGGATTTGTTATGATTGCTAAAGCTTTTGGCCGTTATACAAACAAATCCAACAATCGCATTCGTTCCTCATCAAACACAAGGAATCAGGTTGTTGTGAACAATGGACGAGTTGAAGTTCGGAATCGTGGTTATGGTCTTCAGATGGGCGGTGGTCAAGGGTTTAATGCTATGGGCAGGAATTACATGGGTGCTCTACAACAACAGAAAGCTCAAGTGGTTGAACAGGGTAATGCTCAGAATGGGATAAATGGTCTTCGTTGCTATAACTGTAATGAGAAGGGTCACCTGGCTAATGCATGCCCAAAGCCGAGGACTAGAGGCAGTGCTTATCACAAGGAGGCTTTACTTTTGGCTCTTAAGGATGAAGTTGGTGGAACTCTCACAAACAAAGAACGAGCTTTATGGCGATGCACTCAGATGATGATATGGAGGACTTGCAGGCTAATGCAGCAGTGGTGTTAATTGCACAAATGCAAGCTCTCCACATGAGTGACACAGGCCCAGTGTATGACACTGATGGCTTGTCTCAGGTACCCGAACAAACCATCTTCATCACTGATCTAATATATCAGCCAACATCTGAATCCGACGAGGCTCAGAATGTTCAACATGAGCCGTCCACATCTCATTCTGACGATTCTCAACTAGACCCCGTAGTTACATTTGATGATCAAGATGATCTTAAAGTTACATTTGATACTCAAATTGACTCCGTGGTTATACTTGAGGATCTGAATAATGATCATGTTGTGACTCACGTTGAACACGCTGAACCTTTGCCTAATCCAGATATTGACCTCTTACTTAATAATTATCAATCCCAAATGGATGAATGTCGTGCTACCAATCAGCAATTACATAGTAAAAATGCACTGTTAACCAGGGATAATGAATGCTTAAAAAGGCAACTCAATTTTTTCAAAACTCAAGAAAAACGTGAACAAGGTTTTGAAGCCGCTTTTGCTAAATCACACCAAAACGAAAAATCTTTAGAACGACAGATACGTGATCTAGCCGCATCGAAGAATGCTTTGTTGTCTCAAATAGAACAACTGAAAAATGAACATAAAAAACAACTTAACACTCTTACTTTGGAAACTCAAAAAGCCAAGGCTGAGCTGTTAACTTGTCAAAAACAGTTCTCTGCATACAAAAAGCATTCAACAAAACGAATATATAACTATCTTGAAGAAATTGTCGGCTTACAAAACAAACTCAAAGAGTTTCGAAATGTTGTTTATAAATATGGTGAGTCAATCACAACTATTCAAAAGTTTACTTTAAAACCCAATCCAAATGGATATGGACCGAATCTTGCTGATTACAAACCAAAGCTTTCAAACAAAGCATTCAAACCAAATCCTGAAGTTTCTAGTGCAGAATACAAAATTGATGATTTTGTTATGAGTGTTGTTGAATATCATCGTCAAGAGGAATTCGATGCAGATGACGAGAGTCGGTCAAAAATTGAAAATGTTGTTTATATCAAACCTTTTAACTATTCAAAAGCCGTCACTTTCGTCACACAAAAGGATTCTTCTAACACACCTCGGGTTATCACACCTATGTCTGAGTCTTCTAATGCTGCTCCCCAACCAAATTATGCACAAATTTATGGTCATTTACCTTCACTCAGTGAAGTTAATTCAAAACCCAAAAATCGTCAAATTCTTAGATATTTTGACATTTTCACTTCTGACATCAAACTTTTAGAAAGTGAGATTGAATTTCATTCTGAAATAAAAGTTGAACATTTTCAATCGCCTCAGGCGCGAGAACAAAGAGATATTTTTCAGAAAAGACTTTTACCCCATGTTAAAATTTTGAAAAATTGTGCATTATATTGGGAAAGGGAATTTCATAAGGAACTTGGATTGATGAAAATCGTTTTCGAGAAAACAGAAACATCGATTTCAAAAACAAAACGTAAAAAGAAAATATTACGAAAAGATGTTGATCGACTCTTGGAAGATGTCATCTGTGCTGATATCCATAATGTTGTGTTATTGCATTCTTTGTCATATGCATTTGATTTTATCTCTGCTGATTCTGTTGATTCTGTTGAAATTGTTGAGAATACTGATAAAGTGCCTCAAATCGAGTCTTTAAAAGTTGAAAATGAGCGACTGTTAAAAGAGCTTTCAAATGCAAAACGTCGTCTTCAATGGTGTCAAAAATATTGTCATTCTCGTGAACTCGCTTGGCAAAACAAAATCGCTCAGTTGCAAGCAAAAACCTTTAATTCAAAACCTGAGCAACTGGATGATCAAAACGCGTCTTTGAAATGTCAAATCACAAAATATGAACAAGAACTTACAAAAGTTAAAAAGGAATATGTTGTCATATTTGATTTACTCAAACAGACTCGTGATGAAGCATCAAACGAACTTGATCATTATCTTGCACACACTAAAGAAGTACTACCTCCGTCCCAAATTTATAGTCCCCTATTGACTTTTTCGGTCTTTCTTTTTTAACTTTGACCTTAAATATTTTTGTTTGTGTTATACAATAGTTGATGAAAAATATACTAATGAAAAATAGATTTAAAACACAATCCATTCATATAATTTGCATCAAGTATTATATAACACAAACAAAAATATTTAAGGTCAAAGTTGTAAAAGAAAGACCGAAAAAGTCAATAGGGGACTATAATTTTGGGACGGAGGGAGTAATGAATTTTTCTAGAAATCTTCGTTTTGAAAATCAAGATTTGTTGCACACTATTATTGAGTTAAAGGAGAAGTTAGGAAAGTATGAACAAGTTCAGCTTAGCAACATTAAGAAACTTGCACCTATAACACTTAGAAAAAGTGACACTAGAATGCATACTGACAAATCACAAGATACTAATGTGCTTCCCTCTACTGAAACAGGAATAGTTGTCTCTTTTCCCAACGCCTGCACTTCACAGCCTAGGAGCAATACAAGGAAGAATAGGAAGTTGCAACGTAAGAAAAGAACAATAAAGAATGCTGAAGTATAAGAACACCCTAGGACTTTGAATAAAACTCAAGTTGCACCCACTTTAGATATTGCGTCTGACAAATATAATGGAAAAAGTGTTGTAACGAATGTTGAACCTTTAAGTACTTTTGATGTTAAGTCTGAAGCTTCTTTTGTTATATGTCGTAAAAGTATGCTTTCTGATTGTCATGATAAATGTGTTGCTAAAACTATCTTGTCTCATTTACGGAATCCAAAGAAACAGAATACCACTAGGCCCACTAAAGCTTCTAAGTCTGTGCTTGGTAAACCGCCCTCTTTAGATTCTATGAAACGCATTGATGTAACTGTAGCCCTAGTATCACCTCCAAGGAATGTAGTACCACCTAGTGCATTCACTAAGACTAAAGCAAAGACTAGTTGGAGATGGCAGAAATGGATAAATAATATACTAGGATTTAAATGGATGCCTAAAATCATTAATGTGTGTATTTCGACTATAACTGCTTCGGAACCCCCTAACTCTTCGGGTTCCACATCTACTTCTATTCCATGTGTGTCGTATGTGTGTAATGCAGGTGATACATATCATTCTTTGGATTGTTGATAGCGGCTGTTCCCGACACATGACAGGCAATCTCAAACTGTTATCAAACTTTATTGCAAAGTTCATTGGCACTGTCAGATTCGGGAATGATCACTTCGCAGCTATCATGGGCTATAGAGATTACATCAATGGAAACATCGAAATTAGCATGGTTTATTATGTGGAAGGTCTCGGTCACAATCTTTTTTCTGTTGGTCAATTCTGTGATGGAGATTTGGAAGTTGCTTTTCGGGAGAAAACTTGTTTCATTCGTGATCTACAAGGAAATGATCTCATGTCTGGCACTCGCAATTCAAGTCTCTACACTATCTCCATGCAAGACATGATTGCTTCATCTCCCATCTGTCTACTTTCAAAGGCCACATCTACAAAATCTTGGCTATGGAACCGACGTCTCTCACATTTAAACTTTCAAACCATAACCAACCTTGCTCGATACAAAATTGTTGAAGGTCTCCCGAGATTCCGGTATTCTAAAGATCACCTTTGCTCAGCTTGTGAACAAGGGAAAAGCACTCGTGCTCATTTTCCTTCAAAGGTGGAACACAGCTCTCAGCATGTGCTTCATCTTCTTCACATAGATTTGTGTGGCCCGATGCATGTGCAAACGATTAATGGCAAACGCTACATCCTGGTAATTGTAGATGACTACTCAAGATGGACTTGGGTCTACTTTCTTTGAAGCAAAGATCAAGCTCCACAGATGATCATCACCTTTCTCACAAAAATTCAAGTTCAGCTCGAACAGTCCGACAAATCGAACGCACAAAGGAACTGAATTTGTGAATCAAACTCTTCAGGAATTTTATGAGAAAGTGGGAATTGAGTATCAAACATCTATTGCACGCACACCAGAACAAAACGGAGTTGTTGAAAGACGGAACCGTATGTTAGTGGAAGCTGCAAGAACAATGTTAATCAATACTAAACTTCCAGATTACTTGTGGGCTGAAGCCGTATCAACTGCATGCTACACTCAAAACCGCTCAATGATTACTAAACGCCACAAGAAAACACCTTTTGAGCTTATCCACAATAGAAAACCGAATCTCAAACACTTTCATGTATTTGGATCCCTTTGCTACCCAAATAATGATCATTATGACTTTGGAAAGCTCAAAGCCAAAGCTGACATTTGAGTCTTTATTGGATACTGTGATAATTCTAAAGGTTACCGGATCTAGAATCGTCGCACAAAGCAGGTTATGGAAACGATTCATGCAAATTTCGATGAGCTTATAGAAATGTCTTCTGAGCATAACAGCTTGGAACCCGGTCATAACCATTTAAACTTCCCTCAAACCCCATCATCAGCTGACCCAAGCCCTCAGCTTACTCGTCAACAAATGGAAAAAGCTATTTGCTCCACTGTTTAGTGATGACATTGCTGAACGTGCTCTAGGTGTATCCGATGTTTTCGCTGCTCAACCTGATCATATTCCAATACCTGATACAACTGCTACAATAACCACTGTTGAAGAAGCACCACCAGTTGACTCTACAACAACAGTTGAACAAACCGCTTCAACGACGAACCAGTGATGATGTTCTGAATAATGACGTACCCCCACCTGCAGATTTTGATCCAAATGCGTTCTTTAACCCGTTTGGTAATGAAACTGCCACATCTGATGTTGCGGAATCATCTACAAGCCATTTGAATCCTCCCAATCTGCAGAATGTATATCAACATCAACCTTCCATACATCGTTGGACAAAAGACCATCCTCTAGAGAATATTATTAGTAACCCGAATCAACCAATCGTAACGCGACAACGTCTTCACACAGACGGTGAACATTGCATTTATGCACTCACTGTCTGCCAATCTGAACCAAAAAACATTAAAGACGCAATGACCAAAGACAACTGGATTGAATCCATGCAAGAAGAACTCAATCAGTTTAAATGCCTTGAAGTATGGGAATTGGTTGAAAGACCAACATGGGTCTTCGTCATTGGTCTCAAATGGATTTGGAAAAACAAATTGGAAGCTGAAGGAACCGTAATCGAAACAAGTCACGCCTGGTGGCTAAGGGTTATAGACAGGAAGAGGGTATTGACTTTGAAGAATCATTCGCTTCGATTGCTCGTCTTGAGGTCTGTTAGGATATTTCGGCATTCGCAGCTCATATGAATATAACGGTCTTTCGATGGACGTCAAAACTGCTTTCGAATGGTCAACTGAAGAAACATCTATGTCAGCCAGCCAGAAGGATTCGTTGATCCAGAGTTCCCGAACCACGTTTACAAACTGAACAAAGCTCTCTACGGTCTCAAACAAGCTCCTCGGGCATGGTACGATAAGTTATCATCCTTCCTCATTGCCAATAATTTCACCAAAGGTTCGGTCGATCCTACACTTTTCATACAATATCATGGGGATCACATCTTAATCGTTCAAATCTATGTGGATGACATCATTTTTGGGTCAACACATTTAAAATACTCAAATGCTTTTGCAAAACTAATGACAAAACATTTTGAAATGTCAATGATGGGTGAACTCACATTCTTTCTTGGAATGCAAGTTCATCAATCACGCCGTGGTATTTTCTTGAGTCAGTCCAAATATGCCCTTGAACTTCTTAACAAATTTGGAATGCAAAACTGTGACACCTATGCCACACCAATGGCTTATACCAAGAAGCTAGACGCTGATTCACATGGGAAATTGGTGGACCCTACCAAATACCGTAGTATCATTGGGTCTCTCATGTATCTAACAGCTAGCAGGCCTGATATTGTTTTTGCCGTTTATATTTGCTCCCGTTATCGCATCGAGACCAACTGAAACTCACCTCTCAGAGGCTAAAAGAATCCTCCGATACAACAAAGGAACCATTAACTTGGGGATCTGGTATCCAAAGGATTCTGGTTTTGAACTAATAGCTTTTTTAGACGCTTATCACGCAGGATGCTTAGATTCACGGAAAAGTACTTCAGGAGCATTACAATTTCTTGGTGATAAACTAGTGTCATGGCAATCGAAGAAGCAGGATTGCACATCGCTGTCCTCAACCAAAGCAGAATATGTAGCCATGTCGGCGTGTTGTGCTCAAGTTATTTGGATGAGAACACAACTAAAAGACTATGGTTACGTATTTGACAAAATCCCGATGTACTGCGACAATCGAAGTGCTATTGCAATCTCGTGCAACTCCGTTCAACACTCAAAATCAAAGCACATCGATCTTCGATATCATTTCATCAAGGAGCACGTGGAAAAGGGTATAGTTGAATTATACTTTCTCGGTACTGAATACCAATTGGCAGATCTCCTCACCAAAGCCTTAGATCCTGCTAGGTTTAATGAGTTGGTCCACCGGATTGGTATGCGGTGTTTGACTCCAGAGGAACTGGATGAATTTTTAAAACATTCTTAAAACCAGTCAAACATTGTTAGGATTTGGAAAATCCAGTAGTTAAAGTGTCGGTCACCTCAAGTATATGTATTCATTAGAAAGCTCGTAGTCGTAGTTATTTGATGTTAAGTAGTATTTAGTTAAGTAACACCGTGGAGGACGGACGGGTCTTTACCCACTGTATGCCCGATCCACGTGGCGTTTTATTGTAAGACTATAAATACTCTCTACCTCCCAAGGTAGAGAGTTGGAGCTCATAATAAGATTTTTCTTTCTCTCACTAAAGTTTCCAAACCTCTAACTTTCTCTCTCTAAAACTCATCTTATACGCCTCTTTGTTTATGGTTTGATGTGTATGTGAAATCCAATATGTTACAAATGTTATCAAGAGCCATGGTTAGATCATCCCTTACACATATTTGGATTTCTAGTGGTTTTTAGATGGTTTTTGAGTTTGAAAAAGTTTAGTGGTTTTTGCATCATTTGGTTCATTTCTTGTGTTAAAGTTTGAATTTTGGGTGTACTTTTGTGTTTAGGATCATTGTATGTGCTTGGGTTTTGATTTGGTAAGCTTGAATCACTGTGGTTGAGCTTGTTTTGGATTGAAAAGTGTGTTTTTAAAGTTTTTCGTGGTAGCTTACTTGGCTCTCTGAGTGAATTTCCGGTAGCGACTTGCTTCAAGAAAAGGTAGCGAGTTGTAGTGTGTTTTGGTAGCGACTTGGTCGTAGAGACAAGCCGAAAAATAGTACACTTAGTGGATTCTCCACTACAGGTAGCGACTTGGTAAGGTAGCGACTTGCTTTCAATTTTGATAGCGACTTGTTCTTTAAGTTTCTTAGCGACTTGGTGGTAGCGATTTGGTCCTTAGAGAGTTGCTATTTAGCGACTTGACATCTTAGCGACTTGGTGCATAGCGACTTGCTGTCAAAATTCGTAGCGATTTGGAACTTAGCGACTTGTCTTGTTATTGCTTAGCAACTTAGTGATTAGCGACTTGGTTCAAAGGTTTCTTAGCGACTTGGTTAACTTTTGTTTGTAATACGGCTTTCCCTTGATTTAGTAAAATCCCGTGAAAGAATCTATTTCCCGGTTTAATCATAGAGTTATAAAATCCCGTGTAATAAGTTAACATGTCTACCAACGTTCCTACAATCATCTCCACTATTGCCGAGGATGTTCAAGCAGGTGGTTCAGATACTCGTCCACCCATGCTTGACAAAACTGACTACGACTCTTGGGCTCAAAGAATCAGATTGTACTATCTTGGAAAGGAAAATGGGGTCAACATTCTCAAATCGATTGATGAAGGACCTTATCGTATTGAGACTACAAGAGACTTAATTGATACAAATGCGAGATGGAACAATGATCTATGGGATAGACATACCAAAGACATATGATGAGCTCAATGATAAGGAGAAAAAGAGATTCGATGTCGATATCGGGCTTCTAACATCATACTTCAAGGTCTTCCAAAAGATATCTACAAGCTTATCAATCACAACACCAAAGCCAAGGCAGTATGTTATAATGTCAAGATGATTCTTTCTGGTTCTGAATTAACTATGGAAGACAAAGAATCACAACTCTATGATTATTTTGAGCACTTCAAGATGAAATCAGATGAGAGTGTCTATGAGTATTACGTGAGATTCCACAAGCTTGTTAATGACATGAGGAACATCAGAAAGACAATGCCAAACATTCAAATTAACTCAAAGTTTGTGAACAACATGAATCCCGAATGGCACAAGTTTGTCACCTCTGTGAAGCTAACCAAAGGATTAAAGAATACAAACTATGAGCAACTCTATGCCTTCATTCTTCAGAATGAGAGACATGATATGTTTGAAAAAAGGATTCTTAATCGCCAAAACAAACCAGGAGAGACAAGCTCATCAAATGATTCAACTGCCTTCTACTCAAACATTGAAATTACCACCAAAGCATCTCAAGTTATACCCATGGGTAATGGTAATCACAAACTCATTCTCGATCCAATGTTCAAACAAGCTCGATGCCGATGCCGTGGGAAACTTCATTAATCAACTGGCTCTCATGATTAGTCAAAACATGAACTCTCTCCCATAAACCAACAACAACCTCGAACAAAGATCTAATCCACACAATCAAGCCACCCCGAGATGGGAAGGTTTTGGTACACCATTTCAAGAAAGGCAAGACGAACAAGGAAGAGGTGGAGTCGGTAGAGGATATGTGGAAATCGAATAGGGAAGGAATGGAAATCGGGACAAGCAAAACCTATCAAGTGCTACAATCGTGGAGGTGAGGGACATATTAAAACGCCTCCTTAGAATGCGAGTACTTTAGGGATAAGATGTTGGTTGTGCAAGCTCGTGATAATGGTGCAGCTTTGGATGAAGAGGAGTTGTTGTTTCTTGCTGAGGGATAAGACATATGATGCGAGATGTGGATGAGCGTACCAATTCAGAGATAGGCCACAATCATCAGAATGCCTTTCAAGTTGCTGATTGTGATGCATACGACTCTGACATTGATGATGAACCTACTGCACAAACCATTTTCATGGCTATCATTTCTCCAATGGTCCCTCCTAAAGTCTCTTCATCACCACAAGCTAGTCCATCCAAAGACAAAATCATTTCTGAGGTACTAAAACTATACGATGAAGTTGATGAGCAAAAGATACATGACTAAGTACAATCAACTGTAATTATTGAGTCGATATTGAAAATATGGGTAATATCAATGTTGTCCCATATGATCAATATGTGAAACAAAGTGAAAGTGAGATTGTACCAAGTGATGTATCTTATGCTGTCAATGATGACTATGCTGATGAATACACGCATGTGCCCTCGATGATTCGTTATCTCGAACTCAATGCCTATAAAGAACGTGTTGCTATTTATGAACAACGAGCTAAATTTGAATTAACCACCGAAGGAGGAGATGGATGACCAAATGCGATAGCTATTAGAATAAGTAACTTTAGAGAAGAAGTCTTAAAACAAGAGTTAAACTCCTTACAAGAAAAGCTTTCTAAAACTTCTAAGCAAAAACAGAAACTTCAAGAAAATGTTAAAATGCTTAAGCAAGAATTCAATGCTAAGGAATCAAAACTTTTGAATGATTTTTCCAATCTAAAAACTTTGAAAAACAAGCTTAAAAATAAGTCAGCGTACAAGGGAATACCATTCTGATCGCTCACTTGATCACTAAGCATAGAGTTTTAAGTGATAAGCATAGCATTCCCCTTGTTGAGGAACTAAATCCAGAGGTCATTAAAAAGGCTAGAGCTGCTAATAAGGTGATCTATGATGGAAATGAGATTCTTAAACCTAGACAGAAACCTAGTTGCATTGAGTGCACTGAGGAAGATAGAAAATTAGATGATGCATCTAGGGAGAAAATGAATAAGAAGCTAGAAGATCCTGAATGTAAAAAGAATAACATAACGATCAAACCCTATGATTACAAGAAGGAAAACTGGATTTCCTTGAACAATTTTAAGCCTCAAACGTTGTTAACTCCCGAACAAGTGTTCTGGAAAAAGGATTTGAATAAGCAAAAAGCAGAGAATCTTGTTGTTACAAACCCTCCCCTTAGGAAAATGCCTTCACGATGGTATCCTCCAAATACACCAATGCATTTAGTTCCTAGAACTATTGCCACTAAAAGCAAGACCTTAATCAACCAATATGTTATTTTTCAACTATTTGTCGATTTTGAGAAAACTTGTAAGAAAAGGATATCACCCATCGATAACTGAAGGGGAAAGGGGTTTTGAGCAAACAAAAGAATGCTATCTAACTGAGGTCATGCCTTTCTTTAAACAACTAAAAGATCAATTTGAGAGTCTTAAAAAGGGGATGGATTTAGATATTAAAGGAATGGAAAAGAAATTTGATGCAATGATAGTTGAGGTTAGTGACTATGATCGAGCATTAAAATATAATGAGATTGAGAGGAAGAACTTGCATACATTGAATGAGACTCATATTTCTGAATGTATTTCCCAAGATGTGTTCTATACTGCCACTAATTGTTCTATTACTGCTTCTCAATTTCATGCATTATCTGTAGCTTTGAAAGTCACCCATGATCGTGTCATTGAGCTTGAAATCAAAAACTCTAAACTAAGTGAGAAAATTGAACAGGATGATCATGATAATTTGGTAAAACATTTTTCTAAACTAGAAATTGAACATTTTGATTTACAACTAAAATATCAACATCTCAAAGAAAATGTTAAAACCTTAAACATCAAGATATCCTCAGATGTTCCAGAGTTTGATGCAGTTTTTGAAATAAACAAACGTGATGAACATATTCAAGCTCACTGTAACACGATCAGAAAGTTGAAAGCCCAAATTTCTCAATTAAAGGGTGAAATGAACAATGTGACTAGCTCCCAAATGCCTCCTCCTTTAGATTCTCAGAATTCTCAAAACCTGCATCTTCAAAACTTGGTTAATGCCTTACAAAAGGAAAATGAGAGTTTTCTAGAAGAAAATGAAAAGGTTAAACGTCATTTCAATAAGTTAATTGAGTCAATAAAAGTCACTGCAACAAAAAAATAATGAAAAATAACTTCATTGCAAAAGGAAATTGAGAATCTGAAGAGTCAGGTAAAAGGGAAAATGCCATTGACCAATGGGGAGAATGGTGCTTCAAAGGTGCATGTCTGTAATAAATATGCTTTATCTGTGAAATATGTTCCTCCTCATCTTAGGAATAACAAACTTGCTATTCAAACATATTTCTCATACCTTAAGGACAGCCTAGAATGTCTCCGTGAGATTATAGAAGAGGATAAGTTAGAGAAACCACATGATAATGCAATTGGCCATGCATGCTTATATGCCAAACAATCTCAAGAACTTCTAGAATGCTTAATTACAATATGCCCTAAAACCTTAGGTGAGCAAGTCAATCCCTTGATATCTTGTTCTATGCCTAGTGCCAAGTATGCAACTCATTCAATGCCCAATGTTATGAATGTGAACTTTAGTATGCCTTCAAGTAGTCCAGATCCCAAAGACCTCTAATGTTAAGAAAGTGAACCTCGATGTGCCTTCAAATAGTTCACATCCCAAAGACATCAAAAACAGAAAGGCAAAAAGTAGCAAAACCAACTAATATTCCCATTCCTCTACAGAGTAATCAGTGACATTAAAGCGAAGCGTGTCAAAGTCTCAAGGCAATACAAGGAATGATAGGACCTCGCAAGCTAAGAATGTGCATTGGAAGAAGGTAGAAGATCACCGTAGGGAGAATTTGAATAAAACGAATCGTGTTGATTCTTGTGTTAGCTCTAAGCGCATCGTAATTAATGCGAATTCTACTACTTTTGGCAAAACATGTAATGATGATTGCGTGGTCTCTGTTACTAATCTTGATCGTGGTATGAATGATTTGTCTAATGTCTGTCAAATGCCCAGCTAAAACCGTTAATGTTAAAAATCAAGATAAGAAGGCTAAAAGGCAAAAGTGAAAGAAAGTTAGAAAACAGTGGAAACCCACAGGAAGAACATTTAGTAAGATAGGTTATCAATGGATACCTTCTGACCATAAGGTCAATCAATTATGCCCTCAATCTGCTAAGACAATGCCCACTAGAAAATGGATGCTGATGAGTCTCTAATTACTCATCATTTTTATACAATATAAACTGCAAAATCATCTGAAAACGCTCAAAAACACATCAAAATGATCAAAATATCACAAATCAGTGTTTTATGTGTTTTAAATGCAAAATATCAAAATCAGATGAAAAACATATCAAATTTGCAAAAATTGCAGTTTTAGTCCCCCAAGTTTAAAAAATTGTCAAAAAGTCCCCCGAGCACATAATTTCAAAAATAAAAGTCACCAAAGGTCCTTTTAAAATCAAAAATTGTCATATTTAGTCCTTTGGTGGAAAATCTAAAAGTTTTGAGAAATTTACAGCTTTAGTCCCCGAAAATCCAAATTGGTCAAAATTAGTCCTTGGGAATTTAAAAAATGTCAAAAATTAACCCTTGGATTATTTAAAGTTGGCAACAACAACCATTTTGACTACTTTTCATAAGTTACATATTGGGTCCCTCATCTTTCAAAGATTTACATGTTTGGTCCCTTGGAGTTATTAACTAAACAAACCATTTGGACCTAATTTAAACTCCAAGCCCAAATACCACACCCGGCGCCCAAACAGTTCAACCCGGTCCATTATTTAACCCGGTCAACCAAACCCATCCCTTGGTCAAATAAACACCAACGCGCCTAAAGTCCTTCTCCCCCACTTGTCCAACCGCTTCCCTGCTACAATCACACAACCACACTCACCTCCAATCAATCTTCACACTATCTTGTCCCTCCACATCAACACTAAACAAAACCAATTAATGCATCTTTCCACCACTCACTCAACCCTTAATGCGGTTAAAAACCTTTTGGCGCCAAAATGTGACAAATGGCAATTTTGATGAAATCAATGGCTAGGATTTGATGGGATTCATTCAGAGTACATGGGGAAGACCATTTGGTTATAAAATGAAGAAAGAAGTGAAGAAAAGAGAGAAAGTAGTGTAGAATAGTGTAGTTTTAGGTCGTTTTAATAATTTTCCAAATTCTAGTGTAATTTTTAGCTTCCAAGTATCGTTTCTTTAAGTTCAATGTATTTCGATCCTTTGCAATAATAAATTTCTTGTTTAAGTTTCAATTCAGTTTGTTAAATTTTCAAAGTTCAAAAATATCATGATATGATTCAAATGTTGTTCTTAGTTGTTGTTAAGGATTGAAAAAACTCACATAAGCTTTTAATAAGTTCATTTAAGCTTTTTTAGAACCTTTGGTATGCTTTTGGGATCAGTTTTAAGCAATATTGCTCAAAGGTCAATGAAAGTCAAACTTGTTGCATTTGGTTGTGAAAATGGATACTGGGTGATGCAGAGGTGAATATGGGTTGGAAATAGCTTAGGTAGTAGTTTTGGGTTTTGTTCTTAGCCTGCTAATGTACGGAAACTTGTGAGTGTTGGTTTCACTTTTCATTTTCAAGCTAATTTGCATTTTATGGTTGTTTGTATATCTGTGGTCTTAAACTGCTAAAACCTGCTTATATAGTTTTACTTAGGTCTTAAAAACTCAGTTTTATCAGTAATACATGTTGGTTTGGTGTTTAGCTTATTTTAATTTCAAAACAGGTAGATAAAAGGGTGTTTGGATTTATAGTCTAAAGGGTGTTAGAGGTGTAATCAGTGATAGGTTTCTGTTGTTTGAAGTTTGTTTAGTCATTATAGACTCATTTGAGTCTTAGTTTGTGCCTGCAATTGTCTCAAAGTCAAAAATCCATCTTATTGGTTCTCAGCAGCCACTGTTGAGATTTTTACAAGTTCATAGGCTTATTTTGTGTCTAAAATTCATAGGTCTACCCTACATTAGTGTTATTTCATAATATTATTTCCATTTCAGCCCTTAAATTGATCCCAAAACTCAAATGAGTCAACTTTTAGTTTTTATCAAAAAGTCAAAATTTCCAACTAGGTCGTTTTTGAATAAAATTGGGAATTTCATTGTGGATTTATTAGTGAGTTTCAGTTTATAAGCTCTTGGGGATTTGTAGTCTAGTTGGTAAAGAAAAATATAAAAATGCTAGTTCTTGGTTTCTTAGCTTTTTAAGTGCTTAATTCATTGCTTTTTGGTGACACCTGCCATAGTGTCCGTGCAACGTAAATTGTGCCCATCTTAATAAGCTTGCATTAAGCTCATTACTTGTCCAAATCTCTTGATCTCTGGTTCTTTGGAAAGCCAACCTGGTCTTCTTGAGTTGTCAATTTTTATTTTTCACTTTTGAGCTTGTTTACTAGGTCGCTAAGGGCTTAAAGTGTGTCCCATTTTCTGTTTTTTTCACTACAATAGCCAAAGTGCTTATTGCTATTTCTTAGCTTATCAGAGGTCAAGGATTGTTGATTATTGTTGAATTTGGTCAACTTTAGCATATTTGACCCTTTGTTTCAGTTTGGTGCTTGTTGTGCTCATCTAGCTTATTCAAGTGCTTATTTCATAAGCTTTTCCTCATCAGTTTCAATTCCTCCCACACAAGTGCATGTTTTTCTAATTTTCCTAGATTCCTAATAATATTTTAAGCTTTTCCTGAAATTTTCAGATTTTTCTAAGGTGTTTTGCTATTTTTCTTAATTTTAAATAGTTTTTAAGCATTTTTAATTAGTATTTAATATAAAAAATTAGAAAAAGGTTCTAAAAAATAAGTTTTCAATTTTCTTAAGTTTAGATAAATATAAATAGCCTAAAAAGTATTTTTCCATATTTTTCTTAGTTAAATTTGTATTTTCTAGCATTTAAATTAGTTTTAAATAGTTTTAAATTAGTAATAAATATATAAGAAGTCTAAAAAAATATATTTTCTGTTTTAAAATTAGTTTTATCATATTTTAGATTTTTCTAAGTCTTTATTTTATTTTTCTAGTCTTATTTCATATTTTCTTTTATTTTAGAGTATTATTAAATAGTATAAAATAGTTTTTAATTAATAATAATTAATTTAATAGTTTTAAAAATAATTTTCCTTTTCTATAAATTTTCTTATATTATTAGGTTTGTAAAAATGTATTTTTCATATTTTTAGGTCTTTTATCTCTTTATTTTCACTTTTTATTTTGCACGCTTCGTAATTTTATTTAAATGTAAGTTTTGTTTTAGTTTTAAACGCTCATCACTTTAAAAATAGTGATAGCGTTTATTTAATAGATTTTATCTTTTTAATTTTCTTTAATTTTATGCTTAAGCCGCTTTTATTTATTTCCTTTTTCAAGAGTGTAATATTCAAATCCTAATCTTTTCTCGATCGCTATCATTAGTGATCATTCTATCGTCGATCTAGTGCTTGCACACCATTGAGTCTCGTGGGACATAACACCGGAATCCCTCAGATTCTCGATCTTCATTTGCATTTGGTTCCAAGTCGTTTTGAGTCTGTTAGACTTGACGGTTCGACCCGGTGGACCAAATTTTTACAGGGAGGCTTTAGCGTGTGTTTAGCCTTTTTCAGACCCATTCTTGCACATATTCCATCTTTTGTAAAAAGTTTTTTGTAAAGTTTTCAAAATCTCAAAAAGTTCATTAGCACTTTTCCTAAAGTGTTAAAAACGCCAAAAATATTTTACTCTTTGTTTTTATATCATGTTTTTCAAAAATGCCAAAAATATTCCTCTTTACCCTCTTACCTTTTTGATTCTTCATTTCTTACCCTCTGTTAACCTTTGATTCTTTCTATGTCTTATCCTCACCTTCTTGGTTGTCAATGGTGTGGTGGTCCTTATAATGGTGGCAATTGCCCCAGTTGTAGCATGGTGGAATCAGAAAACGGTCCTGTCTATAACCAAGATCCCTATTCCTACCATGACACGACCGATTTATTCCATCAGCCTACCACATCAGGAGACTCAGCTGCATCGCTGTGAGAATAGTCACCGCGGGTGATTCACATTCCGCTTCGATTGTCAATCGTGAAACACGCTTGTCTATGAGCAAGTTCCTCGATAACAATTATGACTACAACACATACCACTCAGCGGCCCACATCAGCATCTTTGCTCATGAGTATTGTGGAGGTCCTCACTCTAGCTCTGGATTGTCAAACAGGGAACCCATTTCCTTGTAACAATTACGACTCTTCGTATCCGCACCAACCTCCACAAGATCAAATGATTCAAGCGACTTCTCATGAAACTCTTGCATGCACCTTCTATCAAGACTCGGTTATTAAAAGAACTTAAGGAGGAGTTGGCTATGTCCTCCCAAGATAATCCAAATGAAAAATCCATGGAAGTGTTGTTAGCCGAAGAGCGGGCTGCTAAATTAGATTCCCAAATTGCCTTTGAACAATCTGTTAGGAATCAATCGCGAAAGAAAAGCGCCAAATCTAGCTCGATTCCGTTTCATTCTTGATGACGATGATGATGAAGATATCCTTGTTATCCTACAATTTTATAACAGCTTCATCAAGTTCATCGGCTTGAGACTCCTTCCGTGAACAATCGTGGAGAAAAGACTATGATGGAATTACTAGCGGAAGAACAAATGTTAAGTATAAAACATTTGTATGCTAGTCCTTCCGAACTCCTCAGCTCGTCATTTGTTATCACACCCAATATTCCCACTCACTCTCTAAACATGGGGGATGAGCATCTTGACACTATTCCAGAAATGGCATCATCTAGTGTTGAGAACCTTGTCCCAATCCCGAGAGAGTCACAGGAATTTCGATCATATGTGTGATTCTTCTTTCCCTCTTGAGTGTTCTCAAGATCATTTTGAAACTTTCTCTGATCTTAGCGAAGATTGTGCTTCATATGGAGACATCGAGTATGTTGAGGCATCACTTCCACAACTTCGATGTCGATCCTTCTTGAGGAGTTCTCCGGTGAACTCACTCACATCAATCCACTCTTTGATTTTCTGCTTATCCGGGAGAGACTGAAAGTCTCATTGATAATGATCGTTCACTCACTTCTTACCCCAACAATCCAAATGAGAATGTTGATCACTTTGTTCCCGAAACATTCAAAGCTACTTTCACCAATCCTCTATTTGAATTCATTCAATTCACTTCAATCTCGAGAATCCACTCTTTGATACTCGTGATCGAGGATAGTGATGAGCCTACAATGGAACAAGAATTCACAGATTTACATCATGTGAATGATTCTCTTCATGAGGAGTTCGCCGGTGAACTAACTCATATCATGACTCACCGAGTATGATCACCTGGATGGCAAAATCATGATCGGGGAACAATTCTCAATCATGAGAGTTTGTATTTCTATGACAAATTTTCCAACCCTCCCTCCCGAGATGCTTTCCAAGCCTAAGAGCTCACCCGATATAATCCAAATAAGTAACCGCATTGCGCTTAATCCCGAGGATGAAGATCTAGTCATGATTGTTATCATGATTCTCCTTCTTTTCTTCACCCACTCGGTGACTTCTCTCTTCTTCACTCCTTCGAGTGAGGACACTATCTTTGACCCGTGCATTTTCATTTATCATTTGTGAGTAGGGTTCCTGCTTCTCTTTATCTCATCGATTGTGGAACTTTCACGCGCTTCAAATGTTTGTCCAAACATCTTGAATGAAAGTCCGATGGAGATTGTATCTTCCACTTGCTTCCCCATGAACCAATGAATTCAGGGTCGAGTCAAGCTAGCGACTCGGAAATCAAAAACAAGAGCATCACCATATGGGTTTTCACCCATATTTGTCTTCTTACCCCTTTCTACCACCTAAGTGTGGGGTAATGCCCCACATGTTAAAAAATCCTTTCTAAATAATGGCGTAGTATTTCCCTTTCACGCTCGTTTTTGTTTCGCAATAACCGTACTTTGAATATTGAGGGCAATATTCATTTCTAAGTGTGGGGGGGAATTCTCACGAATTTCATATATTATCTACCCAATTCCCCCGCTTTTGGCCAAAATTTTTTTTTGGAGTAAGTGTTTTACACTTTCTCATTTGGTTATCAACCGCTTTGTTCAGAAGACAAAAGGATTACTAATCCAGAGCAAACGGCTCTTGGTAAAGATATATCAAATCCGTTTATATGGCTTGCAATTTGCCCAAAATTGTATGGTTTCTCGCTCTCCCATCATCCTCAAAAGATAATGAGTTGGCTAGCCCGCAAGGTTATGGCTTGTGGTAAAGGCAAATGGAAAACCATAATTGGTAATCACCACCAAAGATAATGTTGATAATTTATCTAAGAGTTGGCTAGTCCGAAGGGCGACGCTTACGGTAAAGACAAAATCAAATCCGTTGAAAGTCGGTGGTTTGCTCAAAATCACATGGTTATCGGGTACCATGGTTCTTACTTGAACTCGAAACATTTGGCTACTCCGAAGTGATGGCTTTTGGTAAAGAGTTTTCAAATCCATCAAGGTTTTTCAAATCATTGCTAGGGACTAGCAATATCTCAAGTGGGGATTGATGAGTCTCTAATTACTCATCATTTTTATACAATATAAAGCGCAAAATCATTCAAAACGCCAAAACACATCAAAATGATCAAAATATCACAAATCAGTGTTTTATGTGTTTTAAATGCAAAAATATCAAAATTAGATGAAAAACGTATCAAATTTGCAAAATTGCGCTTAGTCCCCCAAGTTTCCAAAATTGTCAAAAATGCCCCTCGAAAGCACATAATTTCAAAAATAAAAGTCACCAAAGGTCCTTTTAAAATCAAAAATTGTCATATTTAGTCCTTTGGTGGAAAATCTAAAAGTTTTGAGAAATTTACGCTTTAGTCCCCGAAAATCCAAATTGGTCGTAAATTAGTCCTTGGGAATTTAAAAATGTCAAAATTAACCCTTGATTATTTAAAGTTGGCAACAACAACCATTTTGACTACTTTTCATAAGTTACATATTGGGTCCCTCATCTTTCAAAGATTTACATGTTTGGTCCCTTGGAGTTATTAACTAAACAAACCATTTGGACCTAATTTAAACTCCAAGCCCAAATACCACACCCCCGCCCAAACAGCTCAACCCGTCCATTATTTAACCCGGTCAACCAAACCCATCCCTTGGTCAAATAAACACCAACGCGCCTAAAGTCCTTCTCTCCCCACTTGTCCAACCGCCTCTACAATCACACAACCTTTTCACTCACCTCCAGTAATCTTCACACTATCTTGTCCCCTCCACATCAACACTAAACAAAAACCAATTAATGCATCTTTCCACCACTCACTCAACCCTTAACAGTTAATGCTAAAACCTTTTACGCCAAATGTGACAAATGGCAATTTTGATGAAATCAATGGCTAGGATTTGATGGGATTCATTCAGAGTACATGGGGAAGACCATTTGGTTATAAAATGAAGAAAGAAGTGAAGAAAAGAGAGAAAGTAGTGTAGAATAGTGTAGTTTTAGGTCGTTTTAATAATTTTCCAAATTCTAGTGTAATTTTTAGCTTCCAAGTACTGTTTTCTTTAAGTTCAATGTATTTCAGATCCTTTGCAATAATAAATTTCAGTGTTTAAGTTTCAATTCAGTTTGTTAAATTTTCAAAGTTCAAAAATATCATGATATGATTCAAATGTTGTTCTTAGTTGTTGTTAAGGATTGAAAAAACTCACATAAGCTTTTAATAAGTTCATTTAAGCTTTTTTAGAACCTTTGGTATGCTTTTGGGATCAGTTTTAAGCAATATTGCTCAAAGGTCAATGAAAGTCAAACTTGTTGCATTTGGTTGTGAAAATGGATACGGGTGATGAGAGGTGAATATGGGTTGGAAATAGCTTAGGTAGTAGTTTTGGGTTTTGTTCTTAGCTCCCAATGTAACTGAAACTTGTGAGTGTTGGTTTCACTTTTTCATTTTCAAGCTAATTTGCATTTTATGGTTGTTTGTATATCTGGGTCTTAAAGCTAAAACCTGCTTATATAGTTTTACTTAGGTCTTAAAACTCGCTTATCAGTAATACATGTTGGTTTGGTGTTTAGCTTATTTTAATTTCAAAAGTGTAGATAAAAGGGTGTTTGGATTTATAGTCTAAAGGGTGTTAGAGGTGTAATCATGATAGGTTTCTCATTGTTTGAAGTTTGTTTAGTCATTATAGACTCATTTGAGTCTTAGTTTGTGCCTGCAATTGTCTCAAAGTCAAAAATCCATCTTATTGGTTCTCAGCAACACCTTGTTGAGATTTTTACAAGTTCATAGGCTTATTTTGTGTCTAAAATTCATAGGTCTACCCTACATTAGTGTTATTTCATAATATTATTTCCATTTCAGCCCTTAAATTGATCCCAAAACTCAAATGAGTCAACTTTTAGTTTTTATCAAAAAGTCAAAATTTCCAACTAGGTCGTTTTTGAATAAAATTGGGAATTTCATTGTGGATTTATTAGTGAGTTTCAGTTTATAAGCTCTTGGGGATTTGTAGTCTAGTTGGTAAAGAAAAATATAAAAATGCTAGTTCTTGGTTTCTTAGCTTTTTAAGTGCTTAATTCATTGCTTTTTTGGTGACACTGCTCGTTCGCCATAGTGCTCCTCAGGCTGAAATTGTTGCCCATCTTAATAAGCTTGCATTAAGCTCATTACTTGTCCAAATCTCTTGATCTCTGGTTCTTTGGAAAGCCAACCTGGTCTTCTTGAGTTGTCAATTTTATTTTCACTTTTGAGCTTGTTTACTAGGGTCTAAGGGCTTAAAGTGTGTCCCATTTTCTGTTTTTTTCACTACAATAGCCAAAGTGCTTATTGCTATTTCTTAGCTTATCAGAGGTCAAGGATTGTTGATTATTGTTGAATTTGGTCAACTTTAGCATATTTGACCCTTTGTTTCAGTTTGGTGCTTGTTGTGCTCATCTAGCTTATTCAAGTGCTTATTTCATAAGCTTTTCCTCATCAGTTTCAATTCCTCCCACACAAGTGCATGTTTTTCTAATTTTCCTAGATTCCTAATAATATTTTAAGCTTTTCCTGAAATTTTCAGATTTTTCTAAGGTGTTTTGCTATTTTTCTTAATTTTAAATAGTTTTTAAGCATTTTTAATTAGTATTTAATATAAAAAATTAGAAAAAGGTTCTAAAAAATAAGTTTTCAATTTTCTTAAGTTTAGATAAATATAAATAGCCTAAAAAGTATTTTTCCATATTTTTCTTAGTTAAATTTGTATTTTCTAGCATTTAAATTAGTTTTAAATAGTTTTAAATTAGTAATAAATATATAAAAAGTCTAAAAAATATATTTTCTGTTTTAAAATTAGTTTTATCATATTTTAGATTTTTCTAAGTCTTTATTTTATTTTTCTAGTCTTATTTCATATTTTCTTTTATTTTAGAGTATTATTAAATAGTATAAAATAGTTTTTAATTAATAATAATTAATTTAATAGTTTTAAAAATAATTTTCCTTTTCTATAAATTTTCTTATATTATTAGGTTTGTAAAAATGTATTTTTCATATTTTTAGGTCTTTTATCTCTTTATTTTCACTTTTTATTTTGTACGTTTACGTAATTTTATTTAAATGTAAGTTTTAAGTTTTTAGTTTTAAACGTTCATCACTTTAAAAATAGTGATAGCGTTTATTTAATAGATTTTATCTTTTTAATTTTCTTTAATTTGCGTTTAAGCCGCTTTTATTTATTTCCTTTTTCAGTAGTGTAATATTCAAATCCTAATCTTTTCTGATCGCTATCATTAGTGATCATTCTATCGTCTGATCTAGTGCTTGCACACCATTGAGTCTCCGTGGGACATAACGACCCGGGAATCCATTGTATTCTCTGATCTTCATTTGCATTTGGTTCCAAGCTGTTTTGAGTCTGTAAAGACTTGACGGTTTTGCGCCGATCAGATGCCTACTGGTAGAACTATTCCTTTAAGAAGAGAACATACTTTGAATAGGTCAAATATCGCACACCTGACAAGAATGCATCTATTCCTAATGATTCCATTGCTTCTATTTCTGATATGGGTGTTTCTATTTCTGATGTGGGTGTTCCAATCACTGTTACTAACCAAGTTGTAACATATTGGATTTCACAAACACACTAAACCATAATCACAAGTGGTGTACATGAAGGTTTTAGAGAGAGAAAGTTAGAGGTTTAGGGAACTTAGTGAGAGAAAGAAAAATCTTATTATGAGCTCCAACTCTCTACCTTGGAAGGTAGAGAGTATTTATAGTCTTACAATAAAACGCCACACAATGGGCTATGGATCAGACATACAATGGGTAAAGACCCGTCCGTCCTCCATGGTGTTACTTAACTAAATACAACTTAACATAAAATAACTACGACTATGAGCTTTCTAACGAATATATATACTTGAGGCGACAGACTCTTTTATACCTGGAATTTCTAATTCCTAACAATCTCCCCCTAAGGGAGGTCACCTCAAACACCCATTAAAATTACATAGAAAACAAACGGATATAACATTGAGATGGTTCCTGAGTTCTTGTTCATGTTCATTGTTCTCAGAGCTCGTAGTCATTGATTCTTCACATTGCATGTTTGGTTAATCCAAGTGGAGGTCTTTCATCGATCCACGTGATAATGAGATTTGAGCCGCTTTGAGATCATCGCCCACATTAAATCTCGACTCTTCCTTTGTGGTGTTGATATTATGTGATGTTGTGACATTTGGACCGACATGCTCACATTCTAGATTATGATTTCTTCTTATCGAGTAGCGAAGCTTTAGTTGATTCATGATATTGGCAGCAGCGTAGCAGAAGCATGGAGTGATAATATCAGAGTCATTGATGCACTAATCATGATTTCTTTGGACATGAATATTGATGAGTGTGCAAATACTCATCATTTTTGTACTATTTAAACTGCAAAAACATCTGAAAACACCTGTCGCATCAAAATGATAAAAATATCATAAATAAGTGTTTTATGTGTTTTAAATGCAAAAATACCAAAATCGATGAAAATGTATCAAGTTTGCATAATTGGGCTTTTAGTCCCCAAGTTTGGAAACTTGTCAAATCTAGTCCCCTGAATCCAAAATGTGGAGTTTTATCATTCAAGGTCCCTGAAATATTCTAAGTTGTCAAGAATGGTCCTTGAATGAATCTTTGGTCAAATGGCGGTGAAAAAGGTCCCTAAAGTTTAAAAAAGTGTCATAAAAGGTCCTTGGAAATTTAAAAAGTGAAAATAATCAAAATTGGTCCTTGTGTTAATAACAAACCAAACGGACCCTTTTTATTACTAAACCCAAACACAAAACCAACCCGTACCGCCCAACTTGCAGTAACCCAAGCCCAATTTACTTGACCGCGAACCTTGACCCATGAGCCACGAGCCGGTTCAAAATCCCTCTTGACCTCGCCAAAACCCAATTTTGAACTCACCCGTTATTAATTAAACTCGGTCAAACGTCAACCAAAATACCGAAGCAGCTGGCTTCTCCTCACCAAGCCCAAAACCAAAACGGTGTGGTTTTCTCCACCTTTCCACCTCACCATCACCTTTACACCTCTCTACCCACTCCCCTAACACCTCCACATCCCACCAAAATTCATTAATTGTTAAAACCTGCTTAAGACTTTTTTGGCGCCAAAATTGACAAATGTACGATTATGAAGAGATTGATGAATTCAAGGGTTGAAATCAAGTGGGAAAGATTCAGAGATGTCGATAGAGTCTCTAAAGTCTATAAAGAAAGAAGGAGAAGCAATGTGAAAAAATATCTAGTGTAAATTAGTTTAAATTATGTCGTTTTAATTAATTTTCAAATTCAAAGATAATTTTAAGCTTTCAAGTATTGTTTTTACCCATTTCAGTGTATTGTGAATCCTTTTCAATAAGCAATTTTCATTTTCGGCCAATTTCGTTTAAGTAAAATTTCAAGTTCAAAAATCTCATGTTAAGCTTAATGTTGTTATCAATTGTTATTATGGACTCTTAAGCTCATTTAAGCTCCTAGAAAGCTTCTGAAAGCTTTTAGAAACCTTAAAACTTTGTTTAGTATCAAAAAGAAAAAAATACCAAAAATACCAAAAAAATTAGTTAAAAATCAAAAATCCATGGAGATGAATATCAAGAAGCTGGAGCAGGGTTGATTGTGGATTGCCTTGGGTTTAGAGCTTCTGGGGAAGCTATAGGTTGTGTTATCAGCTTTTGGTTCTCTGTCTTGTGCATGAACACAGTTTGTAAGCAATTTTCTCATAATTTGCAATTCTTAGTATTAGTGGTTAATTCTTGTTAATTTTAGTTTAATCCTGTCTAAACATAGTTAATATAAGTTAATTTATAGCTTTCTTTGTTTAAAAACCTGTTTTAGTGTTAAAAGCTTCAAAACAGTTAAGATAAAGGTTGTTTGGTTTTGATTTGTTAACTGTAATAAAGGGTATTCAAGCATGTGTTCTTGTTTGTTGTTTGTCACACTAGGTCTAAATAACTCAGTTCAACATTAAAAACCAGTTCTCATTTGTTAAAAAGTCAAAATACTCTTTAATCTCACTTAGTTTGTTAACTGTTAAGGTTTTAGCTTGTCAATCTCATCATATTAGCTTAAAACTTGTTAATCTAGCTTAATTATATCTTATTATAGCTTAATATATCATAATCAGTGAGTAGATTTGATTTAAAGTTCATAATAGTCAACCTAATAGTGTAATTTAAAAAAAGTCAAAATTTTCATTTTAGCAGTTTTTGAATAAAATAGATAATTTTATATAGGACTTAATATTAGTTTTCAAGATTTAAGCTTTTGGAATATTAAAATATAGTTGCTCATCTTCCTAATAGTATTTTTTATAATTTCTGTTTAGCTTATTTAGTTGCTTATTTCTTAGCTAAAATAGTGCCCTGTGCACAGTTGAGTAGACCATTTTCATAAGCTCACACAGAGCTTATTAGTTAGCCTAAGCTTGTGTATTTTGGTTCTTTGGAAAGCTAACCTAGCTGTCTTGAAGATCCAAGCTTATTTTTCCATTTTATAGCTTATTTGATAGGGCCGCATAACTACTTTTAAGTTGTCCCATTCCATCAATGTATCTTGAATGTTCAAGATATACCGAGTGTTTACAAGCTTTTTCTCAAGCTCACACAGAGCTTATTAGTGGACCCCATAGTGAGAGCTTTGGCTTTTTGGACACCCCACCAGCTCAACTCAATACCTCAGTCCTTATTTTGAGCTTTTCAGCTTATTTCATAAGCTAAAATTGCTTTTAGATATGACTGCAGACCTGTTTGGTAGATAGACTTAGGATAAGTGCTTATTTGCTTATTTCAAGCTTATCAGTGTGATCCTTTGTATTTTTTAACTTAACTTAAGTAGCTTTTAGCTTTTTGCATCTTATTTCAAAATTTTGGTTCCAGCTTTGTGCTTATTTAAGCTTGATAACATCAAAATAAGTTCATAAGTCCACTGTTGAGCTAATAAGCTCTCAAATAGCTTATTTTTAAGTTGTAAAATTTTTGTTTTCATTAAAGTTGCTTATTATCAGTAGTTAAATAGTTTTCAAAAAGAAAAATCACAAAAACATCATTTTAAAAATAGTGATAGCGTTTATTTAATAGAATTTAGCTTTTTAATTTTTCTTTTCAGCTTATTATTAAGCATTTTCAGTTTTATAATTTTCTTAGTTTTCTGTCATCATAGGATGATTTTATAAAAAAATTCATAATTTTCTTAGCTTGTTTAGTATTTATTAGAATTTAAAATAGTTAAAAAGTATTAAATAATTAATAATAAATAAATAAAAAGCATAAAAATATCTTTTCAGTTTTAAAATTAGTTTTATAATATTTTAGATTTTTCTAAGTTAAAATTTCATTTTTCTAGGTTAATTTTATATTTTCTTGTATTTAAGTGTATTTTAAATAATTAATAAATAGTTTTCAATTAATAATAATTAAATAAATAGTTATAAAAATAATTTGCTTTTTTTCCAATAATTTTTATTTTTAGGATTGTCAAAAATATCATTTTCATATTTGTAGGTCTTTTATTTCTTAAAACTCACGCTTTTATTTTGTACGCTTACGTAATTTAATAAACGTGACGTGTTTAAGTTTGTTTAATCGATTGTTGTACTTTATAGTTCTCAGATCCAAATACCATTCCAATCAATCGGTAGTGTAATTATCCAATCAAAATCCTTACAGATCATTATCCTTAGTGATCATTCGACATCTCAACGCGTTTTAAACACCATTCACCAGGTCGGGGACTTAACGACCCGGGAATCCACTATATTCCAAGAGAAATTGCATTGGTTTTAGACTGTTTGAATTTTATTACGGTTTACCATTCACAAGTGGTTGATTTGTGTGATAAACTTGACAGTTCAGACCCGATCAAATATGATGTGTGAGCATGCGGCAATGGATTGACCGCTCCATTACTCGGATCACCGCAAACGCCGGGCGTACATCTCGCATACAACAGGTTAGCAATAAAGCGCCGAGAGTGTCTTTGTCCACTTTCGCTGAATTGAGGTACACGCCCACGGTTCCCGCTGATCAAGTACAAGTACGCCTCGTGATCGTATAATTCGTAAGAATTTCCTTTGAGGGTTTCGCTTGCTCTAGCCGTTCAAACCGAACGCCTCAAAGAAGACAACACGGAGGAGTGAATCAATAATGAGATTCACCGATTGATGAAAAGAGATTTGAACAACAATCGCGTATTGCTCAATAGAAATTGTTTTTGCAATACAACGAAGGTTTTAATGAAAATCAATTATCAATCATAAACACCTTTTAATTTGAAATATTCATACACGGTCGATGTGCTAAAGAAAAAGAGTTTTGAGCACAACGCAGTTTTTCAAAGGTATCCGTCAATCCATAACCTGAACCGTGATTGATTCAAAAGATTGAATCGCCCCATTGTTTCTTTTCAGTTGTCACATGGTTGATTTATAGAATAGATCTCACATGCCACCCACCGTAGAGCTTGTTTGATGTTGGCTCCGTAAGGCTTTCCATCTTCATTGTGAATATGATAGCATATCACTTAGATGTTCTGGCAATACCACAAGGATAATCGCTAGGACTCAAGATATAATCTCTCTTTCCACATTGTATGAAATAGAGAGTCTTCATTGAACGTGTCCTAAGGAGATTTATTGATGATTTCGTGGCTCTAGACTCAATTTGTGCATATTTGGTTCCTATATCGGAGACTAGGGAGAGGGTCTCCTTCTTCAATATCAACAATCTCTAAGAGAAAGTCGATAGATAATGTCGGTTCCCCGTGAGAATGAAACAAGTCCTTTTAAGAGGAACTTGAGTGGTTTGGGAAGTTTAGTGCGCCGTCACTGGGTCCATGACGTCTTGTCTTCAATACCAGTGTTACCTTAGTAACCACTAGTAGCATATGATTTGAACCCGGTTTTTGCCCTAAGGTTGAATTATTGGAGGGCTATTTCTTTTCACCCTTTTTCTCATTCAATTCTTTTTCATTCTTCAACCCCTTCAGTGCTTACCGAGACTTCATAACTAGAACCTTGTTGGGTTTGTTCCAATACTAGCTCAATCTCAGTCCGCACTCTTCCCATATCTCACTTTTCTCCTTTCTTCATCATACCTAAGGACTTCTACACTATCTAGTGGATTGTCCCTGGGTAGATCCCTCCGGTTCTGGAGGATCATGGGAACAAATACCTAACCTTATCATCCTTATATCACCATACATAAAGTAAAGTTGGTCGGTCTATTTGGTATTGTTCGTCTGCCATTGGAACCAATTGAAAACCATTTGAAACTCAATCCAGATGCTTGTGATATTTTATCAAAGAATTTTGCACTTGAATTGTTTTTGATATTTTTAGAAAGAGAGCTCCCCCTCAACATGTGCATCAAGTGTTTGAAATCATTTTGCACACGGAGGCAAGAGAAAGAATTAACTTCTTTGAATTCCATTTTCTAAAAGATATCAACATCACTTCCCTAATCAAATCAAGTAGATAAAGCATTTTGAGGAAGGATGAGGTTTTCACAAGTTTGCTCCCCCTCAATATGTGCATAGATGTTTGAGAATGTTTTGCACATATTAGGAAAAGACTGCACATTGAGATAAATTGATCACGTTTCAAATATTTGTGATTTAAGATTGATGCTCCCCCTCAACGTGTGCATGGAAAATTTGAAATCGTTTGTCACTTGTGGGGAGGCAAACATACTAATCACTTATGAAACCATCTATCGAATTATCGGTTTAAATCCAATTTAAATCACAAATTCTTCCCCGATCACAATTATCAAATCATTGAGATTTGTGATCTCTATAGATTTAAATTGATTTTGAAAGCTTTTAAGGAGAATTGTGACTTGATTATGAAAACGTTTTAACTGATAAGGATCAAATTTTGAGACTTTAAACTCCATTGATTAAACATGCATGATTATCTTTTGAAAACCTAATAGTAACCAAGGTGCGTACCATTGTTTGAAAAATACACTTTTGATTTAATTTGAAAATCATTCTCCCTCAATCAATGACATAAGTTGTTGATTGAGAGATAGATATTTTGACAACTGTTAAGTACAGATGATTTTCAAACATTAAGTCCGAGTAATTTTTCAAAGCAATTAGTTTTCATTAGATAGTAGGTGATTGTTTTATAGAATCAGAGCATGAGATTTGAAAACCAATTTAAATCATGGCTCTGTTCTTTCATTAAAGAGCGGGTTATTTCCTGAAATGACAATAAACCATTGTTTTACTTTCTCCCAATTTTTAATATGAACATTGAACAACATCTAAAGTCTCGTGTCATTCTTTGAATGACAGCACAAAAACCGTAGAAATTTTTCGAATCGAGAAAAATAAGATAAAAAGACAATATTTTTGGAATTTTCAAGTTTTTTTGTTTTTTAAAGATTTTATAATTTTGTATTTTGTTTTTTTTCGAATAAATATTTACAAGAGATAGATGAAGAAAGACCTTTACTCCTCATCTTCCTCCGAAGACGCTTTGAGTGTTTTCGTTGAAGGCTTTTCAAGCCAAGTCGTGGAAGAATAAACTCAAATGTTCTCTTGGAAGAGCTTTGGTGAAGATGTCTCGCTAACCGGTATTCATCCTCACAAAATAGAGTTCCACCACACCTTTTTCCACTTGTTCCCTCATGAAATGATGTCGAATGTCGATATGCTTTGCTCTGAGTGTTGAACATTGTTGCATGAGAGAGCAATAGCACTTTTATTATCACAGTAGAGAGGGATTTTGTTAAATACAAAGCCATAGTCGATAATTGAGATCTCATCCATAGGATTTGAGCACAACAAGATGACATGGCTATGTATTCAAATCTCGTAGAGGAAATAGAAGTACTCATTTGCTTCTTTGACCAGCTCACAAGCTTATCACCCAAAAATTGAGCTCCTCCGACGCATTTCGACGAGTATCTTGACACCTGCATGATCTGCATCTGCATGATATGTTAGTGACATACCGGTGTCCTTCGGGTACCAAAGTCCCATGTTGATGGTTTCTTGGAGGTACCGAAAGACCCGTTTAACCGCTTCAAGGTGCTTTTTGGTAGGCTTAGCATGGTATCTTGCACACATGCATACAAAGAACAATATCGGGTCTACTGGTCGTGAGGTACATTCAGGGATCCGATCATACTACGATATTTCGTTTGGTCTACCATGATCCCCGAGTGGTCCTCATCAAGCTTGGTTCGTTCAATCATGGGAGTGTCAACGGGTCACTTGAATCAAATCCAAATTTCTTTAAAATCTCATTTGCATATTTAGATTGATTTATGAAAATGCCTCCGGACTTTGTGAAATTTGTAATCCCAAGAAAAATGACATTTGTCCCATCATTGACATTTGAAATTTGGAACCCATTTCATTTGAAAAATGATCACATTCATTGGGGTCGGTCGAGGCAAAGATAATATCATCAACATAAATTTGAACGTGAATTAAATGTTTGCCTGACTTTCTGGTGAACAATGTTGGATCAACTGCTCCTTTGCTGAATCCAGTAGATAGAAGAAACTTTGATAGCGTATCATACCATGCCCTAGGAGCTTGCTTTAAACCATAAAGAGCCTTCTTCAAACGATAAACGTGAGTAGGATGCTCGATTCACAAAGCCTTCAGTTGGCTGACGAGACGACTTCTTTAAGATCTCCGCTCGAAATGCCGTCTTTACATCCATCCGATAGACTACCATGTTCTTACTAGCAGCATTAGCCAGAAAGATTCTGATTGCCTCGATTCGAGCAACCGGAGCAAAAGATTCTTCAAAGTCAATACCCTCCTCTTGACGGTATCCTTTAGCAACCAATCGAGCCTTGTTCTTTAACACATCACCATGCTCATCAAGGTTGAAGATCCATTTTAGAGCAATGATCATAGCACAATCAGAGGCGGTACTAATTCCCATACATCAAGTCGATCAAACTCATGAATTTCTTCTTGCATGGCATTGAACCAGCTGTCTTCATTCATAGCGGTTTTAACATCTTTTGGTTCGATCTTAGAGAGTACGGAGTTGAAGAAGCACCATAAGGCATCTGGTTGCAAAAGTTGTTTCCGTGGATCGGACGAGAGGATTTCCAATGATGTTGTCTAATGGATGATCATGAGTCCATTTTCTGAGGTGTTCATGTGGTTGTTGTTGAGGAACCGCAGTAGCGAGTTGATGTTTCCAAGAAGATGGTTCGATGATGATTCAGAGCAAATATGTTTTCAAATGGAGCATCTTTGGAAGTAGCAAAGGGATTGACTTCATCTTATGAATCAGAAGCATTTCCATGATGTACACTTGATGATTGAAGATTTGTTGATGAAACGATTGGTCACAGCAGCGCTTCTGGCTTAATGACATAGAAGTTGAGGGTTAATATCATTGGAGGGATCGAGCGTACCTCGTTGATTGAATTGTCATATCATTGTTACTTGGCTCAAATTGTTCATCAAACATTGGATCAAACAGTTTCTTTAAATCATCTTCTGAGGTAGGTACATATGGAGTTGCTTGAGAGAGTTTGGTACAAGAGATGAACCAATGGGACTACTTTGAAGTCCGGTCCCGAATGGATTGTCCAGAGCCATTTGACCGTCAACTCATCAAGCGTAACGTGAATTGTTTCCATGATATTTCGGGTTCTTTTGTTGTAGATTCTGTATGCCTTTTTGTTTGGTGCATATCCTACAAATACTCCAATGTCCGCTTTTGCTTTAAGTTTGCCTAAGTCTTGACCCTCATTAGTTGGATAACATAATGCACCAAACACACGAAGGAATGAGAGATTAGGTTTTCTATTGTGAACAAGTTCATATGGCGTTTTTCCATGAGCAAGTGTGAATCAGGATCGATTTTGGGTGTAGCATGCAAGGGCAATAGCTTCACCCCGGAGAAACATTGGAACCTTTGAGTAAATCAGCATTGTCCTTGCGGCTTCCACAAGAGTTCGATTCCGTCTTTCAACTACACCGATTATGTTGAGGAGTTCAAGGAACACTCTTTGATGACCTGATTCCAATACTTTCATAAAACTCACCAAGTTGTTTATTAACAAACTCAGTTCCATTGTTTGTTCAATGATTCGACCGTTTTGTTAAGTCGAACCTGCTTGATGAGTTTGACGATGATATCTGGAGTTTCATCCTTTGACCTTAGGAACTGTACCCAAGTGAATCTAGAGAAATCATCAACCACAACTAACACATATTTCTTTCCAAAGATATTCTGCACTCTCATGGGTCCACATAAGTCCATGTGAATTGTATGAAGAACTTCTGAGACCGAGTTTGTAGGTTTGGGTTTATGGGCATACTTCTTGCTTTTTCCCAATTGGCATGCCGAACAAAGATGATCCTTTTCATACTTAAGTCTAGGTAAACCTACAACTAAGTCCTTTCTCGAGAGATCATTGATGGTGCCGAAGTTCAAGTGATTGAGACGACGATGCCATAACCATGACTTTGGTTTTGAAGCCTTTGACAACAAGCAAATTGGAGAAGACTTCATCATATCTTCGATAGAGATGGTGTATAGGTTTGAACCACGCGTTCCTCTTAAAAGTTCCTTACCATCAAGTTCTCTAACGAAACATGTATGTTTTCTGAAGGCTACTTCTAGATCGAATCGCAATTGACCAAGAGAGAACAGGTTATGACCAAGACCTTCCACATAATATACCTCGGAGATAACACATTTACCAACAACATAATCTCCATAACCCATAATTGCACCGAAATGATCATTCTCAATCTAATCGTCCCCGATGAATTTGCTCATGAAGTTCATGAGTCGCGACCGGTCTCCAAGTCATATGCTTGGAACAACTCGAGTCCGGGTACCACGTAACGATTTGAACGATCTGCGGCTTGAACACGACAAGAATGGATAATCGGATAATTGGGATCCCCATGCAAGAATGGGTTCCACTTGGTTAGTAACAATGATTGGAACACCCACATCAGAAATAGAAACATCCATATCGGTAGAAGCAATGGAATCATTGGGAATAGATGCAATGTCGGTGTCTCAGATTTGGACCTATTCAAAGTATGTTCACTTCTTAAGGGAATAGTTCTACCAATAGGCATCCATTTTCTAGTGGGCATAATCTTAGCAGTTTGAGAGCAAAACCGATTATTTTATGGCCAAAAGGTATCCAATAATAACCTATCTTTATAAATGTTCTTCCTGTGGGTTTCCACTATTTTCTAACAATCTTTCGCCTTTTGCCTTTTAGCTTTCTTTGCACGATTATTAGCCATTAACAAGTTTAAGCGGGCATTTGACAAAGATTAGACAAAGCATTCACACCACATTCATGATTAGCAACAATTCAAGCGCACATCATTACAAGGTTTGCAAATAGTATCGAATTCAATTAATTACAAGACTTAAGGCTAATACTAGAATCAACACGATTCGCTTTATTCAACTCTTCTACTCTTCCAATGCACATTCTTAGCTTGAAGGTCCTATCATTCCTTGTATTGTCTTGAGACTTTGACCTGCTCGCTTTAATGTCACCGATTACTTCAGAGGGAATTATGGGAACATTAGTTGGTTGATCTACTTTTGCATTCCTGAACTAGACGTGCAAGGATCTGTATTACTAGATGACACATTGATGTTCACTTTCTTAAAACTGGGCCTAGAATGGTTTGAATTCTCGGCACTAGGCATAGAACAAGGCATCACAGCTTTGCCTTTTGCACCTAAGGATAAGGATTTAGGACATGTTGCAATTACACATTCTAGCAGCTCTTGAGATCGTTTGGCCGGAGGCAAGCAAACCTAATTTCTCTATCAAGAGGTTTGTTAATGAAATCCTCTTCGACAATCTCACTGAGACATTCTAGACTATCCTTAAGGTAAGCACAATAGTCATGAAAAGCATGTTCATTATTCCTAAGATGAGGAGGAATATATTTAACTGTCACAGTATTTGCCTAAGGGTGACTTTGAGACAACATTCTTATTGAAAACAAGTGGCGCTTCCCATTTCCCTCGACTTCTGATTCTCAATTTCCTTTTGTAAAGACGTTATTTTTTGTTGTTTTGGTCACGGGTGACTTTCATTGAATCATATAACTCTTTAAAGTGTCGCTTAACTTTTTCATTTTCTTCTAGAAAACTCTCGTTTTCCTTTTGAAAGGCATTAACTAAGTTTTGAAGATGAAAAGTTTAAGAGTACCGAGAATCTAAAGGAGGAGGCATTTGGGATCCAATACATTGTTCTTTTCACCCTTCAATTGAGAGATTTGGGCTTTCAACTTTTTGATCGTGTTACAATGAGCTCGAATCACATTCATCACGCTTGCTAATTTCAAAAACTCGCATCAAATTCAGAGCATCCAAGGATGTCTTGATATTTGAGGTTTTAACATTTTCTTTTAGATGTTGATATTTTAGTTGTAAATCAAAATGTTCAACTTCTAGTTTAGAAAGATGCTTTACCAAATTATCGTCATCATCCTCGATCAATTTTCTCATTAAGTTTTGAATTAATCTTTTCAAGCTCAATGACACGATCATAGAGACTTTCGTGAGCAACAGATAATTCATGAAATTGAGAAGCATTAATGGAGCAATTCAGAAAGTGCAGGTAAAACACGTCTTGAGCAATACATTCCGAAATAAGATTCTCATTCAAGGTATGCAAGTTCTTCCTCTCAATCTCATTATATTTTAATGCTCGCTCATAGTCACTAACCTCAACTATCATTGCATCAAATTCCTTTTCCATTCCTTTAATATCTGAATTTATCCCCTTTTAAGACTCTCAAAATGATCTTTTAGTAGTTTAAAGAAAGGCATGACCTCGGTTAGATAGCATTCTTTTGTTTGTTCAAAACCCTTTCCCCTTCAGTTATCCCAGTGGGTGTGATCCTTTTCTTACAAGTTTTCTCAAAATCCACAAATAGTTGAAGAATAACATATTGACTGATTAAGGTCTTGCTTTTAGTGGCAATAGTCCTAGGAACTAAATGCATTGGTGAATTGGGAGGATACACACCAATTTAAGGCATTTTCCTAAAGGGGGTTTGTTACAACAAGATTCTCTCGCTTTTGCTTATCTAAATCCTTTTCCGAACACTTGTTCGGTGTTAACAATGTCCGAGGCTTAAACTTGTTCAAGGAAATCCAATTCTCCTTCTTGTAATCATGGGGTGTGATATTTATTTTCTTCTTTTTACATTTAGGATCATCTAGTTTCTTGTTCATCTTTTCCCTAGTGACTTCATCTCATTTCTTATCTTCCTCTGCACTCACGCAACTAGGTTTTGTCTAGGCTTAAGAATTTCATTGCCATCATAAATAACCTTATGGGCAGCTCTAGCCTTTTAACAACTTCTGGATTTGGTTCCTCAACAAGGGGAGTACTATGCTTATCACTTAAAACTCTGTGCTTAGTGATTAAGTGAGCGATCGAATGGTATTTCCTTGTACGTACAACTTATTTTCAAGCTTGTTTTTCAAGGTTTTTAGATTAGAAAAATCATTCAAAAGTTTTGATTCCTTAGCGCTAAATTCTTGCTTAAGCATTTTAACATTTTCTTGAAGTTCTTGTTTTTGCTTAGCAGTTTTAGAAAGCTTTTCTTGTAAGGAGTTTAACTCTTGTTTTAATACTTCTTCTCTAAACCTACTTTTTCTAATAGTTGTACGCAGTTGGTCATCCATTTCCGGATCACGGAGGTCAACTCAAATTTAGCACGTTGTTCATAAATAGCAACACGTTCTTTATAGGTATTCAGTTCAGAGATACAGAATCATCGAGGCACATGGTGTATTCATCAAAAACATAGTCATCGTTGAATGCAGAAGATGCATCACTTGGTACAACTTCACTTTCACTTTGTTTCACATATTGATCATATGGGACAACATTGATATTACCCATATCTTCAATATTTGACTCAATAGTTTCAGTTGATTGTACTTTGTCATGCATCTTTTGCATATCAAGATCATCGTATAGTTTTAGTACCTCAGAAATGAGTTTGTCTTTGGATGGACCAGTTTGTGGTGAAGATGAGACCTTAGGAGAGACCATTGGAGAAATGCTAGCCATAAAAATTGTTTGTGCAAGGGTCCATCATCAACATCGAGTCGTATGCATCACAAGAACTTGAAAGGCATTCGATGATTGTGACCTATCTCTCAATAGGCCGCTCATCCACATCCGCATCATACGTCTTGGCATTTCCCTCAGCAAGAAATAACAACTCTTCTTCATTCAAAGCTACACCATTATCCTGGCTTGAACAAGCAACATCTTATCCCTGAAGTATTCAAAGATTTTGAGGGCTGCGAGATGTGCGTTCCTTGCAATGTGACCCTTACCTCCACAGTTGTAACACTTGATCGGCTTAACTTGACCTTGATTTCCATTTCTTCCCCTATTCTGATTTTCCACATATCCTCTACCAACTCCACCTCTTCCTTGTTCATCTTGCCTTTCTTGAACTCGCTGTACTATAACCTTCCCGTCTCTACAATGTGGCTTGATTGTGTGGATTAGATGTTGTTCACGAGGTTATTGTTGGTGTGTGGGAGAGAGTTCATGTTTTGACTAATCAGGAGAGCAAGTTGATTAATGAAGTTACCCACGCGTGTGCATCAAAGCTTGTTTGAACATTGGATCGGGAATGAGTTTGTGAGTTCCATCACCTATGGGTATAACTTGTGAAGCTTTATTGGTAATTCCAATGTTTGAGTAGAAGCGCTTGAATCATTTGATGAGCTTGTCTCTCCTGGATTTGTTTTGAATTGTTCAAGAATACTCTTTTCAAACATGGCATGTCTCTCATTCTGAAGAAGGAAGGCATAAAGTTGCTCATAGTTTGTATTCTTCAATCCTTTAGTGAGCTTCACAGAAGTGACAAACTTGTGCCATTCGGGATTCATGTTGTTAACAAACTTTGAGTTCAACTGAATGTTAGGCATGGTCATTATGATGTTCCTCATGTCATTCACCAACTTATGGAATCTCACATAGTACTCATAGACGCTCTCATCTGGTTTCATCTTGAAGTGCTCAAATTCATCATAGAGTTGAGATTCTCTGTCTTCCATAGTTAATTCAGAACCTGAGAGAAGCATCTTAACATTATCCCATATAGCCTTTTGCTTCCGGTGTTGTGGTTGATAAGCTTGTATATGTCTTTTGGAAGACCTTGCAATATGATGTTAGAAGCCCGATATCTCGCATCGAATCTCTTCTTCTCCTTATCATTGAGCTCATCATACATCTTTGGTCTGTCCATTCCATAAATCAATGTACCATCTTCATCTTGATCAATTATGTCTCTAGTAGTCTCAACCCGATATGGTCCTTCATCAATCGATTTGAGAATGTTGACCCTATTTTCCTTTCCAAGACAATACAATCTGATTCTTTGAGCCCAAGAGTCGTAGTCTCTGTCAAGCATGGGTGGATGAGTATACGAACCACCTGCTTGAACATCCTCGAACAATGGAGATGATTGTAGGAACGTTGGTAGACATGACGATGATTAAACGGGATTTTATAACTCTATGATTAAACCGGGAAATAGATTCTTTCACTGGATTTTACTAAATCAAGAGAAAACCGTATTCAAAGGATATCACCCAAGTCACTAGAGAACCTTGAACCAAGTCGCTAAGTGCCAAGTCGCTATAGTCCCAAGTCGCTATATAACAAGTCGCTACAATCCAAGTCGCTAGCAAAATTTTGACAGCAAGTCGCTAAGAACTAAGTCGCTAATTTGTCAAGTCGCTAAATAGCAACTCGCTAGGTACCAACTCGCTAACACCAAATCGCTAACAATATAAAGTACAAGTCGCTAACTTACACCAAGTCGCTACCCGTAGTGGAGAATCCACTAAGTGTACTTTTTGTCGGCTTGTCTCAATAGACAAGTCGCTAATCCAACTCGCTAAGACCTTCAATTACAAATCGCTACCAAATAACAAAGCAAGTCGCTAGCAAGAACACTTATCCGTGGCTCAAGTCGCTAGCATGAAAAACACATAAACACCACTTTTCAATCCAAAAACAATCCAACCACGATGATTCAAGCCTTCTAAATCAAAACCTAAACACTTGTGATGATTCTAAACACAAAAGTACAATCAAAATCCAAACTTTAACACTAGAAATCAACCAAATGATGCAAAAACCACTAAAATTATTCAAACTCAAAAACCACCTAAAACCACTAGAAATCCAAAGATATGTAAGAGATGATCTAACCATGGCTCTTGATACCAATTGTAACATATTGGATTTCACAAACACACTAAACCATAATCACAAGAGGCGTATAAGAAGGTTTTAGAGAGAGAAAGTTAGAGGTTTAGGGAACTTAGTGAGAGAAAGAAAAATCTTATTATGAGCTCCAACTCTCTACCTTTAGAGAGTATTTATAGTCTTACAATAAAACGCCACACAACGGGTCAGTGGATCGGGCATACAGAGGTAAAGACCCGTCCGTCCTCCACGGTGTTACTTAACTAAATATAACTTAACATAAAATAACTACGACTACGAGCTTTCTAAGCAATAATATCTATACTTGAGGCGACCGATTCTTTTATACCTAGAATTTCTAATTCCTAACACAATTGGAACCCATTCTTGCATGGGGATCCCAATTATCCAGTTATCCATTCTTGTGCGTGCTCAACCTCAACTCGCAGATCGCTTCAAATCGCTCTCGTGGTACTTGGACTCGTGTTGTTCCAAGCATAGGACCGAGACCGTCGCTGCTCATGAACTTCGTGGAGTAAATTCATCGGGATCAAGTAGATTCGGGAAATCCACCATTTTGGAGCAATTATGGGTTATGGTGATTATGTAGTTGGCAAAAGTGTAATATCCAGGGTATATTATGTGGAAGGTCTTGGTCATAATTTGTTCTCTGTTGGTCAATTATGTGATTCCGATCTAGAAGTGGCCTTTAGAAAACATTCTTGCTTCGTTAGAGAACTTGATGGTGTAGAATTATTAAGAGGTACTCGTGGTTCTAACCTATACACCATCTCTATCAAAGATATGATGAAGTCTTCTACACCGCTTCATGCCAAAGGCTTCTAAAACAAAGTCATGGTTATGGCATCGCCGTCTCAATCACTTGAACTTCGGCACCATTAATAACCTCTCCAGAAAGGATCTTGTCGAGGCTTACCCAGTTAAAAATATGAAAAAGATCATCTTTGTTCAGCCTGCCAATTGGGTAAAAGCACGAAATATGCCCACAAACCAAAACCCACAAATTCATTAATGGAAGTTCTTCATACCCTTCATATGGATCTGTATGACCAATGAGAGTGCAAACAATAAATGGGAAGAAATACATTCTAGTAGTTGTTGATGACTACTCTCGATTTACTTGGGTAAAGTTTTTGAGGACAAAGGATGAAACTCAGGATGTCATCATCAAACTAATCAAACAATTTTCAGTTCGACTCAACAATACAATGTAATTGTTAGAACAGTAAAATGGCACAGAGTTTGTTAACAAAGACTTAATTCAGCTTTTATGAAAGTGTTGGAATCAGTACATCAAAGAAGTGTTCCTCAAAATCCTCAAGCAGCAACCGGTGTAGTTGAAAGACAATCGAACTCTTGTGGAAGCCGCAAGAACAATTTAATTTATTCAAAGGTTCCAATGTTTTTTATGGGTCAAGCCATTGCCATGCTTGCTACACCCAAAATTGTTCCCTTATACACACCTCTCATGAAAAAACTCCATATGAACTTGTTCATAAACGAAAACCCGATCTCTCCTACCTTGGTGTTTGGTGCCTTGTGTTATCCAACTAATGACGGTCAAGACTTAGGTAAATTAAGAGCAAAGGCAGATATTGGAGTTTTTGTTGGTTATGCACCTAACAAAAGGGTTACGAATCTACAACAAGAGAACCCCGAAATATCATGGAAACAATTCACGCTACGCTCGATGAGCTGACCGGTCGATGGCTCCTGGACAATCCAGCCTGACCCGACTTCAAACAAAGTCCCATTGGTTCATCCCTTGTACCAAACTCATTTCCAAAGAACTCCTTATGTTCCTCCATCAGAAGATGATTTAAAGAAATTGTTTGATCCAATGTTTGATGAACACTATAAACCAAATGCTGACGAAATGTCAATTCCATCAACAGAGGTCGCTCCTATCCTGTGAATGAAGTCAACCCCTTCAGGCCTCAATATCATTAAGTCAAGATACTGTGATCACTCGTCTCATCAATAAATCATCAATCATCGAATGTACATCATGGAATTGTTTTCGCATCAATATGAAGTTAATCCCTTTGCTACCTCTGAAGATGCTCCATTTGAAAACATATTTGCTCCGAATCATCATCGAACAATCTTCATCATGAGACATCGACTCGCTACTGCTGACACAACAACAACCACATGAACACCTCGGAAAATGGACACATGATCATCCATTGGACAACATCATTGGAAACCTCTCTCGTCCAAAGATCCACTCGGAAACAACTTGCAACCGATGCCTTATGGTGCTTCTTCAACTCCATACTCTCTAAGATCGAACCAAAAGATGTTAAAACCGCCATGAATGAAGACAGCTGGTTCAATGCCATGCAAGAATAAATTCATGAGTTTGATCGACTAGATGTAGAGGTGGCAAAATGGTTGGGTTGGGTTGGGTTGGGTCTTGGGTCTTAGATGGGTATGGGTTTATATGGGTATGGGTCTAGATGAGTCACTTGGAAGGATGGGTCTAGATGGGTATGGGTATAAATGGGTAAGAGGGTTGCCCGGTCAAGGGTTTTTGGGTTTCTAGTTTTTGTTTCATCATGGAACATAATAATTAATTATTGTAAATAAAGACAAAAAGTATTCGATATCCATTTTTTTACGCTTTCACCGGGCTTTTATAATCGCTACCGCTTTACACGCTGCCTGCTTTTTACGCTTTGTCCGCTTTTACACGCTTTTATTCGATTTTTACGCATTTTTGCTGTCCGCTTTACACGCTGCTACATTTTGTTACGCTTTTGCCCTCGCTTTTCACACGCTCGCTTTTTGCTTTTACCGCGTTTGATGCCTTTTTACGTTTTTGGCTGTTTTAAGAACCGTTTTTTACGCGTTTTTGTCCGCTGGTTTTTTACGTTTTGTCCGCGTTTTACACTTATTCCCCATTTTTTACGTTTTTGTGATTTTTGCGCTGCTCTTTGTTACGTTTTTGCTCGCCACACGCGCTCAGTTTTCCCTTTTAATCGCTTTTCTCCGCTTACCAAAGTGAAAGACGCTTTTTACGCCGCCGCCGGTAGGTATTTTAACTTTTTGTCCTCGTTTTAGTGCTTGTGACGCCGTCCGTTTTTACGCGGTCCTGCTACATTTGGTTTTAAATTGAGTCTTTTTCGTTTTGTGTCTTTACGCGTGATCCGTTTTTCCTGCGTTTTACCGCCGCCCGTATTTTGCCACGCTCTCGCTTTACGTTTTCACTCGCTCCATTTTACGTTTTAGCGTTTTCACGCTTTCACTTTTTTTGTCCGCTCCGCATTTTCACTTTTTGAACGTTTTCGTTTCATCCATGTTGATTATTTTTATCTGCTTTCACGCTATTGTTTATCCAATACACGTTGCTTGAGACACGTCGTTGTTAACGTTTTTATTGCTGGCCCGTTTTTGCTTTTAGTCGATGTTCCGAAAATCGTTTTACATTTTTATCCGCTTTTGGGACATTTTCGCCGTTTTTTATCTTTTTTGCTTCAGTGCCTTGCACACTCTGCCTCTGCTTTTGTTCACTTTGCCAGTTTTTCATTTTTGTCCGGTTTAATCGCTGCCGCTTTTTACATTTTACCGGTTTTCTGGTTTTTACATCTTTTTGTTACATGAGAAAACGTGAAAAAAACAAGAATTTAAAAACGCGAAAAACTGGGCGAAAATCAGTGAAAAAATAGCGGAAAACTTGAAAAAACAGCTTTTAAAACGCCAAAAAAATTTAAAACGGTAAAACTAAAACCCGTACAAAATGTTTTGTAAAGAAATCCGACGAAAACGGTAAAAAAACCGGAAAACGTAACAAAAAACGCAAAAAAACGTTTACTGAAAACTCAAGAAAACGGGCAAAACGCATAAAACGTCCAGGGCCAGCGTCAAAAACGACAAAATCGTAAAATGACTTGGGCAAAATCGTAAAAAAAAAATGCTGCAACGTGAACGCAAAGCAAAAAAAAACGCAAAAAGTAAAAACGGTGAAACGTGTAAAAACGACAAAACGTAAGTAAAAATTTAAAACGGTAAACCACGAAAACGTCTTGGAAAACCTAATTTAAAAAAAACCGAAAATGCATCTAAACGTAACAAAAACTTTGATAAAATCGTGAAAAATAGACTAAAACGTGAAAAACGCTAAAAACGTGTAAAACTGGACAAAATGGTAAAAAAGAACTACGAAAACGCGGTAAAAATCATGTAACGGACGCAAAAAACGAAAAACGAAAATGACTCATCAGCAACGTGGAAATACGCAAAACGCAAAACGCATAAAATTGTCAAAATGGACACGTAAAAGGCAGAACGTGTAAAACTAACAAAATCGTAAACAGTATCTATCAAAACGGAAAATGGGAAAAACGTGATGTAAACGAATAAAAACGAAAAACTAATTTAAAACGCAGGTTAAACCTACTTAAAACGTGAAAACCTGGACTAAAACGAAAAGTAAAAAAAAAAACGTAGAAAAATTTAAAACGTGACAAATAAAACGTGAAAAACGAACGGACAAACGTAAGAGAAAACGGTAAAACGGACAAAACGACGTATCATGTAAAGCGGTAAAATGCTTAAAAAGCGTAAAATGTAAACGCAAACTCAGAAAACTGGACGACAAATGATTAAATTATATTGTGTGTGATTTTTATAATTTTAGTTAACAATCAACTTAAACGGACATGTAAAATATACTAGACATGTGGGTATATTATTAGACCCAACTAGACCCATCAATATTAATTAATTAAAATAAACTATACCCAACTAGACTCATCTATTAAAATAAACTAAACCTATTTAGACTCATCTCATTAAAAAAATTTACCCAATTAGACTCAAATTTAACCATTGGGTCTTAAATTGCCACCTCTAACTAGATGTATGGGAGTTAGTACCTGCTCCTGACTGTGCCATGATCATTGCTCTAAAGTGGATCTTCAAAGTAAAACTTGATGAGCATGGTGATGTCTTAAAGAACAAAGCTCGATTATTGGCTAAAGGATATCGTCAAGAGGAGGGTATTGACTTTGAAGAATCATTTGCCCCGCTAATTTCGTATTGAGGCAATCAGAATCTTCTTGGCTAATGCCGCAAGTAAGAACATGGTAGTCTATCAAATGGATGTAAGACGGCGCTTTCTTTAACGGAGATCTTAAAGAAGTCGATACGCCACCAACCCGGCTTTGTGAATCCGAGCATCCTACTCACGTTTATCGCTTGAAGAAGGCTCTTTACGGTTTAAAGCAAGCTCCAAGGGCATGGTATGATACGCTATCAAATTTTCTTCTATCCACTGGATTCAGCAAAGGAGCAATTGATTCGACATTGTTCACCAGAAGTCAGCAAACATTTAATTCACGCTCAAATTTATGTTGATGATATTATCTTTGCCTCGACTGACCCCAATGAATGTGATCGCTTTTCAAATGAAATGGGTTCTAAATTTCAAATGTCAATGATGGGACAAATGTCATTTTTCTTGGGATTACAAATTTCACAAAGTCCCGGAGGCATTTTATAAATCAATCTAAATATGCAAATGAGATTTTAAAGAAATTTGGATTTGATTCATGTGACACCGTTGACACTTCCATGATTGAACGTATTGCCAAAAGCGGATGAGGACCACTCAGGATCATGGTAGATCAAACGAAAATATCGTGAGTATGATTGGATCCCCATGTACCTCACTGTAGCCAGCGCACTATCTTGTTCGTTGTGTGCATGTGTGCTAGATATCGTGCTAAGCCTACTAAAAGCACCTTGAAGCGGTTAAACGGGTCTTTCGGTATCTCCAAGGAACCATCAATATGGGACTATGGTATCCGAAGGACACCGGTATGTCACCTAATGCCTTATGCATGCCGATCATGCAGATGTCAAGATACACGCCGGCACGTCCGAGGTGCCGCTTTTGGGTGATAAGCTTGTGAGTTGGTCTTCAAAGAAGCAAATGAGTACTTCTATTTCCTCTACAGAGGCTGAATACATAGCCATGTCATCTTGTTGTGCTCAAATCCTATGGATGAGATCCCAATTATCTGACTATGGCTTTGAATTAACAAAATCCCTCTCAGATCGTGATAATAAAAGTGCTATTGCTCTCTCATGCAACAACGTTCAACACTCAAGAGCAAAGCACTTTTATTGTCATTTCACCAAAGCTCTTGCAAGAGAACGTTTTGAGTTTATTCAAAAAAAAAAAATCTATTTTGTGAAGTCAAAATACCAGTTAGCAGGCATCTTCACCAAAGCTCTTCCAAGAGAACGTTTTGAGTTTATTCTTCCACCACTTGGCTTGAAAAGCCTTCAACCGAACACTCAAACGCCTTGGAGGAAGACGAGGAGTAAAGGTCTTTCTTCATCCATCTTTTTGTATATATCTATTCAAAAAACAAAATACAAAATTATAAAACCAACAAAAGCAAATAGAAAATATAAAACTTTCAAAAATCCATAAAAATCAAAATCTCAAAAATCTCAAAAATATTGTCTTTTGTCATATTTTTCTTGATTCGAAAATATCTACGTTTTGTGTTGTCATTCAAAGAATGACACGGGCTTTAGATATTGTTCAATATTATTATTATTAAAAATAAATAAAAAATCAAAAAATATTTTTGGGAGAAAGTAAAACAATGGTTTATTGTCATTTCGTGCAAGAACCGCTTTTCAAAGAAAGAACTGAGCCATGCTTTATCTCATGTTTCAAACCTAATGCTCTGATTCTAAAACAAATGTTTGTCATTAACAAGACAAATGTTTAATCTCAAATATTTTTCCTTCTAAAGATTCATCTGAAAAATATTCGCAATCTTATGAAAACTCAATTGTTTTTTAAAACACTTCGGACTCTATTTTTGAAAATCAAAAGAACTTATCAAGTGTCAAAATCTCAATCCATCAATCAACAACTTTCTTCATTGATTGAGGGGGAGAATGATTTTTCAATTAAATCAAAAAGTGTTCTTTTCAAACAATTAACACTTAAATGAGCAAGGTCTACTCTAAATGTTTTTCAATATTTTACACAATTGGTTCAAGACCTTGGTTCTTATTATGTTTTCAAAAGATAATTATGCATGTTTAATCAAGGGAGTTTAAAGTCTCAAAATCCAATCCTTATCAGGTAAAACGTTTTCATAATCAAGTCACAATTCTCCTTAAAAGCTTTCAAAATCAATTTAAATCTACAGAGATCACAAATCTCAAATGATTTGATAATTGTGATTGGGGGTGAATTTGTGATTTAAATTGGATTTAAACTGATAATTCGATAAATGGTTTCATAAGTGTTTAGCATGTTTTCCTCCCCGCATGTGACAAACGATTTCAAATTTTCCATGCACATGTTGAGGGGAGCATCTACTTTAAACCTCAAATTATTGAAACGTGATTGAATTGTCTCTATGTGCAAGTTCCTCTAATATGTGCAAAACTCTTTCAAACTTCGAGGCACATATTGAGGGGAGCAAAATTTTGAAAACCTCATCCTTCCTCAAAATGTTTTATCTACTCAAATTGATTGGGAAGTGATGATGATCATTTTAGAAAATGTTAATCAAAAGATTGGACCTTTCATTCTTAATCTAACGATTTCAAAGATCTCTTGCCTCTATGTGCTAAAACAATTTGATTTTTTTATGCATATGTTGAGGGGAGCATTTCTAAAATATCAAAACAATTAAGATACAAAATGCTTTGATTCTATATCACAAGTATCTTGATTGATTTTCAAATGGTTTTCAATTGGTTCCAATGGCAGATGCACAATACCAAAAAGACCAACCAACTTTACTTTATGTATGGTGATATAAGGATGATAAGGTTAGGTTGAGTCCCATGATCCGCCGAGGAGATCTACCCAGGACAATCCACTAGATAGTGTAGAAGTCCTTAGGTATGATGAAAAAAGGAGAAAAGTGAGTTATGGGAAGAGTGCTTAACCGAGACCGAGCTAGTAATCGAATAAACCCAACAAGGTTCTAGTTATGAAGTCTCGGTAAGCACGAAAGGGGTTGAAGAATGAAAAAGAATTGAATGTGAAAAAGGGTGAAAAGAAATAGCCTTCCATTTAATCAACCTTAGGGCAGTAAACCGGTTCAATTCATATACTACCGTTGTTACCAAGGTAACATCGGTATTGAAGACAAGACGCCATGGACCCAAAGGACGACCGCACTTCAACTTTCCAAACCACTCAAGTTCCTCTTAAAAGGACTTGTTTCATTCTCACGGGAACCGACATAATCTATCGACTTTCTCTTAGAGATTGTTGATATTGAAGAAGGAGACCCTCTCCCTAGTCTCCAACATAGGAACCAAATATGCACAATTGAGTCTAGAGCCACGAGATCATCAATAAATCTCATTAGGACACTTTCAATGAAGACTCTCTGCTTCACACAATGTGGAAAGAGAGATTATATCTTATGAGTCCTACGCATTATCCTTGTGGTATTGCCAGAACATCCGAGTGATATGCATACATATTCACAATGAAGATGGAAAGCCTCCTGGAGCCAACATCAAACAAGCTCCTGGTGGGTGGCATGTGAGATCTATCTAATAGACCAACCATGTGACAACCTGAACGTAAAACAATGGAGCGATTAAATTTTTTGAATCAATCCCGGTTCAAAGTTATGGAATGACGGATATCTTTGAAAACCGGTCAGTTGTGCCCAAAACTCTTTTCTTTGCACATCGACCGTGTACTTATTTCTCAAAATAAAAGGTGTTTATGATTGATAATTGATTTTCATTAAAACCTTCATTGTGTTGCAAAAATAATTTCTATTGAGCAGTACACGATTGTTTTTCAAATCTCTTTTCATCAATCGCTGAATCTTATTTCACGCTGGTTCACTCACTGTGTTGTCTTTGAGACGTTAGGTTTGAGAACAAACGGCTAGAGTAAATTAAACCCTCGTCAAGGAAATTCTTCGAATTATACATGATCACGTGCGAGACTTGTAATGATCAACGGGAACCATGGGCCGTGTACCTCAATTCAACAAAAGTGATCAAAGACACCCTTGTGCACTTTATTGCTAACTGTTTTATGCAGGTACACCCCGACCTTTGCAGCTGATCAGAATGAAGCGGTCAATCCATAGCCGCACGCTCACACAACACATTTATATCTAAAGAAATCATGATTAGTGCATCAATGACTCTGATGTTTTCACTCCATGCTTCTGCTACGCCGTTGCCAATATCATGAATCAACGAAAGCTTCCGCTACTCTGATGAGAAGAAATCATGATCCAGAATGTGAGCATGTCGGTCCAAATGTCACAACATTACATAATACCAACCCCACAATGGATGAGTCAAAGATTAATATGGATGATGATCTCAAAAGCTGACTCAAAACTCAGTATCACGCGTGGATCGCTTAAAGACCTCCACTCGGATTATTCCAAAAATGCAAAATGAAGAATCAAAGACTACGAGCTTCAGAACAAAGAACATGAATAAGAATTCAAGAACTATCTCAATGATATATCTGTTTGTATTCTATGTAATTTTAATGTGTGTTTGAGGTGACCTCCCTTAGGGGAGATTGTTAGGATTTGGAAAATACAGTAGTTAAAGTGTCGGTCACCTCAAGTATATGTATTCATTAGAAAGCTCGTAGTCGTAGTTATTTGATGTTAAGTAGTATTTAGTTAAGTAACATTGTGGAGGACGGACGGGTCTTTACCCACTGTATGCCTGATCCACGCCCGTCAGTGTATGCTTTATTGTAAGACTATAAATACTCTCTACCTCCCAAGGTAGAGAGTTGGAGCTCATAATAAGATTTTTCTTTCTCTCACTAAAGTTCCCAAAACTCTAACTTTCTCTCTCTAAAACTCATCTTATACGCCTCTTTGTTTATGGTTTGATGTGTATGTGAAATCCAATATGTTACAAACACCAAAACCTCTTTTGTAAATATTTTTCAAAAACAAAATACAAAATTATAAAATCTGATAAAACAACAAAAATATTCTTCTATCTATATTTCTTTTAACATGGCAAGTACAAATCTTCCGTCAACACTCTAATCTTTCAAAATTCATTATTTTTTCGATCAAGTGTTGAGGGGGAGAAAGCAAATACTTTTCGGTTTCATAAAACCTTGTACTTGCATGTTACCTCATCCCGGTTGTTTCCTTATTAATGGTGGTCACATTTCGTTTATCACACCTCGGACTAAAATGCATAAAATTTCATTATTTCTTAAGTCGAGTGGGAGTGTCGTCAAGTTTCTTTACAAATATCCTTCGTTTGGTAACCAAAATAGAAGTTATGGGCATGGGACGTAAATGGTAAAGGTGGAGGGACTAATTGTGTCAAAATTTCAAAGTATTTTTAACAAAATACTCCACCTAAACTCATTAACTCTTCACATTTATTTCACACCTAACATATCCTACGCATAAGATTCATCCTGCAAACTGTTTGATCATAAATTTGTAAGTGATTAAACGCTTCTGGAATAATCTAAACATGGGTTTTGAATGAATTTGTAAACCAACGGTTAGATTTTCGTCTAGAAGTGATTTTGTGTTCTACGCATAAGCGTATGAACACACAATCAAGTCTGAGTGTTTGTGGTTGAAATGGTAGTGTCAAAACATTTGTATAATTTCTATGATACCATTTTTATCACAGTAACATGAATTGATTGAATTTGTAAATTAGGGTTTATGCGTAAGTTTGGGGTTTTTCAAATGTGAATGTTTTTGGATAAAAAAGATAGTTGAGTGATGTTGTTTACAAGTTGAATTGACCATATCCAAGCTTAGAACTTACCCAGAAACACTAATTGCATGAAAATTGAAAATTAGGGTTTATGCTCATAAGAATTTGGGTAATTTGTGATTCGCTTAGTTTTTTATGTTAAAACTTGGATAAATCAACTCATAAGGCTTCTTAGACATCCCAGAAAAACTTTGGTGTAATTCCTATGGCTAGAACTCTTACACGTAGGAATTGAATATTAGAGTTTAACGCCTACGCGTAACCCAGTTTCTACGCATAACTGCTTGAAAGTGTTGTCATGATTATAACTGAGAAGGAATGTAGATAGATGATAATATTAGTGTTATGATGAATTTATTTCAGGTTTCTACGCGTGAATAACTCAGAATCAAGTTTACTTGAACATCTACGCATAAGGATCACCTTACGCGTAGAATGTTATCGTAGTAATCTTACGCTGTAAAACCTTTACGATAAGGTTGTACAATGGGGACTACGCCAGATCCTGTGAAGGATATGCGTAAAACAGAATATCTACGCGATAAGGTTCACTCTACGAGTAAGCCTTACGCTAAGGTTCCATATACGCTTACTGCGTAGTTTTTACGCCTAAAGCCCCTTTCCTACTGCAATATTTTTACGCCAAAAGTCAAGAACCCTACGCATAAGCTTACGCTTTACGCTACATAATCACTCCTGTTTATGCATAAGCTTGCAAAATCTATGCTTGAGCCTAGTTTTAACCAAAATTATGAATTGTTACGGCGCAAACTTGTAAATAAATAAATCATAACGCCACAAAACCAAAATGTCACTAATAAGCTTAAATGTTTAATAAGTTGTGAAAAAAAATAAGTGAAACTTTGACTTTAAAACTCAAAGTTAATCAACTCACGAAACTTATCACGACGTCTTTGGACTATCAGACTAACAAGTGACATTGGACTCGTAACAATCATCGACATATCACATTCAATAAATAGACAATAAAATCAACTGTTGACTAACGTGATGTCTTTCGATATGTTGGTTCTTTTGGTTAAATATCTTTCAGATCACGACATGGACGCTCAAATGCAGAATGTTGGAATCACTCCTAATCTAGAATTCAAGTGTTAGTAATTAATATGTAATAGTTAGCTTAATATGGCTTTTATGTTAGTAATCATGCCAAGGCTTATGTAGAAAGCCCATGAGCCTTGGCCCAAGTCCAATAAGGAAAGGAAGGGACTAGGAGTGTTGCCCTAGATCCCTCTCCTATAAATACCTTTGTATTTCCCTCACTTGAGGGTTGGTTGTTCAATTCATTTCACTTGCTACGCTTAACTCTTCTTTCATTCATACGCATAGTGTTTGTATTGTTCATCCGATCACTTCTCTTTCTATTTCTTCTATTTGATGCTTGTGTTACTAATATGGTGACCTAACAGTGGTATCAATCGCCAAATAGTTGGGTGAACGTATTGTTTTTTAAGTAATTTTTGGTCTTACGCGTAAAGCATACGATTCCAAACTTGGTCACGCTTAAAAACTCATTTTTTACACTTTTCAATCCAAGATTCTTGTCCTTTCAACTTTTTAAGGTGTTAAAATATCTGTTTTTGGCAAAAAGTTTCAAACTTTACGTGTGGATCATTGTTTTTTAAGCTTGGTTTTTATGGGATACGTTCTACGCGTAACGGTTTTTAGCTTTGGATCATCAAGTTTCACACTTTGAGTTATTTTGGTGATATTGAAGCTATTTCATCACAAAAATCGGTTTAAAATCATTTGGCGTAAATTCAATTTTGGCTTATTTCTACGCAGTAACTAAACCCTAAAGTTACGTAACTCATCCTTGGTTTGATCTTCAATTTCAGGATTACCGTGTTTTCTTTCTTGGATAAGCCTGAAAACACTTCGACTTTGGATATCTTTTGCAACCGTGATAGTGTAAAAGATCTTTGGGCAAAACCCTAATTTTACGCGATAAGCTTAAGCTTATGCGTAGAACTCTTTACGCATAAGATTATTCTTACGCATAAGCCTTGTCTTACGCATAAGCTAATCCTACGCCTAAGTTTTCTACCTAACTTTCTGCTTTTACGCAGAACCTTAGTGTTTCTCATATCTTACGCGTAAGCTAATCCTACGCTTAACTATTGTCTTACGCGTAAGTTTAGTGTTTTTACGCCTAAGTGTTACCCTTGCCTTTACGTGATTTCTACTTCAAGGATACTTCACCAACATCGCTTCATTCGACTACAAAGATCCATTTAACAACACAAGTTTTCAACATGTCACAACCACCATACTCTAGCTATTTTCCTTACACTTATAATCAACAACAACAACAACAACAACTAAGTCCACAACATCAACAATTTAATCATCAACAACAATTTAATCAACAACATACTCCACAACTTGGAGTAATTCCACAACCACAAATGGTTCAACCACCACCTAGTCTTCAAGTACAACCTTACACAAACTTCTACAATCAACATCCATCCAGGAATACTATGAAGGAACCGACATGGTTTGGCAAGATGTGTGAAGCCTTAAGTAGCCAACAATCAATTTATGAAGCTGGCTCACTTGATAGACCTCCAATGCTCACTCCCGGAAATTATGATCAATGGGTGATAAGGTTCTCTAGGTTTTGTGATCTAAAGAAGCCACATGGAAATTTCTTAATGAAGGTCATTATGGAAGGTCCATTTCAGATGCCTATCGTTGTTACACCGCAGATCCTAATGCCAATCCACCAAGAGATGTTGTCACCAACATTGCAACCGCTCTCGCACTCACAGTGATGAACTTCTACATTTTGAAGCCGATGAACTAGCAATGCAATACATCCTTTTGGGATTACCCAATCCAATCCTTCGAAGTGTTGATGCTCAAAAGACTGCAAAAGCAATGTGGAAACATATTCATCTTCTTATGGAAGGCACAAGACTCAATCAGAAGACATGGAATCCAAAATCTACTTGGCTTATGAACACTTCATGATTGAACCAGAGAGACATTAGAGTCATATCATCATCGCTTTTCAGACATCATCAATGATTTGGACAAACACAATATCATCATGCCACTAATTGTCAGTCAACACTAAGTTCCTAAGTAGTCTTGGTCCCGAATGAGAAGTATGTCATTTTTCTCCATTAAGCTAAGAATCTTCATCATGCTACATACGGATTGTTGTACGACTATTTGAAGCCTCACCAAAATGAAGTTGACAAAGAAAGGGCTATCCGTGGACTCCCGCTCTACATCACTTTCCGACAATCAACAACTTGCTTTGTGGGCTCAAACTAGTGTTCCTCCTCAACACCCGCTCCTCAACCCGCCTCAACCAATCAAACAATTACACCATATAATCCGCACAAAGAACAATCTCAAGAAACTCAATTGGTTCCATACAACAACAACACCGATCAAGCACTTTATAGTGAATCAAATGAGGATATTGAAGCTTTTGATGCCCGCAGCAAGGATTTGTCATGATTGCTAGAGCCTTCGGCCGATATTCCAACAAATCCAACAATCGATTCGCTCTCATCCAACACAAGGAATTAGGCTGTGGTTAACAATGGAAGAGTGGAAGTTCAGAATCGTGGTAATGTTCGTCAGATAGGAGGTGGACAAGGGTTTAATGCTATGGGAAGGAATAACATGAGTGCTCCGCAACAACAAAGGGCTCAAGTGGTTGAACAGGGAAATGCTCAGAATGGGGTTAATGGTATTCGTTGTTATAACTGTAATGAGAAAGGTCATCCGCTAATGCATGCCCTAAGCCGAGGACAAGAGGCGTCTTATTTCAAAGAGGCTTTGCTCTTGGCTCTCAAGGATGAAGCTGGTGGAACTCTTACCAACACGGAACAAAGCTTTATGGCGATGCAGATTCGATGATGATATGGAGGACTTGCATGCCAATGCAGGAGTGATTTTGATGGCACAAATGCAAGCACTACACATGAGTTACACAGCCCAGTAGTATGACACCGATGGCTTGTCTCTCAAGTACCGAACAAACCATATTCATCATGATCTAATATCTCACCAACATCTCATCCGGCGAGGCTCGAATGTTCAAAATGAGTCATCTACATCTCATTCCGACGATTCTCAATTAGACCCCGTAGTTACATTTGATGATCAAGATGATCTTATGGTTACCTTTGATACTCAAATTGACTCCGTGGTTATACTTGAGGATCTACATAGTGATCATGTTGTGACTCACGCTGAACACGATGAACTTGTTGCCTAGTCCAAATATTGATCTCTTACTTAAAGACCAACAACTCAATGGATGAATGTTATGCATTAAATCAAATTACACAAAAAATGCACCGTTAACCTGTGGACATTGAATGCTTAAAACGGCAACTCAATTTTTTCAAAACTCAAGAAAACCATGAAAAAGGTTTTGAAGCCGCTTTTGCTAAATCACATCAAAACAAAAAATATTTGGAACGACAGATTCGTGATCTAGCCGATCCAAGAATGCTTTGTTGTCTCAAATAGAACAACTGAAACATGAACATAAACAACAAATTAACGCTCTTACTTTGGAAATTCAAAAAGCCAAGGCCGAAGTTGTTAACTTGTCAAAAACAGCTTCTCGAGTACAAAAAGCATTCCACTAAACTAATAGATAACTATCTTGAAGAAATTGTTGACTTACAAAACAAAATCAAAGAGTTTTCAAATGTTGTTTATAAACATGGTGAATCAATCACAACGATTCAAAAGTTTAATTTCAAACCAAATCCAAATGGATATGGACCAAATCTTGTTGATTACAAACCTAAGTTTTCACAATGAGCATTCAAACCAAATCAAGTTTACAGGCAATATAGAATTGATAATTCAATTATGACTGTTGTTGAATATAATCGCATGGAGGAATTAGATGCTGATGACTAGATTCGGTCAAAAATGGAGAATGTCGTTTATAACAAACCATTTAACTATTCAAAAGCCGTAACTTTTGTCACACAACAAGATACTTCTAACAAACCTTTGGTTATCACACCAGCTTCTGAAGTTAGTCCCCAACACAATGGTGCACAAATTAATGGTCCTTTACCTTCACTTAGTGAAGTAAAAACTAAAGCCGAAAGTTGTCGCGTTATCAAATATTTTGACACTTTCTTAACTGACCTCAAAATTTGGAACGGAGATTGAATTTCATTCTGAAATAAAAGTTCAACATTTTCAATCGCCAATGGCGCGAGAACATAGAGATATTCTTCATAAAAGAATTTTACCCCATGTCAAAAATTTGAAAATTGTGCACTATATTGGGAAAGGGATTTTCACAAGGAACTTGGTCTCATGAAAACAGCTTTCGAGAAAACGTAAACATCGATTTCAAATACTAAACGTATAAAGAAACTGTTGAGAAAAGATGTTGATCGACTCTTGAAAGATGTTATCTGTGCCGATATCAACAATCTTGTGTTATTACAATGCTGCATATGCATCCGATCATATCTCTCACGATTCGCTGATTCGTTGATATTGTTGTGAATACTCGATGTGCATCGATCGAAGTCTATTAAAAGTTGAAAACGAACGATCGTTAAACGAAGCTTTCAAGTTCAAAACGCCGCCTTCAATGGTGTCAAAAAGATTGTCAAAATCGTGAACTTGCTTTGCAAAACAAAATCAATCAGTTGCAATCCAAAACGCTTAATCCAAAAATTGAGCAACCGATGATCAAAACGCCGCCTTTGAAATGTCAAATCTCAAAATATGAACAAGAACTTGTAAAAGTGAAAAAGGAATATGGTGTCATATTTGATTTACTCAAATAGACTCGTGATGAAGCATCAAACGAACTTGATCATTATCTTGCACACACTAAATAAGTCATGAATTTTGCCGAAATCTTCGCTCAAAATCAAGATTTGGTGCACACTATCATTAAGTTAAGGGAAATGTTAGGAAAGTATGAACAAGTTCATCCTAGCATCATTAAGAAAATTGCACCGTAACCCTTAGCAAACGGAACCTGAATGCCTACCGATAAACCACAAGATACTAATGTGCTTCCTCTACTGAAATAGAATAGTTGCCTCTTTTCCAAACGCCCCGATTTCACGCCTCTAGGAGCAATACAAGGAAGAATAAGAAGTTGCACCTAAGAAAAGAACAATAAAGAATGTCAAGTAGAAGAACACCCTAGGACTTTGAATAAGACTCACGTTGCACCCACTTTAGATATTGCGCCGCTCCCGACAAATGTAATGGAAAAGTGTTGTAACTAATGCTAAACCTTTAAGTACTTTTGATATTCACCGATGCTTCTTGTGTTATTTGTCGAAAAGTATGCTTTCGATTGTCATGACAAATGTGTTGCTAGAGCTATCTTGTCTCATTTACGGAATCCTAAGACCCGGAATACCTCTAGGCCCACTAATCTTTCTAAGTCCGTGCTTGGTAAACCGCCCTCTTTAGATTCTAAGAAACGCATTGATGTCCCTCAGAAGCTCCAGCCTCACCTCCAAGGAATGTAGTACCACCTAGTGCATTCACTAAGACTAAAGCTAAGACTAGTTGGAGATGGCATAAATGGATACATAATACACTAGGATTTAAATGGATACCTAAAATCATTGATGTGTGTATTTCTAACATAATTGCTTCGAAACCCTCTAACTCTTCGGTTCCACATCTACTTCTATTCCATCTGTGTCGTCTGTGTGTAATGCAGGTGATATAGATCATCCTTTTGATTGTTGATAGCGGATGTTCCCGACACATGACAGACAATCTCAAACTGTTATCAAACTTTGTTTCAAAGTTTATTGGCACCGTCGATTCGGGAATGATCACTTCAGCCTATCATGGGCTACGGAGATTATATCAATGGCAATATCGAAATTAAAGTGGTTTATTATGTGGAAGGCCTCGGTCACAATATTTTTCAGCTTGGTCAATTCGTGATGGAGATTTGGAAGTTGCTTTACGGGAGAAAACTTGTTTCATTCGTGATCTACATGGAAACGATCTTATGTCCGCTCTCGCAATTTAGTCTCAGACACAATCTCAATGCAAGACATGGTTGCTTCATCTCCCATTTGTCTACTCTAAAAGGCTACATCTACAAAATCTTGGCTATGGCACCGCCGCTCTCACATCTAAACTTTTCAAACCATCACCAACCTTGCTCGACACAAACTTGTTGAAGGTCTCCCGAGATTTTGGTATTCTAAAGATCACCTCGCCATTGTGAACAAGGAAAAGCACTCGTGCTCATTTTTCTTCAAAGGTGGAACACGTCTCAAAGATGTGCTTCATCTTCTTCACATGGATTTGTGTGGCCCGATGCGCGTGCAGACGATTAATGGCAAACGCTACATATTGGTAATTGTTGATGACTATTCAAGATGGACTTGGGTTTATTTTCTTCGAAGTAAAGATCAAGCTCCACGATGATCATCACCTTTCTCACGAAAATTCAAATTCAAATTCCGAACAATCGCGTCGACAAATTCCAAAAGACAAAGGGACTGAATTTGTGAATCAAACTCTTCGGGAATATTATGAGAAAGTGGAATTGAGCATCAAACATCCATTGCACGTACCCCAGAACAAAACGGAGTTGTTGAAAGATGAAACCATACGTTAGTGGAAGCCGCCGAATGATGTTAATCAATGCTAAACTTCCAGATTACTTGTGGGCCTAAGTCGCTCTTCTAACCGCATGCTACACTCAAAACCGCTCAATGATTACAAAACGCCATAACAAAACACCTTTTGAGCTTATCCATAACAAAAAACCGAACCTCAAACACTTTCATGTATTTGGATCCCTTTGCTACCCAAATAATGATCGTGATGACTTTGGAAAGCTCAAAGCCAAAGCTGACATTGGAGTCTTTATTGGATACCGTGAGAACTCTAAAGGTTACCGGATCCGAATCGCCGTGACAAAGCAGGTTATGGAAACGATTCATGCTAATTTTGATGAGCTTATCGAAATGGCTTCGAGCATAACAACTTGGAACACGGTCATAACCGCTTAAACTTCCTCACACCCCATCATCAACTGATACAAGCCCCGCAAATTCTTACTGCCAACAAATGGAAAGTTATTTGCTCCGCTTGTTTAGTGATGACATTGATGAACGTTCCGTGTGTATCCATGTTTCACGCGACAACCCGATCATATTCCAATACCGATACACTAGCTACAACAACTACGGTTGAAGAAGCACCACCAGCTTGACTCTACAACAACAACCTGAACAAACCGCGATCCAACGCCAACCACCGATGATCCCGATGCGCATCCAACAATAAATTGAACAAACCTTTAACCCGCTTGCTAATGAAATCGCCAGACTCGATGTTATGCGGAATCATCACAAGCCATTTGAATCCTCAAAATCTGCACAATGTATACCAACATCAACCTCTACACATCGTTGGACAAAAGACCATCCTCTTGAAAACATAATTGGCAACCCAATCAACCGCCGAATAAGACAACGCCTTTCACACGACGTGAACATTGCATTTATGCTCTAACCGTCGCCAATATGAGCCTAAAACATTAAAGACGCAATGACAAAAGACAACCGGATTGAATCCATGCAAGAAGAACTCAACCAATTCAAACGTCTTGAAGTATGGGAACTGGTTGAAAGACCAACAGGGTCTACGTCATTGGTCTCAAATGGATTTGGAAGAACAAATTGATGTCGGGGAACGTAATCGTAAAACAAGTCACGCCCCGTGGCTAAGGGTTATAGACGTGAAGAGGGTATTGACTTTGAAGAATCATTCGCCCGCTGCACGCCTTGAGGTCGTTCGATCTTTTCGCGCTCGGGCGCTCATATGAATATAACGTCTTCGATGGACGCAAAACCGCTCAATGGTCAACCGAAGAAACGGTGTATGTCACCGAAGGATTCGTTGATCCCGCAGTTCCCTAACCATGTCTACAAACCAACAAAGCTCAGACGGACTCAAACAAGCTCCTCGGGCATGGTACGATAAGTTATCATCCTTTCTCATTGCCAATAATTTTACCAAAGGTTCGGTCGACCCAACTCTTTTCATACAATATCACGAGGCACATATCTTAATTTTTCAAATTTACGTGGATGACATCATTTTTGGGTCAACACATAAAAAGTACTCAATCGCTTTGCAAAACTAATGAAGAAACATTTTGAAATGTCCATGATGGGTGAACTTACATTCTTTCTAGGACTGCAAGTTCATCAATCACCCCGAGGTATTTTCTTGAGTCACCCAAATATGCCCTTGAAATTTTAACAAATTTGGAATGCAAAACTGCGGACACCTATGCCACACCAATGGCTCATACCAAGAAGTTAGACGCCGATTTACATGGGAAATTGGTGGACCCTACCAAATACCGAAGTATTATTGAGTCTCTCATGTATCTAATGTACCAGCGCACTGATATTGTTTTTGCCGATATCTCTGCTCCCGCTATCGGCCGAGACCAATGAAACCCACCTCTCGAGGCTAAAAGAATCCTCATACATCAAGGGAACCATTAATTTGGGGATCCGTATCCGAAGGATTCGGTTTTGAACTAATAGCTTTTTAGACGCCGATCACGCAGATGCTTAGATTCACGAAAAGTACTTCGTGAGCATTACAATTTCTTGGTGATTAACTGGTGTCATGGCAATCGAAGAAGCAGGATTGTACATCGCCGCTCCTCAACAAGCGTAATATGTAGCCATGTCGGCCTGTTGTGCTCAAGTCATTTGGATGAGAACACAACTCAAGGACTATGGTTACGTGATTTGACGTAATCCCATGTACCGCGACAATCGGAGTGCTATTGCGATCTCGTGCAACTCAGTTCAACATTCAAAATCAAAGCACATCAATCTTCGATATCATTTCATCAAGGACCACGGAATGGTATTGTTGAATTATACTTTGGGTACGAATACCACTAGCGTGATCTTCTCACCAAAGCCTTAGCTCCTGCTAGGTTTAATGAGTTGGTCCACCGATTGGTATGCGGTGTTTGACTCAAGAGGAACTGGATGAACTCTTAAAAAACATTCTTAAAACCAACCAAACACCAAACCCTTTTGTAAATATTTTTCAAAACAAAATACAAAATTATAAAATCAGATAAAACAACAAAAATATTCTTCTATCTATATTTCTCTTAAGGGTTATGGTACAAAAAAGTTACTAAAGTTTCCTAAAAATTTGTCCTAAGTTACTATAGTATCATTTTGTTCACTTAGGTTCAATAACTTTTGAAGCATACACTTCATGAGTTCTTGTTAAGTATCCCTAATGTATATTTTTATAAGTTCAAGAACTCGACAGTGAACAAAGTTTCAAAATTTAGTAACTCAACGATATATTTATAAGTTTAGTAACTTGAGTGAACAAAGTTTTAAAGTTCAAGAACTTAGTGAACAAAATGAAACTATAGTAACTTAGGACAAATTTTTGGAAAACTTTAGTAACTATTTCATACCATAACCCTTCTCTTAACATGTCAAGTACAAATCTTCTGTCAACACTAAAATCTTTCAAAATTCATTATTTTTTCGATCAAGTGTTGAGGGGGAGAAAACAAATATTTTTCTGTTTCATAAAACCTTGTACTTGCATGTTATTTTATCCCGGTTGTTTCTTTAATAATGGTGGTCACATTTCTGGTTTACTGACACTCCTCGGACTAAAATTTATAAACTTTCATTATTTCTTAAGTCGAGGGGGAGTGTTGTCAATTTTTCTTTCCAAAATATCATTCGTTTGGTAACGAAAATGGAAGTTAAAGGCATTGGATGTAAATGGCAAAGTAGAGGGACCGAAAGTGTCAAAATGTCAAAGTGTTTTTAACAAAACTCTCCACCTAACTCATTTATTCACATTTATTACCCAAACCTAACTAAATCCTACGCATAATAATCAACGCTCAAATCCGAAGTTCTTGATCATCAATTTGTAAGTGGTTTTACAATCTTCAAGTGTTTACAAACAATGGTTTTGAATCTTTCATAAATCCAACGGTTAAAACGTGAGATTGATTGATTTTTGTGTTCTACGCATAAGCCGCTTATGAACACGTAATCGAGTTTGAGTGTTTTTGGTTGAAATGGTTATGTCAAAATGTTTATTTAATCTCTATGATTCCATTTTTATCATCAATACTCACCCAGAAATACGAATGGTTTGATTTTGAATATTAGGGTTCATGCGTTACTTTGGGGGTTTTCAAATATGAACGTTTTTGGTTAAAAAGATTGTTGTGTGATGTTGTATTCATGATAAATTGATCATATCCATGTTTAGAATCAACCCAGAAACACTAATTGCTACTTAATTAGAAATTAGGGTTTATGTTCTTGATATTTGGGTATTTTCGATTCGTTAAAAGTTTGATGTTAAAACGCGGGACGTAACAACTCACTTGGCTTCTTAGAATTACCTGTAACAGTTTTGTGCATTTCCTATGGCTAGAATTCTTAGTCGTAATTCCTAGGGTTTAGGCATACGCTTAAGACTTCCTACGCCAGAATCGCTTGATGAGTATTCATGATTTGCTCAAAAATAACTGAATGTATGTGTTAATATTGGTGCTATGATGCAATTATTTAAGGTTTATTACGCGTGAAAATTCGTAATCAATGGTATTTGCCATCTACGCATAAGGATCACCTTACGCGTAGCATGTTATGCGTAAGAGTAATCTTACGCAAAGTTTACGTAAGGTTCTACATATGGGACTACGCTAAGATCCTCGTGAAGGATATGCGTAAACAAAGGACCTCTCACGATAAGGTCGACTTTACGAGTAAGCCTTACGCCGTAAGGTTCCATATATACGCCACGCATAAGCTCTACGCATAAGGTCCTCTTTTCCTACGCTGAACATTTCTTACGCCAGAAGTCAAGAACCCACGATAAGCTTACATTTACGATATAATCACTCGCTTACGATAAGCTTGCCATATCTACTTCTAAGCCTAGTTTAATCTTAATTATGAATTGTTACGCGTGTAAACTTGTAAATAAATAAATCATAACGCCACGAAACCAATAATGTCACTATAAGCTTAAATGTTTAACAAAGTTGTGAATAATAAGTGAAAACATGGACTTTAAAACTTAAAGTTAATCAACTCATGAAACGTATCACGATGTCATTGGACTTTTGGACAAACAAGTGACATTGGACTCGTAACAATCATCGACATATCACATTCAATAATTAGACAATAAAACCATCTGTTGACTAATATAATGTCTTTCGATATGTTGGTT
>OU343216.1:106328734-106367204 GCA_910596185.1 Chrysanthemum makinoi | reverse complement strand
CTCCAAGGAACCATTAACATGGGTATTTGTATCTCAAGGATACTGTATGTCACTAAGCCCTATGCATGCCGATCATGCAGGATGTCAAGATACACGCCAAGACGCCTGGAGGTGCTCAATTTTGGGTGATAAGCTTGTGAGCTGGTCTTCAAAGAAGCAAATGAGTACTTCTATTTCTAGAGAGGTGACATAGCCATGTCATCTGTTGTGCTCAAATCCTATGGATGAGATCCCAATTATTCACTATGGCTTTGAATGCAAAAAATCCTCTGCATCATGTGATAATAAAGGGCTATTCTCTCTCTCTCATTCAACAACGTCAACACTCAAGAGCAAAACACATCGACATTCGACATCATTTCATCAGGGAGCAAGTAGAAAAGGGTGTGGTGGAACTTTATTTTGTGAGGTCTGAATACCAGTTAGTAGACATCTTCACCAAAGCCCTTCCTAAAGAACATTTTTAGTTTATCCTTCCACGACTTGGTCTTAAGAGCCTACAACCGGAAACACTCAAACGCCTTCAAGAAGAAGAAGAGGAGTAAAAGGTTTTCCTTCATCTATCTCTTTGTATATATTTATTCAAAAACCAAAATACAAAATTATAAAACCAACAAAAAGAAAAGAGAAAAATATAAAACTTTCAAAAATCCATAAAAATTACAAAATCTTGAAGAATTCCAAAAATATTGTTATTTTGTCATTTTTTTATTCAATATCATCTAAGGATTTTGTGTTGTCATTCAAAGAATGTCACGGGTCTTTAGATGTTCTTCGAATGTACATAGTTTTGTTTTTAAAAAAATAAATAAATAAAAAATAAAATGAGGCGGAGAAAAAATGGTGGTTTATTGTCATTTCAAAAGAACCGTTTTAAAAGTAAGAACAGAGCCATGCTTTATCTTATTTTTCAAATCTCATGTTCGATTCTTAAACAAGTGTTTGTTTAAAAAGACAAATGTTTCCGTTAATATTTTTTCGTCTAATGATTCTTCAAAATATTTGCCATCTAATGAAAAACTAATTTGCTTTGAAAATACCTCGCATCTTATTATTGTAAGACATTTGTGCTTATCATCTGTCAAAATCTATATCTCTCAATCAACAACTTGTGTCATTGATTGAGGGGGAGAATGATTTATTAATTAAAAATGTTATTTTGAAAGGTCATTTTTCAAACAATTGGCACTTAAATGAGCAAGGCTTTCAAAAAATTAAAACCTTTGCTAATATTATGTTTTCAAAAGACAATCTTGCATGTTTAATCAATGGAGTTTAAAGTCAGAAAATGATCCTTTTCAGGTAAAAGTTTTTTAAAAAGCAAAGTCACTATTCTCCTCAAAAAGCTTTCAAAATTGAATTTTAATCAATAGAGATCACAACTTTCAAAGAAGAAAATGTGATCTGGGGAGAATTTGTGATTTAAATTGGATTTAAACTGATATTGATAACATGGTTTTATAGGATGTACAGCTCTCCTTCCCACATGTGCCAAACGATTTCAAATTTTTCAAGTAACATGTTGAGGGGGGAGCATCTATCTTAAACCACAAAGACTAAACGTAATCAATTTATTTCAATGTGTCTTTTTTCTAATATGTGCAAAACATCTTTCAAATTTATATGCACATATTGAGGGGGAGCAACTATTTTGAAAACCACATTCTTTAAATAACTACTCTTAGATGCAAGCCAACCCTCAAAGATGAAAATTATTTCAATTATAAAATGATGCTTGATGCACATGTTGAGGGGAAGCTCTTGTTCTAAAAATATCAAAAACAATTCAGGTAAAAATGCTTTGATAATATATCACAAGTATCGGTTTGTTTTAAAATGGTTTTCAATTGGTTCCAATGGAAGATGAACAATACCAAATAGACCGAACAACTTTACTTTATGTATGGTGATATAAGGATGATAAGGTTAGGTATTTGTTTCCATGATCCGCCATAACCGAGGGATCTACCAGGACAATCCACTAGATAGTGTAGAAGTCCTTAGGTATGATGAAGAAAGGAGAAAAAATGAGATATGGGAAGAAGTGGACTGAGACAGAGCTAGTACGGAATAAACCCAACAAGGTTCTAGTATGAAGTCTCGTAAGCACTTGAAGGGTTGAAGAATGAAAAAGAATTGAATGTGAAAAGGGTGAAAATAAATAGCCATCCAATAATTCAACCTTAGGCGAGCATGGTTCAATTCATATGCTAATGTGATTACTAAGGTAACACGGTATTGAAGACAAGACGTCATGGACCCGGTGGACGACCGAATACATCTTCCCAAACCACAAGTTTCTCTTAAAAGGACTTGTTTCATTCTCACGGGAACCCACATTATTCTATCAACTTCTCTTAGAGTTTGTTGATATTGAAGAAGGATACCCTCTCCCTAGTCTCCAGCATAGGAACCAAAATTATGCACAATGAGTCTAGAGCCACGACATCATCAATAAATCTCATTAGGACACTTTCAATGAAGACTCTCTGTTTCACACAATGTTGAAAGAGAGATTATATCTTATGAGTCCTACGCATTATCCTTGTGGTATTGCAGAACATCCGAAAGTGATATGAAATCATATCACAATGAAGATGGAAAGCCTTCTGGAGCCAACATCAAACAAGCTCCTGGTGGGTGACATGTAAGATCTATCCAATAGACCAACCATGTGACAACCTGAATGAAAACAATGGGGCATTCAATCTTTTGAGTCAATCTGGTTCAGTTATGGATTGACGGATACCTTTGAACCGGTCGTTGCTTAAAAATTCTTTTCTTTAGCACATCGATGTGTACTAATATTTTAAAATAAAGGTGTTTATGATTGATACTATTTTCATTAAAACCTTCGTGTATTGCAAAAACAATTTCTATTGAAATGCATACGTTGTTGTCTTTTCATATCTCTCTTTTCATCAATCAGTGAATAATAATTGGTTCAATCACCCGTTGTCTTCTTTGAGACGCTTCGGTTTGAGAACGCTTCAGAGTACCGCGAAACCCTACAAGGAAATTCTTCGAATTATACCGAATACAGTACTTGTACTGATCAACGGGGAACCGTGGGTCGTATATCTCAATTCAAAGAAAGTGATCAAAGACACTTTTGTGCACTTTATTGCTAACTGTTGTATGTAGGTACGCCCGACGTTTGTACCGGACGAATGAAGTGAAGGTAATCCATAGCCGCATGCTCACACTACACGTTTATCTCTAAAGAAATCATGATAAGTACTTCAACGACTCGATACTTCACTCCATGCTTCGCTTATGCGCTGCAAATATCATGATCAAGAAAAGCTTTCACACTTGACGATGAGAATATATCATGATCCAGAATGTGAGCATGTCGGTCCAAATGTCACAACATCACATAATACCAACGCCACAATGGAAGAGTTAGAGATTCATGTTAGCTGATGATCTAAATGTTGGCTCAAAACTCATCATCACGTGGATCAGTTAATGACCTCCAATTGAAACTATCCAAACATGCAGAACATGAAGAATCAATGACTACGTGCTACTGAGCAAAGATCTTAATCAATAATCCTAGAACAATCTAATGTAATATCTGTTTGTATTCATTATAATTTGAGGTGACCTCCCTTAGGGGGAGATTGTTAGGAATTAAAAAATTCAGTCGTTAAAGAGTCGGTCACCTCAAGTATTTGTATTCTATAGAAAGCTCGTAGTCGTAGTCATGTTATGTTAGTATGTATTATGTTAAGTAACACCGTGGAGGACGGACGGGTCTTAACCCACTTGTATGCCCGATCCACGGCCGTAGGTGGCTTATTTGTAAGATATAAATACCCTCTACCTCCCAAGGTAGAGGGTTGGAGCTTCAATACCATTTTTCTTTGTTTCACATAGTTCCCAACTCTCTTTTCTTTCTCTCTCTAGAACTTTCTCTCTCTAAACATACTTGAACGCCCCATTGTGATTATTGTTTAGTGTGTTTGTGAAATCCTATATCTAACATAACTGGTCCTCCTATAAGACATCTTCTAGTCTTACCTGAGCATTCCAAAGTAGCTTGCGACCCATGATTTACAAACCCATGCCCTTCTGAGCTCGATTTACATATCCTTGGAGTTACTTGATCTTTAGATTTCTAGAAACATTATCACTCTTGTGTTCTCCCTCAAATACTATTGGTATCTGAATGTATCACATATGGGGTTATACGCCTTGATGTCTTTCAAGACTCGAGGGAGACAGCCTATAAGATCATTTTGCACATTGGTTATCCGGTAGAAGTGCTTCTTTGATTCCACTATCGTTGGTAGGTTTGAATCAAAGTTACTCTTGTTACTACTTTGAACCTCCAACTTAGATGGATTGCATCAAAGCTTACATCTCCCTTTAAGCCTAAAGGTCTTTCAAGTACTTCATTCACTTCACCAGTTCCTCTTTAGGGGAACCCATAAAGTATGATCACTCTTTCGATCAAACCAGATAAATTGTTGTCATAGTTTGCAGTTATATTTGGGATTCCTCTAATTTTTGTCCAAAACTTTTTACACCAGCTTTTAAATTATAAGGTTCCAGATAAATTTAAATTTTACTAATATAAATGTTTCAAACCTAAAACATTAAAATTTAAAACAAACCATAAACGGTCATAAAGCAAATTTTAAATGAAATACATAAATTTAAATTGTTTTTAAAATCCTAAATCCCAAAATAGATGAACGCTCTCAGTCGTCATCTTCCGTAAACTTTCCAGCACTCTCCATCAACTGCTTTCATAGCTTCTAACCAGCGCTCGTCTTCACTTCTCATCTACATTGTATATTTCAACAAGTTAGATCCTGTCACTTTTGTAATGAAGTGAGAGAAAAAAATATTAGTTGTGTACTAACCTGAGGTCTTAGCAGTATTGTCCTTGTGCTTTTTAGCTGGATAAGTCCTTGATCAGTGCCCTTCTTTCCTACACTTAAAGCAAGAAAATCCCTTACAGGGTTTACCTCCCTTGAATACTGCATGGGAAGATTTGTCATTCTTCTTCCTACCGCCTCTTCTCCCATTCTACTTACTTTTTTACTTACCTTTGAACCCATACATCACAAGCACATCCTTCTAATTTTGCTCTAGACCCCTTTTGGCCGTCTTGAGCATGTTATGCAGTTCAGCTACGGTGCCACCCTCAACATTATTCATTTTTTAGTTAAGTATGAAGTGCTTATACTAATTGCTTAATGATTTCAAAATGAAATCAATAGCAAGACTAGGTGCAATTGCGTGACCTAGCCTTTTAAGTCGATTGATGAGCCCAATCATGTTGATTACATAGGCACTCAGCGGTGATCCCTCAACAATCTTGAAATTGATAATATTAACAATTGCATCGAACTTTTCAATTTGGGCCAACGTCTAGAAAGTAGTACGCAGCTGGTTGAGCAAATCAAATGCTCCAACGTCCATGTAGTTGAATTTGAGCTCTGGTGCCATGGTGGCCAGCATTAGATGACCAATGTCTACCAAGACATTCAAACACCTTTGGTGGGCGTTCCTGAATGCTAATAGGGCATTAGACGCGGTTGCTGGACTGATGGGATTCTCAAGGACATACCACTTTTGTTCATGTCGGAGTACAATATGAAAATTCCTCTCCTAATCATGAAAGTTAGGCCTAGTGAGTTTGTCCTTCTCAAGTACAGAGCAAAGTGACAAAGGGTTGTAATTGTTGTTGTTGTTTACCATTTATATTTTTAATGAAGATAACTTTAGTGAATTCAATCTTTTATCCTAATGGCTACTAGACCCTATGATTTCGCACATTACACTAGGATCTGGAAAAGGTCATTAAAAGGCACCACTTTAGGGCGTAACCTACCTTGTAAAGTTTTTTAGGTAGTTGTTTTACCTCACCAATTGCCTCCATGATACAACTCTTAGGGTTGAGATTCCACCACCATTTGGGTGTACTTAGTCTCATTTCATGCAACCTTGGTACGCTTATGATGAATACTAATGTGACTCTACCATAAGTGCCAGTGACTTTGCAATTCATTGATGTGACAACTCGTATTTTCAGGTCATATTTCAAAACATTATTCATGCTTCATCATTTATCATTTATTGTAAATTAAGTTTACGAGCATCAAATTCGCGTAACCTTAGTGGTTTAGCTGTGAATTCATGAACATATCATCAAGGGCATTTCATATAGACTAGGTTTAGTCTACATTTCATTAGCATCATTATCATCATATTAGTTCATGCATGGTTTTGCATTTTACCTTAAACGTTTATTTTCCTATTAAATAAACGCTATGCTAATCATTTATTTTGAATATTTGATCCAACAATTCCAAAAATATTCCTAATATATTTTTGTACTCATTTTAAGATTATAAAAATGATATTATTAATTTACCCGATGTTTTCAATTTATTTCGTATATAAATTTTTATGTTTATATAATTACTTACGGTTTTCGAAATTCAACCCGATAAATTATTATTTCACTAAATTTTATAAGAAATGTATTTTTATAAATTTTATGATCTCCATATATTTTATCTTGACCCGTTAAAATTTATTTTTAGCTAACGCTACCCTAAATGTTTCAATAAATATACAAGTTACTAATTATTATTGAATAACTACACTTTACTTATACATGTAAATACTTATCAAAAACAAAACTCATCCTTTCTTTTATCAAATGTCGACACCCAAGTGTGAGTCACTCAAATTTACTAAATATCTTCTAAGTCAACATATTATACTTTCATTTACACAATCACTTCATTATTCACAAAGATCAAAAACATATCTCTTTCTCTTCTCTTGCAAACCGGCCAACCAAGGGATCATAGAAGGGATCATCAAATATTTTTCTAGACAAGATTTTTACACACTAGTATCACTCTTGATTAAGGTTGTGAAATAAAAACCTTGGGTGATTAGGAAAATCCTTTGTTCTTATAACCTCATCAAGTTACTAGTAAGCATCCATATTCATGTTTATATTTCATATTCATTGTTATATTCATTTCATCATATTTGAGAAAACATGCAAGTCTCATGGATGTTTATACCACTTTTACATGTTTTTAAGAGTTATATATATATTTGTCATCCTATAATTACTCCTTGTTATTTATCACTTTGGTGATGTCTAGGAACCCATGACACCCTAAGAAGGTGTATGGTAGGATTAGAATAACTTCGAAGTTGTTTTGAATTGGTTAGAATAGGTTTGCTATGAGAAAAACTCATTTCGACAAGTCTAATTAAGGGTCTGTCCTTATTTTGAAATTCTGGAAATTTCGACAGTAAGCAAAATTTTTTGGGCTAGATATTTCGGAAATATACTTTAAAACGAAAACGTGGCCGCTTGAACGGGTTAAAACGGAGCTATAACGACAAAGTTATGCTATTTTGAAGTTTGACGACGAAAACTATTAATTCCAGAAAATTCAGCATGCTGTCTCGACTTTTTACGAGTCAAAATGAGTCTTAAGCGTTGTTAAATGTGTCGACTTATCAAAACTATATTAGTATATGTTATCACGATTCCGTAGATATAAAGAACGAGAAAAACGGACTTATAACGACTAAGTTATTCACATTTTAAAAAGTTGTCCTAACTTTATTATATAAGAAAAACTAGTATATTTTTATTAGACAAACTTTACGTCAACAAAGGACCATGTTGAGGGTCGTTTTTAACAATGACGAAGTACTTTTTATAAAGTGATGTATGCTAGTAAAAGTAAGTTCGCCAAGCATATTTTTCAAAATGTCAAACCGTTTGTCAAACGGAGTTGTAACGAATAAAATACGGTCACTTAAACTTTGCCGAAAACCATCCTTAAACTATATTTTGGACACAAGTACCATACTTTACCTATATTGTTCTCCGTGATCCAGACCTCTAGGATGAAAACTTAAACACTAAAACTTTGAGATAATGATACAAGCTTCCCAAAACCGTTGAGTTTGTTTCTTAACACTCGACGTACACCATTTTACGACTAGCTTTTCGAGGCCGTTTTGGTCACTTTCATGAAAATTTCAACAACATTATTTTACGACGAAAAGTTATAATTTCATAATAAATCACAAAATGATTATCGTAGGATATCATTTCAACGTAAAATATTGAGTAATTTAAAAATGGTCAAGACGTAAAAGATTATTTCTAATTTGAGAAATATTATTTTCAAAAATTCACAAGTGGTATAGATATCATCCCAATTGCATGCATAACATTACATCATAACTTATTATGTATCATATCATTCATAATAGGTCAAGTTTAGAGATTGACGCTACACTTCGGTGTATCCACTTTTGTCATTATAATCATTGCAACAGGTGAGTTTCATAGCCCCATTTTCAATCGTTTTAATGCTTTTATTAAACTCTTTGGGGGAGATACATGCTCATCAAATTTTATGACATTCATGATTATTTGCATACTATATGTTTATCTGAACTGAATGTTTAGTCATATTCTAAATCATTATCATGGAGCTAAAGGTCTTGGGATAATTATTGAGCTAAAGGTCTTGGGATAATTATTGAGCTAAATGTCTTGGGATAATTATTGAGCTAAAGGTCTTGGGATAATCATTGAGCTAAATGTCTTGGGATAATCATTGAACTAAATGTCTTGGTATAATTACGAACAAAAGGTCTTGGAATTATTTGAAACAACACTCATATGTGTTATATCAATTGAATATTGATAGATCTAGTAATGTGCCGTTATGTGAATTCATTTGACATCATGCATTTGAACATAAACTATACATATTTTGGCAATGGGTTGTAAACACACAGGTTGCAAGTTTTGTATGGGCGGAACTTGGAACTGAGTAAATTTGCAATGCCTTTCAAGATAAACGATTTTGAAAGGTTTTTCATTTCAACGAAAACTCTATGAACTCACTCAACCTTTGTGTTGACACTTTTTAGCATGTTTTATCTCGTGTATCTAAGGCATTCACTTCATGGCATGCATGTGGACTTATCATAGAGTCGCGGTGACGACGCGTCACACATGGGATTTATGCATTTTAAAACATCGTTTGGCTTGTAACAAATTTATTTCGCACAAAGTGATTTTCATTTGGGACCTACTTTGTAAACTCTGATTATTTTATTAAATCAGACGATGTATTTTCCAAACGACACTTTAGGTCGTTCATCTGTGAATCGCGTGATAATGACAGTCAATCCCGGAATTCCATTCACAAGAAAATGTAATTTGGGGTGTGACAGATTGGCATCGAGCTTCGATTATAGAGAACTAGGTTGCATCATTGACCCCAGACTATAACTACATCATTATAGCATCTCATCATTTCATCATAAGTGCATGTTCACTTTACATGCGGTTTATACGTACATTTTCGAGTTATTTACTTTCATTTCAAATCGATTGTCACATAGATGCCTTTAAATACCCATCCCATTATCATTTCCTCCTACTCCAATGTGGAGAATGCTTTGTCAATTCTTATCACAATTTTAACATCACGATTCATCACCGATAATTAATGCCGAGATAAACCTTTAAGTAGGGCAAAGTCACTTCACTTCTGATCACCACTAACATGTCGAGTTACACGTTATTCACACATTAAGTCACTAGACTATCATACATTTGAAGCACTTACGACACCTCATAACCCATCTTTTGGGAACCCGTCGATTATTTTGAAAAGTAACCTCAAACTTATCACTTCACATCACATCTCTTTAGAGAGCTTATTCTTAACATAGGACTTTGCTACGTCTCACCTTTCCTCTTATCTTGAAGAGTTATGGCACTGAAGAAAGCTGCACCGAAATGACACCAGTGCTATCCAAAGGTATATAGAGGATAGTATAGCCGAGGCACTAAGGAAAAAACGAGCAACGGTAGTCACAGCTCGAGGCCATGGCCGCTGTGAAGTTGCTAGACTTGCACGCTACGGGAGCCGCAGGAGGATCTGGAGTTCGAAATTGTACATACAAGGACTTTAAGAACCGTGATCCTACAAAGTTCAAAGGCACGTAGGAGCCACCGCTATGGTTCGATGGTTTGAGAAGATGGAGTCTGTGTTTCTTCTATGCAATTGCCCGGATGACTACAAGGTGAAGTTTGCCATCGTACACCTCTTAGATGGCGCAATGTCATGGTGGAATTCGTATGTGCAGCCTATTGGTATCGAAAATGCTTACAAGCTCACGTGGGATCAATTTAAGAGGTTGTTGAAAAAGAAGTATTGTCCACGCACGGAGGTGAAGAAATTAGAAACAGAATTTTATGAGTTAGTAACTGTTGGTTATGACATCGAGACCTACATTAGGAGGTTTCAAGAAATGGCTGCACTATGTCCATCAATGGTTTCGGACAATGAGAAAATATGGAAAATTTCATTGGAGGACTTTCACAATGTATTCAAGGAGATGTAACTTCTTCCGATCCACAAACAATTGAAGAAACTATCATGATAACTCAAAAACTCATGGCTCAAGTCGGGAAAGGGGAAAACATTATCAACAATAACCGTAACAACAACCACAACAACCAAACTAGCAACAACAAAAGGAAATGGAAAATGACCAGTGGAGGTTATGATAACGACAACCAAAACTGTAACACTAATCATCATCAACAACAGAATAGTGTACAAGAAACCGCAATGGTTTATGTTGTCTTGCATCAATATGGAGGTTAGGCCTGGAACCTACCCATTATGTAATCGATGCAAGTATCATCACTGGGTATTTTCCGCGGTGCTACAAGTGCCAAAACTAGGACACCATGCCGTGAATTGTAGAGGCAAGACCATAGTTGCATGTTACGAATGTGGGAGCAAGGACACTATCTAATCAATGTCCTCAAAACCAAGGTCAACAAGTTGAAGGTGCTAATGGGAATGCATACATATTAGAAGGAGGAGAAGCTCGTCATGGTCTCAACAATGCGGAAGAGCGAAGAAGTTCGGAAACTAACATCTTAATTTTCTTATGTACTATGTCGTACTAAGTTTATGTCTTCCATCGTATTCGGATCTTATGACTTAAGATGTACTACTTTTGATAAACCACTCGTTGTAATATATTCTCATTAAGCGCTTCTCTTTCCTTCGATTCATTATCACTTACAAGGTTAGATCTCAGAAACATCGAGTTATAACTAAAACCGAACGTCACATTATCGTTCCATAATTATACATAGCATAGCTAACTATGTCTAATTCGGATATCGTTCTTAATTATACATAGCCTAGCTAACTATGTCTAATTCTGGAGGGATCATGTTATGTTGGGAGAGTTATTTATAAGTCTTAGTGCAAGCAGGGTTTTCACATATTCATAAAAGTCAAAGTGTTATTCATGGTAGATTCATCCAATATTTTCTTTACAATGATGTTTACGCTTTAAATCATCGATAACCTTAACGACATCTCTTCATGTCTTCTCTCCTTGTTATTCAACACAAACTCAAAAATTCGATAGACTAACACGAATGAATTCGAGGACTGAATTCTTTTTGGTTGGGCTGAATGACAACTCGTATTTTCAGGTCATATTTCAAAACATTATTCATGCTTCATCATTTATCATTTATTGTAAATTAAGTTTACGAGCATCAAATTCGCGTAACCTTAGTGGTTTAGCTGTGAATTCATGAACATATCATCAAGGGCATTTCATATAGGACTAGTTTAGTCTACATTTCATTGGCATCATTATCATCATATTAGTTCATGCATGGTTTTGCATTTTACCTTAAACGTTTATTTTTCTATTAAATAAACGCTATCGCGTAATCATTTATTTTGAATATTTGATCCAACAATTCCAAAAATATTCCTAATATATTTTTGTACTCATTTTAAGACTATAAAAATGATATTATTAATTTACCCGATGTTTTCAATTTATTTCGTATATAAATTGTTATGTTTATATAATTACGACGGTTTTTCGTAAATTCAACCCGATAGTTATTATTTCACTCAAATTTTATAAGAAATGTATTTTTATAAATTTTATGATCTCAATATATTTTATCTTGACCCGTTAAAATTTATTTTTAGCTAACGCTACCTTAAATGTTTCAATAAATATACAAGTTACTAATTATTATTGAATAACTACACTTTACTTATACATGTAAATACTTATCAAAAACAAAACTCATCCTTTCTTTTTTTATCAAGAATGTCGACACCCAAGTGTGAGTCACCTCAAAATTTACTAAATATCTTCTAAGTCAACATATTATACTTTCATTTACACAATCACTTCATTATTCACAAAGATCAAAAACATATCTCTTTCTCTTCTCTTGCAAACCGGCCAACCAAGGGATCATAGAAGGGATCATCAAATATTTTTCTAGACAAGATTTTTACACACTAGTATCACTCTTGATTAAGGTTGTGAAATAAAAACCTTGGGTGATTAGGAAAATCCTTTGTTCTTATAACCTCATCAAGTTACTAGTAAGAATCCATATTCATGTTTATATTTCATATTCATTGTTATATTCATTTCATCATATTTGAGAAAACATGCAAGTCTCATGGATGTTTATACCACTTTTACATGTTTTTAAGAGTTATATATATATTTGTCATCCTATAATTACTCCTTGTTATTTATCACTTTTGGTGATGTCTAAGAACCCATGACACCCTAAGAAGGTGTATGGTAGGATTAGAATAGCTTCGGAGTTGTTTTGAATTGGTTAGAATAGGTTTGGCGCAAGAAAAACTCATTTCGACAAGTCTAATTAAGGGTCTGTCCTTATTTTGAAATTCTGGAAATTTCGACAGTAAGAAAAATTTTTTGGGCTAGATATTTGGAAAATATACTTTAAAACGAAAACGTGGTCTCTTGAACGGGTTAAACGAGCTATAAAAAAAGTTATGCTATTTTGAAGTTTGACGACGAAAACTATTAATTCCAGAAAATTCAGCATGCTGTCTCGACTTTTTACGAGTCAAAAATGAGTCTTAAGCGTTGTTAAATGTGTCGACTTATCAAAAATATATTAGTATATGTTATCACGATTCCGTAGATATAAAGAACGTAGAAAACGGACTTATAACGACTAAGTTATTCACATTTTAAAGAGTTGCCGTAACTTTATTATATAAGAAAAACTAGTATATTTTTATTAGACAAACTTTACGTCAACAAAGGACCATGTTGAGGGTCGTTTTTAACAATGACGAAGTACTTTTTATAAAGTGATGTATGCTAGTAAAAGTAAGTTCGCCAAGCATATTTTTCAAAATGTCAAACCGTTTGTCAAACGGAGTTGTAACGAATAAAATACGGTCACTTAAACTTTGCCGAAAACCATCCTTAAACTATATTTTGGACACAAGTACCATATTTTACCTATATTTTTCTCCATGATCGAGACCTCTAGGATGAAAACTTAAACACTAAAACTTTGAGATAATGATACAAGCTTCCTAAAACCGTTGAGTTTGTTTCTGAACACTCGACGTACACCATTTTACGACTAGCTTTTCGAGGCCGTTTTGGTCACTTTCATGAAAATTTCAACAACATTATTTTACGACGAAAAGTTATAATTTCATAATAAATCACTAAATGATTATCGTCGGATATCATTTCAACGTAAAAACATGTTGAGTAATTTACAAATGGTCAAGACGTTAAAAGATTATTTCGAGAAATATTATTTTCAAAAATTCACAAGTGGTATAGATATCATCCAAATTGCATGCATAACATTACATCATAACTTATTATGTATCATATCATTCATAATAGGTCAAGTTTAGAGATTCACGCTAAACTTCGGTGTATCTACTTTTGTCATTATAATCATTGCAACAGGTGAGTTTCATAGCCCCATTTTCAATCGTTTTAATGCTTTTATTAAACTCTTTGGGGGAGATACATGCTCATCAAATTTTATGACATTCATGATTATTTGCATACTATGTGTTTATCTGAACTGAATGTTTAGTCATATTCTAAATCATTATCATGGAGCTAAAGGTCTTGGGATAATTATTGAGCTAAATGTCTTGGGATAATTATTGAGCTAAAGGTCTTGGGATAATCATTGAGCTAAATGTCTTGGGATAATCATTGAACTAAATGTCTTGGTATAATTACGAACTAAAGGTCTTGGAATTATTTGAAACAACGCTCATATGTGTTATATCAATTGAATATTGATAGATTTAGTAATGTGCCGTTATGTGAATTCATTTGACATCATGCATTTGAACATAAACTATACATATTTTGGCAATGGGTTGTAAACACACAGGTTGCAAGTTTTGTATGGGCGGAACTTGGAACTGAGTGGATTTGCAATGCCTTTGCTGCATAAACGATTTTGAAAGGGGTTTTTCATTTCAAAACAAACTCTATGAACTCACTCAACCTTTGTGTTGACACTTTTTAGCATGTTTTATCTCATGTATCTAAGGCATTCACTTTATGGCATGCATGTGGACTTATCATTAGAGTCGCAGTGACGACTGCTCACATGGGATTTATGCATTTTAAAACATCGTTTGGCTTGTAACAAATTTATTTCCGCACAAATTGATTTTCATTTGGGACCTGCACTTTGTAAACTCTGATTATTTTATTAAATCAAGCGATGTATTTTCCAAACGACACTTTAGGTCGTTCAATATATCTGTAACTGTGATGCTATGACAGTCAATCCACAGGAATTCCATTCCGCTACAAAACAGGTAATTTGGGGGTGTGACAATTGATCTCTAAGGGGCATACAACCAACGAACCAAAGAGCCACCTATCCCGCGTTAGCCATGTACCCACATATACCGTGCAAGGGCATCATCTATCTGTATGGTATGAGCTAAGAGAGCGAACATGCATATGGATGGCGCATCAGTATAAGATTATATATAGGGCAAGACCTTTCTAGACTCATTAGTCACAAGTCTTTTCTTTTTGTATCTAGTATTAAAATGGTTTTTTCATATTAAAAACTCGGTTTACGTATGAACTATGCATGAATTCATACCATGATTTGTTTAGCTATTGAAAAATAAATTAGTTTGTAATGAAAGGTTACTAAACTCAGGTTACCCATCCCAAGCCTTTTTAGTTAGGTTCATGCTAATTCATAGAATTTACCATTTTATTACGCAATCTCGCTCTCGGAGACCTAGTGCTTAAGTACACCATGTTCTCTCGACTTAAGTAGAGATGCACAATTTTATTATGTCTCTGGATAATATTGGTTGACGTATTATCCATCCATTAATATGCATATATACATTAATAAAACACTTTGACACATCCAAGCTATTATCTATTGTTGATTCGAGAGCCACTTTGGAATCAACTTGGATCTATCCTAAGGGTCAGTATGATAAAAGGCAAGAAGGCGTCTTCATAATCCACACCTTTTCAGCATATCCCGTCATATGCTCCTTTCTTCTAGAAGTCATGCATTCCTCCATGCTCCTACTGGCTCTCTGCTTCGTCTGTGTTTCGTCAGTTGTTCTACCATCTGGTCTTCCTTGTGTTATGTTCTTCTTGGTTTATATTTAATAAGTCAAGCCAACTTAAATTTAAACTATAATAGGGAATAATTATTGGCATGCATGCCTCCCTTAAACCCAAAATTAAAAGTATAAACTTTACCCGCTATATCAAAACCACGCAGTTTATATTTTGGTCTATGGCTTGGACTTGTGTCATGCATGATTAATATATAAAGGAGGAAAATACTATTTAAAGAAAAATCACAAGTGAAAATACTTAAGCTATAGTTTGCTAGGACATATTGCATGTGCACATGCACCGAACTTGAAGTTCATCCTGATAGTACATGTGAACCACGAGTTTCACTTGTTTTGTTGCATTCTACTGCAACCTGACATTCTTCGAGTATGAAGGCTCTTACCTTATTGCTATTTATTGTTAGTTTAGGAAAAAATTTATCTTTTAAAATTTACAAACCCTAATTAGGGTTTTACAATTTAGAATTTTAAAAGGTTGCAACTTAGGCAACAAGAAACCCTAAGTTACCTTATTACGGTTTTATAAAAATTAATTATGGCTTTTTAATAAACATTTAGAGCTATATTGCTTACCACATGATTTGATTTGGTAACTTCAGGTTCTCAAATATATTTTTAGCATATTTTTAGTAAAATTTACACTTTACCAAAAATACCTAAAACATTAAATCATCCATGGTAAAACAAAAGCTCACAAATAAGAATTAGGGTTTTCACTTTGGAATTTGCCCTTATTAGGTTTTCTTCATGTTTTAGTCCCGGATACCCTGGTATTCTCATAAAGCTGACAACTTTAGGATTTAAGAAACCCTAAATATTCAAAATTTATGTGTTCTAAAACCTTCCAACCTAATCTGATCACAAGAACTCAGTTCTTGTAATCTTGACAATATTAGTTAGTAATTTGTTTGTGTTTTATCATGGGGGAAAATTACGGTGTAAACCTAACCCTTAAGTCAACACCCTCAAAGGTCAAAAGACCCTGTTAATACAAATAAGCCGTAAAAACGTTTATTTATATTTTACGATCTTCTAATGTTTTATCGATAACAAACGTAAAATCATTTTAACGAAACAAATAGAATACGTAAATAGTTTGAGTTAATAGTTTTTCTAAACACACTTATTTTTTCACATAAAACACTAAAACAAGCATAAGTGTTTTTATGATTTAGATATATATGTACAACAACTAGTGTTTACATATTGGGTTAACATATACTTAAACTAAGTATACTAAAATGGGTAAAAACATGTAAATACTAAATTGAGTAAAAACATGTAAATACTAAAATGGGTAATAAACTAGAAAATGGTATTGACCCATAACCCATGATTTTATATATACCACTTAACCAAGTTCATTGTATCTTGAAAGAAGACCATGGATCAACCCATGACCCATGACTCATAACCAAAAATACCCATGGGCAAAGAGGAGCGTTCCACGGATCCCTGGCTTTGTGCTAGACGGATCCCAAGTGGAAGGGATCCATGGGATCCGGGGAACAGTAGAGAAGTTTCTCTAAAAATAGAGAGCCATTTCTTCCTTTCTATGCATCACTTTACACACATACTTCCCCAAAGTATTCTAACCCTCTAACCTCAGATCTAAGTGATCTATGTAGTTTGTCTTTTGTTTTTGTGTGATCTTCTAGGTTCCTCTTAAAGGAGAGATCACCACTTCTTGAAGACGTGCAAGCTCAAGTCCATGAGTTGCCATGCTTCGTCATCATCAAGACAACTCAGGTTCTCTTGGTGATAGTTCTTCCTTTCTCCATAGATGTTGGGTTGAAGGCATTGGTGAAGAATGCCAAAAAGTGTCAATATGAAAGCATTAGTGAAAGGTGCTCATCATCCGTGTCAAAGCATTAGTGAAGAATGCTAAAGGTGTCAAGACGAAGGCATTAGTGAAGGGTGCCAAGCGTTGCGTTAAAGGCATTAGTGAAGGATGACGAAGAATCAAATCAAGTCGCATTTGGGAAGAATGCCTAGGTCATATAATCGACGAGGTGCATCGTTATACATATAAGTATTTGTTTGTTTGTTTCCAAGGATGGTGATATCCTTGATGAAGGTGTAACAAGGAATTGATCTCCTTGATGTTAGGTGTTGTGTCGTGAAGGGTAGTAGTTCCTCCATAATGGAACTAGGTGCTTATCCTAGTACCTAATAAAGGGTAGGCGACATTGTGATAGGAATAGTTCTCCTAAGGTGTGAAAGAACTCGGTGGTTAGCCTAGCACCGTATAAAGGGTAGGCGACGTTGTGTTAGGTGTGGTTCGCCTTGGTGTGAAAGAACTCGGTATTTAGCTTTGTACCGGAAAAAGGTTAGCGACGTTGTGAAGGCTTCTCCGCCATAAGGAGATTGGTGTAGTGCTTACGAACTCTCGAGTAGGTGACTCGGGGAGTGAGTAGGGCAAGGAAGGTGTCCTTGTAGCCGAACCACTATAAATAACTTGTGTCATGGTGATGTGCTTCTTACTCTTTATATTTCATTACACGTTTATATATCTATCTATCAACGTCCAACATAAACAATCAAATAGATTGATATAAGTCGATCTAAATATTTAAAAGGAAGTTTTAAATTGGTAAAACTATTCAACCCCCTTCTAGTTTTCCACAATTGGCATCAGAGCTTCGTTGCCAAGTTTCTTAAAGTATGTTGTACTTTAAAGACTTGATACGATCCGTCTATGTTTGAAAACTACAAAGAAGGATTTTTTTGGGTCATATTTTCTTTTAAATCATTTTGTTGGACATTGATAGATGATTCTAACCACTTTTTGCTTTTAAGAAATCTTCATGCTAGAATCTCTCCAAAATCTTCATTCAAAAATTAAGGAAGTCAACATTCAAGGAAGGATCTAAATGTAATCACAACTTACGTACACCAAGTACAAAGGATTACTTTAAAAGCTCATGGAGTATTTTTGGTGTTATGTCAAACCAAGAAGCATAAAGGTATGTTTTACTCTTCATTAGATAGGTTACATGAGTTCCATTTATTGGCATAAAGTTCTCTTTGTTTATTAATCACTAACATCATTAGAAGTCTCTTTCATCACCTTTTCGCCTTTTTCAACATCGGGAATGACATTATATTTTTTCTTTCATCAAACTAATGCCGTCATCACATATGAACCCTCGATATGTAATTCATCAGAAGTCGTCATTCAAAAACAATCTCCATCTAATATCTTGAACGGGTTTTAGCAAGCTAATTCATAAGCCTACTACAAAAATAATGTCCAAACAACTCCTTTTCTCGTCTACAAGATCCGGATCCCTCTAGTTGTACTCAGCGAATCCCAAATACAAAGGATCCGGGAACCGTGGAACGAACTCAGCCTATATACGCTTTCAAAAATCACCATTGATCTTTTTCCTCTATTCACATAACACAAAAACGACTAAGCTACTGAATCCATCCTCATTGGCTTCCATACTCTCAAGTATTCCTTCCTAGAACACCATTGTAAGTAATTACATTAACTTGTTCTAATTTTCATCATCTTCATCATAGGGTTTATGGTCTCTTAATTCTTAATCAATTAATTTAATTAGGGATTTTTAAATTAATCATGAAAAGGGGCTTTTAACAAAATCACATAGTGTTATCAACAGTGTTAATACAAATCAAAACCATAAACCCATCCCAACTAATTTTACCTAATTGAAAATTTGTATTTTTAGGACCAACCATGCCCAAAGCTACTCAACAAGATCATCATGACACCGTTCACTACCTTACTCATTACTATCGTAAAAAAGGATTGACCAAAACCGACCGTAAAATATTCAAAAGCCTTGTAAAACGACTTATCCACGAAGGTCGTGTAGTCAAGGAATGTTTCTTTGAAGATACCGACATTCGTCAAGTTTTCTCGACAATCAACCTTGATTGTCTCCTTGACATAGATGAACAAATTTGTCCGTTTTATTTTTGAATTTTACAAAATCATTAGGATCATTCGAAACATCGATGATAGCATTTCAATCGCTTTCATTATCAATAAATAAAACTTCACTCTTCCTCTCAACACCTTTGCTCAAATTCTTCGCATTCCTTGTGAAGGAATTTGTATGTACTCTCAAGATTGGGCAATTAACACTCAAAACTTGCACTTGATCCTAAGCCTCTCTATAACACTCCTCTTGATGAACCCGAAACCATCCGAGACACCACTTTCAAAATAAGAGCCATTACCAACTCGTTTCGACCGAAACAAGAAGCTCATTCACCGTAATCCCTTTCAAATAGAACTTTTCGAAATGCATCCCATGTTTAGAAAATGGGAAGAAATCCTTAGGGAAAATGTTATTAGCCTAGTTGGAAACAAAGATCATCCAAACGCAAGTCTTGTGCAAATGATCTATTTTCTTATCCACCAAAGGCCATTTAATCTTGCCTATTACATGGTAAGGAGAATGGCTGGGGTATTCAAAGCTTCCAACATGGTACTTCCGTATGGTATGCTTCTAACACGACTTTGTAAGTATGTTGGTACATTGCAACCATCTCTTATCAACGATGATCATTATCTTTCCGATCACGTCATGGTACCTCTACCAAAACCTCTAAACGGTTCATGGTCAATGGAGAGAAACCTGAAGCTCTCTCGGACTCCTCGGCCGGTGAAGAAGAAGAAGACGAAGAAGATGTCGACCCCGTAGCCAACATCAAATTGGAAATCCTTGAATACCACAAACAACTTCCAACCATTCCAAACGAGACCGCGGGATTTAAGCAATTGAGGGGCATGATTCAAAACCTCGCATACAACCTCACTAGGCCGTCAAAAAGGAAAAGAAAGGATTGACGAAAGAGATAATAGGATTGTGCTTATTTTCTTTATCTTATGTTTGGATGATTACATTTTTAGTATTTTTGGTTTATGGTAACTTGGATATTGTCTTTTCATCATGGTTCTTTAACTATTGTTTTGTGATAAACATGCTCATTTCTATTGTTTATCTTTGGATTTACTAGTGTGCATAAACTGCGCATCATTTCTGTATTGGTTCTGATCTGCAGATGCCGGATCCCTATGATTAGCCTAGCCGGATCCCTCCTTTGAGGGAATCGTGGGATCCATGACATCAGATGAGCAATACAACATTCATTACATCAAAATAGCTTTCTAGATAACATCACATTAGCTTAGCATATGATTTTAGAACCCAACTAAGTCCACTTCAAGGATGAGAAAGGCTTAGACTCACTAAAAGGCTTACTTAAGATCTTAGTCTAATTTTATCAACACATCTAAACTCACCATATTTCCGCTTCAACTACTCACAAACTATTTCTCATCTCTCAAAACACTTAAAGAGGACAAGTTAAACAGTTTTAGGAAATTGCTTCTAGTCATTTCTATCTCAAAGTAAGACAAAATTAGTTTTTCAATTCTTGTGATTTTTAAGAATTTTTCTGAATATCACCTCAAGCTTAAATCTGATCACTAGGATCATTTATTATAACTTGACACCTCCATAACTCTTAGTGTTATCTTTGGACATCCATTGGTAGTCATCTTGTCCCATCACCCTTCCATAAAAAGCAATCATTTGCTATAACACTTATTACCTTTAATCATTCAAGTACCCTTTCATCTTAAACACTTAGGAGAACTGAAACATTCAAAATGAGATAGGCTTTAGCTCCTAGAAAACCTCATTTCAAACTGCATAATCAGCTGAGAGCCGGATCCCTAGGACAGCCTAGTCGGATCCCTTCAAGGAGGGAACCAGTGGGATCCGGTGACAGTTTTATGTCAAACATTGCTAAAACAATCATTTCAACTCATCTTCCTAACTCAAACACTCCATCTCATCTTAAATGAGTTCCTAGATCAGTGAAACTCTGAATCTCAACCTTGTGCATGTTAATCATCACATTTCCAAGAACATTAGTGGATAAGAAACTTGCTAGAATCATTCACGAAGTTTCCTCAACCGAATCATCTCCGGTTAAGTCCACCAATGCTAGGATTTCTCCTACACCAAGGAAACCAATCAAACTAATCCCCAAGAAGAGTGTTCCCACTAAGATTTCATCACCAAATTCTACTATACCAAACATACCCCCCCATAACTCAACCAACATCATTAGTGCCTAGAGCCACCTCACAATCATCTCCACACTCTCACATTGTAGAAGATTTACCCTCTTGGCCATCTCATCTTTCACCATTACCAACTAATTCACTTGAAAAGTTTGAGCAACAAAATCAAAGTGTTGAATCAACACTTGCTCCAAAAGCAAACTCTATCATTCCTCCCAATAGTCCATTTTGGGTTATGAGAAGACATCAAAAGGCAACCACCCACCAAATGGAAGTTGATGCTTCTTTACCTCTACCCTCAAACATTGTAGAGCCACCACTTATTGAGCCTCCACCAAATCCTCCTTCATTTGAAGATCCTCAACCCACTTCACTTGAACTCTCACTTCAAGAAACTCAAAACCATGACAAGGATTGCTATCATTGTAAACATGTTGAAAGGTTGATACATGAACTACGTGAAGAGCAACGTTTCATGTTTTATCACCTCCTCGAAGGTTTCGAAGAGGTTAACAAGCCTAAACTACAATGAGCATCATAGTCAAAAGCTCAAACTTAGAACGTTTAGGAAACCTTTCTCATCCTTGATCATCATTTAGTTTTAGTTGAATCTTGAATTTGGGTAACTCATTAGCATTATCTTGGAGCACTTGTTTGGCTAGTTCATTCTCTTAGTTTTTAGAGATTTGGTTGTGTATCTCTTGTTTTATTGAATGAATACTTATATGCTATGATTACTTTGTGTGTTGTGCTTGTTACATATATCTCATTTCCTCAAATAGCATTCCTTGACACTTCTTCACCGCGAAGAAACTGTCCATCACTGATAGCGGATCCTCCAAATACCTAGACGGATCCCTCCTTGAGAGGAACCGTGGGATCCAGGTACGTAAGCACAAATTTCTACTAACTTGAGTTTTATTTGCAGGAAATTTTGCATTATACTCTTGTTTTCTAACCTTTGTTTTGTAGTTATTCAAAATACACATGAAGATATTGACACCATAAAGCTAGGGGGAGCTTTGTGTCAAACGACATTGAAAAATCATTTGCAACTTAATCCAATTTTGGGTTACACTTCATGACACCCTATTGCAACATTGCAATATTCAAAGGGCACGCCGCACTCTTAGACGAACCATTTGCAAACTTAATTGCAAACACAATTAGGATTATTCGTTGTCACACCCCAAATTACCTGTTTTGCGTGAATGGAATTCGAGATTGACTGTCATAGCATCACAATCACAGTTATATTGAACGACTAAAGTGTCGTTTTAGAAACACATCGTTTGATATTTATTTAAAACATTCAGAGTTACAAGATAGGTCACAAAAGTTGATAAAGTTTGCGGAAATATGTTCATTACAAGCCAAACGATGTTTAGAAAATGCCATAATATACAATGAGACGCTACACACGCGACTCTATGAGGGTTCCTTATTCGTGCCATGATGCGAATGTCTTAGTTAACTGAAAATACATTGCTAAAACGGTCAACAATAATGTTGGTGAGAAATCATAGGTTTATGAAAATGTTTTATACGACTACACAATTATAGACCATGTATGACAATCATGCCACATAAAAGTGTTACAATTGCTATAAGTCCATGACACCGAAACTAGACTAATCATGATGTTAAGCCCCAACAGCAGTGTTTGCCAAACAACTCAAATAATGATATTAAATGAAATGCATCGTTGCCGTAATTTGGAATCCACCAACCCGGATGGAGGCGTCACCTCGATAGATCTATCCACTCACCCTCGCTTCTATGAAATTAACGGTTCATGTTATATAATGGGACATTCAATTGGCATGAGGTAGCAAAGCAATGTAATGAATTTGATATACTTGGTATCGTAATAAAATGATGTGCAATGTATTCTCCCCCGTAGGTTTGAAAATAAATATAAACATGTACAACGGGCTATGAACTCACTTGATGAATTGATGCGATGACAAAAGTGAGTACAAGGCAAATGTAGCGTGAATCTCTAACCTTGACCTATTATGAATGGTATGATACATAATAAGTTATGATGTAATGTTATGCATGCAATTCGGATGATATTTATACCACTTATGAATTTTTGAAAATAATACTTTTCGTCGAAAAATAATCTTTTAACGTCTTGACAATTTAATAATTACTTTTCAAGCATTTACGTTGAAATGATATCATACGATAATCATTTAATGATTTATTATGAAATTATAACTTTTCGTCGAAAAATAATGTCGTTGAAATTTTCATGAAAGTGACTAAACGGCCTCGAAAAGCTAATCGTGAATGAAAACGCCGTGCGTTAGGAAACGAACTCAACGGTTTTGGGAAGCTTGTATCATTATCTCAAAGTTTTAGTATTTAAGATTTCATCCTAGAGGTCTCGATCATAAAGAAAAATATAGGTTAAGTATGGTAATTGTGTACAAAATATAGTTTAAGGTTGGTTTTCGGCCAAGTTTAAGTAACCGTATTTAATTCATTACAACTCCGCTTGACAAACGGTCGGACATTTTGAAAAATATGCTTGGCGAACTTACTTTTACTAGAAGACATCACTTTATAAAAAGTTCTACATCAATGTTAAAAACGACCTTCAACATGGTCTCTTGTTGCCGTAATACTTGTCTAATAGAAATATAATAGTTTTTCTTATATAATAAGAGAAGAGTTATTTTACATACCAAACTTTTCTCACATACCAAGGGACTCATCTCCACCATCCATCTAAAAAGAAAATCAATGGCTGAGATTTTAAAGCATTTTATTATTTCTCCCATTTTTTATAATTTAAATATCTCTTAAACCGTTTATCATTAAGCGAAAATATTTGCACCGTCACGACGAGCATTAATTATCTTTCTATAGACGGGCACTTTGATATACTTTCGAAAAAAGAAAAAAAAATCATTTTCTTCACGTTTTTTCATCTTTTTTTTCGTTTATTTTACGTTACTGAAATTTGCATGAAAAAATCATATATGATAAAACACTAAATTGAATATCACGTGTGATATTACTGTTAAATCATATATGATATGTAATATCACATGTGATATCATATGTGATTTTTACACTAATATCACATATGATATTACATATCATATATGATTTTACACTAATATCAAATTAGTGTTATATCATATATGATTTTTCAATGCAAATTTAAGTAACGTAAAAAAAAAAACTTACAAAAAAGCGGAAAAATACAAAAAAATTTCCGCTAACGATTAACGGGTTTAAAAGTTATTAATATTTGAAAAAAAAAGGATGAAAGTTGGTTTTTTATATTGTTGGGATTAATCTCATCCATTAGATCAAATAAAAATGGAGGGTGGAGATTGATCCCTTGGTATGAAAATAATCTTTTGTCCTCAAATGATCTTATATCATATAATAAAGTTACGACAACTTTGTGTAAACTTGTATAATTTAATCGTTACAAATCCGTTTTCTACGTTTTATATGTCCTTAGCTTCGTATCAAAGTATACTAATATGTTTTTGATAAGTCGACACAATTTATAACGCCTAAGCCTCATTTTTGACTTATACAAAATAGACGTAACGTGCTGAATTTTCAGAATTTTATAGTTTTCGTCGCCTAACTTGAAAAATTCATAACTTCTTCGTTATAGCTCCGTTTTAATCCGTTCAAGTGGCCACGTTTTCGTTTTAAAGTGTATTTTCTAAATATCTAGGCCAAAAATTTTACCTACTGTCGAATTTTCCAGATTTCAAAAATATGGACAGACCCTTTAGAAAACTTGTCGAAATGTGTTTCTCTCGCGCCAAACCTATTCTAACCAATTCAAAACAACTCCGAAGCTATTCTAATCCTACCATACACCTTCTTAGGGTGTCATGGGTTCCTAGACATCACCAAGAGTGATATATTACAAGGAGTAATTATAGGATGACATATGTATATATATAACTCTTAAAAACAAATGAAATAGTGGTATAAACATCATATGACTTGCATGTTTTCTCAAGCTTAATGAAATGAACATAAAAATGAATATGAAAGATGATCATGAATATGGGATGCTTACTAGTTAACTTGATGAGGTTTATGAACAAAGGATTATTCCTAATCACCCAAGGTTTTTATTTCACAACCTTAATCAAGAGTGTGTCTAGAGTGTATAAAACTTGACTAGAAAAGTTTTTTATGATCCCTTCTTTGTCCTTGTGGTTGGCCGGTTATGTGAAGAAGAAGAAAAGAGAGAAACTTGATCTTTTACACCTTTGTATTATTGTTGTATGTGTTAGTTTAAGAGTATAATACAATATAAGTTAAGATATTTAGCCAATCTTAAGTGACTCACCCCCCCTTGTGTCGACAAGGGGGTATTTGCATTAGCTTGATACTTTTTTTTTTATAATGTATTTAAATGTACAAGTGTAAGTAAATGTGAAGTTAAGTAAAAATAGTTAGTAACTTGTATACACATTTGAACATTTAGGATAGCGTTAACTAAAAATAACTTTTAACGGGTCAAGATAAAATATATTGAGGTCATAAAAATTATAAAAATACATTTCTTGAAAAATTTGAGCGAAATAATAATTATCGTGTAGTATTTAAGAAAACCGTCGCAATTATATAAATATAACAATTTATATACAAAATAAATTTAAAACACTGGGTAAACTTATAATATTATTTTATAATCTTAATATAAGTATAAAAATATATCGGGATAATTTTTGGAAGTATCGGATCAATTGTTCAAAATAATTAATTACGCGATAGCGTTTATTTAATAAAAATTATACGTTTAATGTAATATACAAAAACCATGCATGAACTAATATGATGATGATGATGCTAATGATATGTAGACTAAACCTAGTCTATATGAAATGTCCTTGATGATTGTTCATGAATTCGCAGCTAAACCATTAAGGTTACGCGAATTTGATACTCGTAAACCTAGTTTACGATAAATGATAAATGGTGAAGCATGAGTAAAGTTTTGAAAATGACACTAAAGTACGAGTTGTCACATTAGCCCATCCAAAAGGAATTGATCCTTGAATTCAGTCCTTGTTGGGTCCTATGGTGTTGTCGGTGAAAAGATGAGGATATTTGAGGCGCATCACGGTCTTCCGTTCCCAAGTAAACTCTCGGGACCTCTTCGAGAATTCCAAACGAACCTTCACGATAGAATACGACTTTTTTTTCAACTGCTTGACCTCGCGGTCCATGAATTCTGCGGTTCCTCCACGAAATTTAGTTTATCGTCGAGTTGAATTTCTTCCAATGGAATAACGAGTGATTCGTCCGAAAGACATTTCTTCAGGTTTGAAAGGTGAAACGTGTTGTGCAGTGACCAAGTTCTCCGGAAGATCAAGTCGATAAGCTACGGGCTTACGCTAAAAATTTTGAATGGCCCAATGTACCTCGGGTTCAACTTTCCGCGTTTTCCAAATCGTACCACGCCTTTCCATGGCGATACTTTCAACATGACTTTGTCGCCAACTTGAAATTCTAATGGTTTGCGTCTAACATCTGCGTAACTTTTGTCGTATTCCGGCGTTCGAGTCTATCTCGGATTTGGACTATCTTTTCTGTTGTTTCCGTACCATTTTCTGGACGGTGAGTTGTGCGTCTCCAACCTCAGCCCAACAAACATGTGATCGGCACTTTCGACCATAGAGTGCCTCAAATGGTGCGCTTTATACTGGTGTGATAACTATTGTTGTGCGAGAATTGATCAATGGCAAATGGTTAGCCCAACCATTTCAAAATCAATCACACATGCCCTCGGAGATATCTTCTAATGTTTGAATTGTCCTTTCACTTCGACCATCGGTTTGTGGATGATATCTTGTGCTCATCTCTAATTTGGTTCCAAATGAATCTTGTAATGATTTCCAGAAGTTTGAAGTGAATCGACTATCTCTGTCGGAAATAATGGAAATTGGTGCACCGTGCCTTGAGACTATTTCCTTGACATAAAGTCTAGTGAGTTGTTCCATGGAATAAGTGTCTCTAATTGGTATGAAATGGGCTGATTTGGTAAGACGATCAACGATTACCCATATAGCGTCGTAACCTCCCAATGTCTTAGGAAGTTCGTGAAAAGTCCATCGTAATGCGTTCCCATTTCCATTGGGGAATTTCTGGTTGTTGGAGTAATCCTGAAGGTTTATGATATTCGACTTTTACCTTAGAGCAAGTAAGGCATTTGCTAACGTACGTGGCAATTTTCGCTTTCATGTCCGGCCACCAATAAAGTTTCTTGAGATCCTGATACATCTTATCGAACACTGGTGAATAGAATACTTTGACTTATGCGACTCATGCATAATCAATTCTCGTATCTCGCCATAAAATGGTACCCACATTCTATCCTTGAAGCATAATACTCCATCTGCTCTCTTTACAAAGCCATTTGCATTTTCTGGCATACCATAAAGCTTTTCACTTGGTCGGTTTTCCTCCTTAAGTGCCTCGATTTGTGCCTCAAGTATTTTTGATGGTAAAGGTGAACTGATCGTCATTCCTAATGATCGAACTCTTAAAGGTTTGGGTCTTTCTTTCCGCTAAGAGCATCCACAACATTGGCTTTTCCCGGGTGATACTTGATTTCACAATCATAATCGCTGAGTAATTCCAACCAACGACGTTGCCTCATGTTAAGTTCCTTCTGATCAAGAACATATTGTAAACTCTTGTGGTCCGTACACACTGTGCACTTTGTACCGTAAAGGTAGTGTCTCCAAATCTTGAGTGCAAAACTACACCCCAACTCAAGATCATGAGTGGTGTAATTCTTCTCATGAACCTTAAGTTGTCGAGAAGCATACGCTATCACCTTCTCGTTTTGCATTAATACAGCTCCAAGCCCTTTATGTGAAGCATCGTAGTATACAATGAAGTTCTCAATTCCTTCGGGTAGTGCCAAAATTGGCGAGCGCAAAGCTTTTGCTTCAACAAGCTGAAAGCGACTTCTTGTTTCTTTCCCCATTCGTACTTCTTGTTTTTATGTGTCAACTTGGTCAAAGCTTTAGCTATCTTTGAAAAACCTTCGATGAATCTTCGATAATACCCGGCGAGTCCTAGAAATTGTCGGATTTCCGTAGGATTTGTTGGAGTAGCCCAATCTTTTACGGCTTCAATCTTTGCAGGGTCTACTTGTAATCCTTGACTATCAATGACATGAGCAAGAAATTGTACTTTACGGTTCCAAAAATCACACTTCGAAAATTTGGCACACAACTTCTCATTCTTGAGTAGTCCTAAAATCGTTCTTAAATGCCCTTCGTGCTCTTCTTTGCTCTTTGAGTAAATCAATATGTCGTCGATAAATACTATAACAAACTTGTCCAAATACGGTTTGCATACCCTATTCATGAGATCCATGAATACTGCAGGTGCATTAGTTAATCCAAACGGCATTACTTGAAACTCATAATGTCCATAACGTGTTCTAAACGTCGTTTTAGGGATATCCTCCTCCCGAACTCTAAGTTGATGGTAACCTGACCTTAGGTCAATCTTTGAGTAGATACTAGAGCCTTGCAACTAATCGAACAAGTCGTTGATTCGGGGAGTGGGTAACGATTCTTCACCGTTAACTTGTTCAGCTCTCTATAATCTATACACATTCGGAAGGATCCATCTTTCTTCTTCACAAACAAGACCGGTGCTCCCCAAGGCGAGGAACCCTAATGAATCCTTTGTCTAAAAGTTCTTGCAAGCGGTTAGACAACTCTTGCATCTCGATGGTGCTAGGCGATAAGGTGCTCGCAAAATGGTGCGGCTCCGGGCACTAAGTCAATATGAAATTCTACTTGACGCGCGGTGGAAGTCCGGTAAGTCTTCGGGAAAGACTTCAGAAAATTCTCGGACAATTGGTAGATCTTCAAGTCGCTTCTCCTCGACTTCTTCTCGATTATATGTGCTAAGAAAGCATAACAACCTTTCTTTATGTACTTCTCCGTCTTGATGCATGATATAATACTGAGTCTAGTTCCACTTCGTTCCCCACGAATGATCAAAGTTTTGCCGTTATAAGGAAGATGAACAACTTTTTCATCACAAATGATTCTTGCACGATGTTTGGATAACCAATCCATGCCGATGATGAGGTCGAAACTACCAAGTTCTACGGGCATAAGGTCTATATTGAAGGGATGATTTAGAAAATTCAGTGTACAACCACGGACAATGGTGTCGGTGCTAATTAAGTTACCATTAGCTAATTCAATGTTGTATGATGTGTCTAATGTGGTTGGTTTGATATTGAGTAAAGGTGCAAATATAGTGGACACAAAACTTTTATCGGCTCCTGAATCAAATAAAACTGATGCATAACGATTATTGATAAGGAACGTACCGTTACAACATTGGGTCCTCCTAGCTTCTCCACCTCCCATGACATAGGCTCTTCCTTATGCCATTCCACCTTGATTCTTGTTTCCTTGGTTCCTTCCCTTTGGACACTCAGTCTTGTAGTGTCCCTTTTCTCCACAACCAAAACATGTCATCCTGGTGGTTTTGATTTTCCCCCGTAGCTGGCATCTTGCATTCCCTAGTTTGATGACCCACTTTCTTACAATTCCGCATGGATCGGACAACGTCGCTTGTGATGACTCATACACATCTCACCTTAGGCAAAATCCCGTGTACCCCTTTTTCTCCTTTAGGCCTGCAACATAGGTCTTTGCAACCTCTTGTCTCTTAGGTGGTTGTTGAGTGACATTTCCACCTCTGGTGTTGTCCCACTTTCGTTTGTTGTTGTTATTGTTGTTATAGTTGGTGTAATTGTTTCGGTTATTGTTGTAATTGAAGTGGTTGTTGGTATTGTTGTTGTTTCGGTTGGTGTTGGCGATGTTGCTTCTCTTTACTACTTGTTCCATGAGCTTTTGAGACACTCGAATGGATTCCTCAATCGTTTGCGGATCAAAAGAAATCACGTCTCCTTGAATAACCTGGGGAAGTCCCCCAATGAAAGCCTCCAGTAGCTTCTCATTATCCGAAACCATAGATGGGCATAACGCGGCCAATTCTTGAAACCTTCGAATGTAAGTATCAATGTCATACCCAATAGTTACTAGTTCATAGAATTCGGTCTCCAAATTTTTCACCTGCACGGACAATACTTCCTCGTTAGCAACCTTTTGAATTGCTCCCAGGTGAGCTTGAAAGCATTTTCCATTCCCATTGGTTGAGCATACGAGTTCCACCACGACATTGCCCCATCAAGTAGTGTACTCGTAGCAAACTTAACCTTGCTATCCTCCGGGCAATTACATAGCAGAAACACGAACTCCATTTTCTCGAACTATCTAACCATGGCGTTTCCCCTTCAGGTGCCCTTGAACTTAGTGGATCTCCACTTTTAAAATCCTTATCTGAACAACTTCTAACCCGGACCTCCTCTGCAATGCCCTGACAGAGCAAGTCTAGCGGCCTCGGTAGTACGCAGCCTCAGCACGGCCAGCGCCACCGATGCTCTCTCAGTCCTTAATGCATTGGCTATGCTATCGTTCACATACTCGCATAGCAGCTTGAGTCAATTCAGGTGTGGCTTTCTTTGGCGCCATTGCTCTTCAAAACCATAAGATGAAACAATTATGAGAACTCGTAAGTAGAAACAAACATTACACATATATATCCACAACCACAACATGCATAATATAAATGAAATCTCAATGGAACAACCACGAAATATCACAAATATAATCACAACACACGTGGATAATATACATGAAAATTTCGACCTACATGGACCGATATCATAGATAGTAAAACCATTCCTACATAGTTGAGTCAACACTTGATATTTTTGTTTGTACAACAACTAAAATACAACAAGTTCTTTAAACTATGTCACACACCTTGTGTGTAAAACCCTAAAATTCGAAACTTCAGAAAAGACTATTTTGCTATAATATGAACTCGTAAAGAACGTATATTATATCGAGCTCATTTAATGTGAATCTTTAACCTAATTCATGAAAGATTATTAAACGTAAAATCTACAACGGTCGTCAAATGATAACACTCGTGCTCGAGAACATGTTGAGACTTCATGATACGTGAATGCAAACGTATACTAATAAATAAAAGCGATATACTTTAAGCTACTAATAACATCTCTTTATTTGTATATTGGCCGAAATATGTATATAACAATTAAATCTCTATAAAACAAAAGTAAAAGTATATTATGTATATTGAATTTGGAAAGTCTCATCTCTTGTGTTTGCTCCCAAAATTTCGGCCATCAAGGGATCATAATCCCTGATTTGTAGGCAATGGTTAACGCCCCATTCAATACTCTTAAAGAGTTTCCATTTATCCTCTCATGTGCCTTTAAGTAAAAGAAATCAAAACCCTATTCTTTCTCTACACAAAACTATACGGCTCATATATTTCTTCTCCACCAAAATACTATATCGGCTCCACTATTCCTCTCCATTTTTTTCCTTCATTTTGTCGACGACCATCAAGCAAAGGTAAGACATCTCGTGATCGTTTTCTTGATCTTGTATACGTGTTATGTTTCCCTAATGACTTGTTGTAATCGTGTATGTGATGGCTGCAAACACATCGACTGACAGAGAGCTTGACATAGTGGTGATCGTTTCATTGGCTTTATTTTGTTCTTTTCCCCTCTTTCCGCACACAAGGTATCCTAAACCTCCCATTTTCTTTTGATTATTTTTTGGCCGAGGCTCATGGTTCATGCGTGGGTTTATTTTAGTTTTGATATGTTATACATGAGTCGAAACCAAGCTTGTATCTGAAACATGGCACATAAAATCATGATAATAAAGACCTAAATGAATGATGAAATCAGTTTTGTTAGGGGCTGTTTTTACGGCCGCAGATAACACGTTTGATTGCATGGTTTGTATGTTGTTTGGTCGTATAAATGAGTACAAGAAAAGCTAATAAGAACGTGCCTAATTTGCGTACAAAGGAAACCATAAAATGACCTCGTACAAAAGCTTATCCAGCCACTCTTTTTTCGGTTATATGTTTTGTATTATTGCATGTCGTGTATTAAGAGAAAAGGCCACGCTCACTTGTACATTGAAATCATGCTAAGTCTCTTGACTAGTTACATGAAATCATAAAAGTCACATAAAATAACAAATAGAGAAACTTGTTTTTCATGATATAATATACGACTCATATACATGTTTATTGATTACGTTTCGATCTTATATCTCACTACTTATGCGTAATTCGTTATTATGATATCAAGCTTAAATGATTAATCGACGTGTATGGAAATCGTAATATCAAACTGGTGTTATATTACATAAATTAATAAGTAAAAGGGTCATTATGTAATTTATGAAACTTGGTAGGCTAGCATGCTAATGTGATAACTAAAAGGATTAAATGAGTAAAATGAGTAAACTTGTAATATTTGCATTTTAAACCCTATACTTATACAACTTGCCATAAATGATCATTAAATCATGATAACACTCATTTCCATTATTTAACTTGAGATAAGTAACTAAAGTTACTAAATATGAAACCACACTAATTATAGAAAGTTACTAAAAGAAAGTTTGCCTAAAATAGAAAGTACTTAAAATGGAAAGATTACTAAAAGTGGAAACACGCTAAAATGAAGCCGTCTTAAACAAGTAATGCATCTCTCATAGAACGTTATCTAATTCATATAGGTTAGGACGTGCCAGGATTGACCTTCTTTCTTGGTTTTACTTTCATTGTGTTTTGCTCAATAAGGTACGATATTCTATCCCTTTTGATAGGGGTTTCTCATGATTCGTCTACATCCTTGATATTAGCTATGAACTGTTATGCTTTACCTGAGCCTTCTTATTAGGGCTTCCCTATAACCTTGCTATGTTTCCCTTGGATGAATCTCCTATGTGAACTGTTTAATGTGAACCACTGATATGAACCTTCTGATTATGAACCTTTGATATGCACCTTTGATTATGAACCTTCTGATTATGAACCTTTGATATGCACCTTTGATTATGAACTCTGATATGAACCTTTGATGTGAAACTTTGATATGAACTCGATATGAACTTTGATATGAACCCTTATGATGTGAATATGCTTTGACCCTTCAGTTTGATACCCGAGCCAAATATGTGTTCCTAGTCAGGAAGGTAACCTGACCGTGTCATTGATGCACCAATGGCATGACTCCAGTGTGCACGAGTGATGATGCACACCGTCCCCGTTATGATATGATATGTTTATGAGCTCACTATATGTATATGATTTGGCCATTATGATATGTTAGGGGCGTATGGATGCATCCTAGATATGATATGTTTAGAGGATTTGATCGATTGGAGCTTTGTCGGTGAATGATGCGGGTGCAATCCGCGTCTTCACAATTCGGGAGCTAGCTACTCCATTTATTCTTGAGGTCTCCCTCCTATTATGTATGGTATTCCGAGGTCACCTCGAATACAATGTTACTTATGATATGATATGATATGTTTCTGTGCTCGGGTAGATTTCTGATAACCCTTACACTTTTGATATACCTATATTGTACCTTCCGTATTCCCCAACGCACCATAATCTGTATTACTTGTTCATTACTCAGTACCCTTATATGATTCACTTTTACCAAGATATAGATACTCCATTTCATTGATCTCAATACACTTTAATTCCGTTACTGGACTACGGTTCCATTCACGTACCGGGTTATTATATGTCATTGGATTGATTATGATATTCATGTTTATACGACTACTGATTACTCTGTATGATATGTTTGTATGCGATATAAGATTACGTTGTCATCGATGATATGCTATCTTATTGCTATTGAGATCTTTGATTTGTCTGCTTAGTGCGTTTGTGAAATCGATGGTTGATCTGTTTATCTTTTGTACCTCGTTCGATTAATCTCGTGGACTATGACTATCCGTGGTGGTGTTATCTCGCTTGTTGTTGACCTGCCATGTTAGCATTTCATTATGCTATGTTGATTGGTGGATGGTTCAACTTATGACGTCTAGCTTGTTAACTTGTTTAATTGCCTTGCTATGTTTTTAATTCATTTAATAGTGTTTATAATGTTTTCCTACTTGTTACTTGTGACTGCCATGTTTTGATTACCATTATGATACTGATCATGTCTTCAATTAAGAGTTTTGACCTGTGTGAATTGCCATGCTCACTGATTTATTTATTGCTTCCGCTTTCCTGTAGATATCTGTTTGGCTCGTATGTATTTTGATTTCCTGAATTGATTGTATGGCATATACGTTGTGTGGATGCTATGCCTGCTATGTTTGCTTATGTTTCAGTTCTTGTATGTCTAGTTTGTATGTGCTTGTTTACATGTCATCGATGCTTTGCTTTGCTTCGTTCTTCTTGTTATCTGTTTGTTTTGGATATCTGTATAATTGTGTTCTGCAGGATCCTCTTGACTCATTGTTCTCATCTCATTTCGCTCTACACCTTGTTATCCGTTCCTTTGTTTCATTTTGCATTTCAGATTTTATTTTGCTTTCGCTTTGTTATATCTGTTTCATTGGGCTTTAAGCTCGGCCGCATTTCTTTTCCTGCGGCAGGTTTTAGGTTGGAAGATGGGCTTTGATTGGAGAGAGGTGGATTATCCGAGTGGACTAACCCTAGTGACCTTATTATTTGGACTTGATTTGGCGGGCTTTTGTTTTGAGATTCATTTTATTTTAACTTTTGGATTTTGTAATTTCCCTTGTAAATCTTTGGTTATTATGACTTGGTACATTATTATTTAAAGATTTTCGCTTGAAAATTTTACTTGTATGTTCTGATATGACACCAGACTGTGACACTTCTACCCTTGTCGGGTTGGGGTGTTACATTGTGACTAGGATAATAGTAATAAAAACTATACATGATAAAAGTCTACACTAGGCACATCCTGGTGCTCCGCCAGCGATCTGAGATCTCGAACACATGTAGTCAAACTAGCAACCAAACCCTCAACTCGCTAATGCGACCCCTGCAAGCATTAACAATGCTCTCACGGGCCAATGCCAACTCTGAGCCACGACCGAAAGTTCGTCATGTGCCATCTCGGCTCTATCATATAACTTTCGGGCATCTCTGCCTCAACTCAACAATATGCTCTCGGTTCTCTAACTGTCTAGATTCTAAACCACGGTGAGCCATATCAATGAACCTACCTATCACGAGGCCTTCAACCTCCTCCTCAATGGTCTCCACTCGATCCAATGACAGTTCCACCAACTGTCCTAACATGACCATATCTATCTGTCATGGCCATCTATACGTCCCTAATGTCTTGAGTGGAAGGCGTAGCGGCGACCTTTGAACTCTCACCTATCTCGAACCTACCGGGTGGTTGGGCTAAGTGAAAGGGTGATGTAGGGATGTCAAAAAGCGTGCACGCTTTTTGGCGGCAAGTCCAATGTAGGTATAGGATCCCTAAGATAGTATGATGAAGATGATGATGATAATAGTGGTGATGGTGGGTGAATCTGGCCATGTGTAGGGCTAACATACAGTAGGTGCGACTTAGCCCTCCTCAAAGGTTGGTCTCCGGTCACTATAAGGTAAGTCGGTGAGCCATAGAAGATAAAAAACTACGGTGGTGTGTGATAAGGCATCGTTCATGTTGGTGTCGGATGAGACATCCTCCATGTTCGTGTCGGATGATATAGGATAGTGTGGAATCGAGACATCTACAGTGACCGATGTAAAATAATAAAGGTAAATAACTCGAATAAAAACATATGAATCCGCATGTAAGTAAAATATACACTCATGATGAAATGATGAGATGCTATGATGATGTAGTTATAGTCTAGGGTCAATGATGCAACCTAGTTCTCTATAACGAAGCTCTGATGCTGTCACATGCACCCCAATTACGTTTTGCTGCGGAATGGATTCTGATTGGTTGTCATAGCATCACAATCACAGTTATATTGAACGACCTAAAGTGTCGTTTTAGAAACATATCGTTTGATATTTATTTAAAACATTCAGAGTTACAAGATAGGTCCCAAAAAGTTGATAAAGTTTCGGAAGTATATTCATTACAAGCCAAGCGATGTTTAGAAAATGCCATAATATATACAATGAGGCAGCGTCGACACGACTCTATGAGGGTTCCTTATTCCATGCCATGATGCGAATGTCTTAGTTAACTGAAAATACATTGCTAAAACGGTCAACAATAATGTTGGTGAGAAATCATAGGTGTATGAAAATGTTTTATCTGACTACACAGTATGACCATGTATGACAATCATGCCACATAAAGTGTTTTACAATTCTATAAGTCCATGACCTTTGAAACTAGACTGATCATGATGTTCACCCCAACAGAGTGTTTTCCAAACAACTCAAATAATGATATTAAATGAAATGCATCCGTTTAACGAGTTGGAATCCACCAACCCGGATGGAGAAGTCACCCATGATAGATCTATCCACTCACCCTCGCTTCTATGAAATTAACGGTTCATGTTATATAATGGGGACATTCAATTGGCATGAGGTAACTTAAGCAATGTAATGAATTTGATATACTTGGTATAGTAATAAAAATGATGTGCAATGTATTCTCCCCGTGGTTTGAAAATAAGTATAAACATGTACAACGGGGCTATGAGAACTCACTTGATGAATTGATGCGATGACAAAAGTGAGTACACCGAAATGTAGCGTGAATCTCTAACCTTGACCTATTATGAATGGTATGATACATAATAAGTTATGATGTAATGTTATGCATGCAATTCGGATGATATTTATACCACTTATGAATTCTTGAAAATAATACTTTTCGAGAAAATAATCTTTTAACGTCTTGAAATTTAATAATACTTTTCAAGCATTTACGTTGAAATGATATCATACGATAATCATTTAATGATTTATTATGAAATTATAACTTTTCGTCGTAAAATAATGTCGTTGAAATTTTCATGAAAGTGACCAAACGGCCTCGAAGAGCTAGTCGTAAAATGGTGCACGTCGAGCGTTAGGAAACGAACTCAACGGTTTTGGGAAGCTTGTATCATTATCTCAAAGTTTTAGTATTTAAGATTTCATCCTTGAGGTCTCGATCATAAAGAAAAATATAGGTTAAGTATGGTACTTGTGTCCAAAATATAGTTTAAGGGTGGTTTTCGGCCAAGTTTAAGTAACCGTATTTAATTCATTACAACTCCACTTGACAAACGGTCGGACATTTTGAAAAATATGCTTGGCGAACTTACTTTTACTAGAAGACATCACTTTATAAAAAGTTTTACATCAATGTTAAAAACGACCTTCAACATGGTCTCTTGTTGCCGTAATACTTGTCTAATAGAAATATAATAGTTTTTCTTATATAATAAGGTTCGACAACTTTGTGTAAACTTGTATAATTTAATCGTTACAAATCGTTTTTCGTTTTATATGTCCTTAGCCGTATCAAAGTATATAATATATGTTTTGACTCATACAAAATAGGCGTAACGTGCTGAATTTTCAGAAATTTTATAGTTTTAGATTCGCCTAACTTGAAAAATTCATAACTTCTTCGTTATAGCGCCGTTTAATCCGTTCAAGTGGCCCGCGTTTTGTTTTAAAGTGTATTTCTATATATCTAGGCCAAAAATTTTTACCTACTGTCGATTTTTCCAGATTTCAAAAATATGGACAGACCCTTTAGAAAACTTGTCGAAATGTGTTTTTCTCGCGCCAAACCTATTCTAACCAATTCAAAACAACTCTGAAGCTATTCTAATGCTACCATACACCTTCTTAGGGTGTCGTGGGTTCCTAGACATCACCAAGAGTGATATATTACAAGGAGTAATTATAGGATGACATATGTTTATATATAACTCTTAAAAACAAATGAAAAAGTGGTATAAACATCATA
>OU343216.1:106309607-106328634 GCA_910596185.1 Chrysanthemum makinoi | reverse complement strand
TGACTTGCATGTTTTCTCAAGCTTAATGAAATGAACATAAAAATGAATATGAAAGATGATCATGAATATGGGATGCTTACTAGTTAACTTGATGAGGTTTATGAACAAAGGATTATTCCTAATCACCCAAGGTTTTTATTTCACAACCTTAATCAAGAGTGTGTCTAGAGTGTATAAAACTTGACTAGAAAAGTTTTTATGATCCTTCTTTGTCCTTGTGGTTGGCGGTTATGTGAAGAAGAAGAAGAGAGAAACTTGATCTTTACACTTTGTATTATTGTTGTATGTGTTAGTTTAAGAGTATAATACAATATAAGTTAAGATATTTAGTAATCTTATTGACTTCTTTATTGTGAAACAAGGGGTATTTGCATAACTTGATACTTTTTTTTTTTATAATGTATTTAAATGTATAAGTGTAAGTAAATGTGAAGTTAAGTAAAAATAGTTAGTAACTTGTATACACATTTGAACATTTAGGATAGCGTTAACTAAAAATAACTTTTAACGGGTCAAGTTAAAATATATTGAGGTCATAAAAATAATAAAAATACATTTCTTGAAAAATTTGAGTGAAATAATAATTATCGTGTAGTATTTAAGAAAACCGTCGCAATTATATAAATATAACAATTTATATACAAAATAAATTTAAAACACTGGGTAAACTTATAATATTATTTTATAATCTTAATATAAGTATAAAAATATATCGGGATAATTTTGGAAGTATCGGATCAATTGTTCAAAATAATTAATTACGCGATAGCGTTTTTTTAATAAAAATTATCGTTGTGTAATATGCAAAACCATGCATGAACTAATATGATGATGATGATGCTAATGATATGTAGACTAAACCTTGTCTATATGGAATGTCATGATGATTGTTCATTATTGCTTACTAAACCATTAAGGTTACGCGAATTTGATACTCGTAAACCTAGTTTACGATAAACGATAAATGATGAAGCATGAGTAATGTTTTGAAAAATGACCTGAAAGTACGAGTTGTCACATACGTTATGTCCTTGACGCCCTTTTCAAAGGGATGGACTCGTCAAGGGAGAGTCAAGACGAGTACCATTCCCGTCGTATGCTCTTTACATTTTCTTATAAAAATTGTGTTAGTTTCTTTTAACACTTTTTGTTTTAGACAAAAGGGAGAAGAAAGTAAAAACTACAAATTCAAACCTTCTGAATTTTAGCTTTCCTTAAAATAATTTTATGTTTTGTCATCAACAAAAAGGGGGAGATTTGTTAATACAAATAATATAAAAGCGTTTATTTATATTTCGATCTTCTAACGTTTTGTCGATAACAAAGCGTAAAATCATTTTAACGAACAAATAGAATCGTAAATAGTTTGAGTTAATATTTTCTAAACACACTACGTTTTCACATAAAACACTAAAACAAGCATAAGTGTTTTTATGATTTAGATATATATGTACAACAACTAGTGTTTACATATTGGGTTAACATACTTAAACTAAATATACTAAAATGGGTAAAAACATGTAAATACTAAATTGGGTAAAAACCTGTAAATACTAAAATGGGTAATAAACTAGCAAATGGTATTGACCCATAACCCATGGTTTTATATATACCACTTAACCAAGTTCATTGTATCTAGAAAGAAAACCATGGATCAACCTATAACCCATGACCCATGACCCATAACCAAAAATACCCATGGGCAAAGAGGAGCGTTCCACGGATCCCTGGCTTTGTGCTAGATGGATCCCAAGTGGAAGGGATCCGTGGGATCCGGGGAACTGTAGAGAATTTTCTCTAAAAATAGAGAGCCATTTCTTCCTTTCTATGCATCACTTTACACACATACTTCCCCAAAGTATTCTAACCCTCTAACCTCAGATATAAGTGATCTATGTAGTTTGTCTTTTGTTTTTGTGTGATCTTCTAGGTTCCTCTTAAAGGAGAGATCACCACTTCTTGAAGACATGCAAGCTCAAGTCCATGACTTGCCATGCTTCGTCATCATCAAGACAACTAAGGTTCTCTTGTTGATAGTTCTTCCTTTCTCCATAGATGTTGGGTTGAAGGCATTGGTGAAGAATGCCAAAAAGTGTCAAGATGAAAGCATTAGTGAAAGGTGCTCATCATCCGTGTCAAAGCATTAGTGAAGAATGCTAAAGGTGTCAAGGCGAAGGCATTAGTGAAGGGTGCCAAGCGTTGTGTCAAAGGCATTAGTAAAGGATGGCGAAGAATCAAATCAAGTCGCATTTGGGAAGAATGCCTTGGTCGTATAATCGACGAGGTGCATCGTTATACATATAAGTATTTGTTTGTTTGTTTCCAAGGATGGTGATATCCTTGATGAAGGTGTAACAAGGAATTGATCTCCTTGATGTTAGGTGTTGTGTCGTAAAGGGTAGTAGTTCCTCCATAGTGGAACTAGGTGCTTAGCCTAGTACCTAATAAAGGGTAGGCGACGTTGTGATAGGAATAATTCTCCTAAGGTGTGAAAAAGAACTTCGGTGGTTAGCCTAGCACCGTATAAAGGAGGTGGCGACGTTGTGTTTGGTGTGGTTCACCTTGGTGTGAAAGAACTCGGTATTTAGCTTTGTACCAGAAAAAGGTTAAGCGACGTTGTGAAGGCTTCTCCGACATAAGGAGATTGGTGTAGTGCTTACGAACTCTCAAGTAGGTGACTCAGGGAGTGGAGTAGGGCAAGGAAGGTGTCCTTGTAGCCGAACCACTATAAATAACTTGTGTCGTGGTGATGTGCTTCTTACTCTTTATATTTCAATACACGTTTATATATCTATCTATCAACGTCCAACATAAACAATCAAATAGATTGACATAAGTCGATCTAAATATTTAAAAGGAAGTTTTAAATTGGTAAAACTATTCAACCCCCCCCCCCCTTCTAGTTTTCCACAGACCCAAGTATTTTGATCTTGATAAAACAACACAAATAATAATTAATTACAAGGGTAAAAACCTTAGTTGTCATCCAAATCGCGTAAACCATAAAAATTCTAAAAAGTATAAATCGACCAAGACACCCTTATAACTACCTTTTAGACAATAATAGCATATACTATGAACCATAATTAGGTTATATATAATTAGGGTGGCTTTGATACCACAGCAGGTTTCTTGTGTCACCCGTATGGCCAAAAAGACAAGCACATCAGAATAAAACAGATAACATGGCCATGCTACCAGAAAACGCTGACCAATCTAATTTTAACCTAATCATTGACATTAAATAATCCTAAATACATAAGAAGGGTGCTGATAGAATACTTACTTGTTATCCTGCTTGTGTAACCTCCTCAATGAACCTAATGCGCAGGTTCGCCTTCCTTCTTTGTTAATCGATCAAGTTAGTGTTTTCAGGAGAAAACCTGACTTCGGGGTTGCATCATATATCCACTGATATAGTACAAGTAAACAGGGCTCGAACCTAAGAAATTTAGGCGAGATACGAAACACCGGGTAAAGCTTGAATCAACTTCAGGTCTATTTGGTATGAGTTGCGATCGGTTGAAGGGTTTGAGAACCTTTGGTTAACTGATCATGATGTAAGAGAGGGGAATTGAGAGTTTTAGGGTTAGTTTGTGAGTTATGAGGATCCTTCTAAGTCCCTTTGTATTTATAGGGCACCTAGGAAGGATCTAGAATACTTGTATAACAAGTATTCTAGTTTGTTACAAACAATCCTCCGTTTTTGGATTTTGGTCGAACAATCCACAAACAACCCTTAGGGCTCCTTAATATTTATCCCTTGATAAATATTACGTTTTGGATAATAACCATTTAACCCTTAAATGAAAATACTACTGCATTTTCATTTTCATTTCCATCTCATTTCATTTTGTATACTCGTTTCTTATTTCTGTTTGCTCGTTCTGTTTATTGTGCATCGGTGTGACCCTTTGGCATTTTCGTGAAGGTAAGTTGTGAAAGTTTGTTATTTTTTTTGCACACATAATTCCTTTCAAATATATATACACCATATACAATAGTTGAGGTATACGACGTATGTCTTGACTTAAATGTGAACTTCTTATCTTTTTGGCTTCTTTTATGGCTTTTTCCGTTCTTTTTCGAGATAATTGCTTCATGGCTTAGAGTTTAACACTATAACGAAATAGATAGTAATTAAGTACTAAATAACTTATAAATTCTATAAAATGAGCAATAATCATGGGATATTGATGGTAAATATTTTCTCTTATTTGATGTCATCATTTGTCTATTGACTTTTACTCACACAACAACCGACGACGATCATGGCTCTGAATCAAGAGAGGTTGCAAACACAAATAGATCCATTTGAAGGGGTCCCCTTTCTTTAGGAATTTGTCATTTTTTCTTTAGCCCATGTTTCAACATCGTAACCTGATAACCATGATTATACTTTTAATCAACCTAATCACCTTCATATCTTACAATCTTACTACTACCTTTAAATATTCTTTTTTGATCCAATTGAGCCAACAACTGGTTTACAGGTTTATCAAAGACAATAAAAATATAAAAATGTGTTACTAAAAAAATTAAACCACGATAATTATCTAAAAATGAAATTTAATCTGATGGTAAAGATGAAGCTTTGCTATTTTAAAATCAACCGAACCCATTCCACTATCTTCTTCAACTTCACAATGTTCAACTGCTAGCTGAATCAATACTCATATTATTCAATATGTGGTAGAGTGATGATTTTAATTACACTAAAATCACATCAGTTTTTTAAAACAATGGATTAGTTTGACCCAGTTTGATAATCATGATAATTAGATTCCCGTATTTTTTTGCATAGAGTATTTTTATTTTCATCTGCCAATGAACGAAGCGAGGGAGTGGTTTGGTTAAGTCGAAATTGGTCTCTGTTTTACCTTTTTATTTTTTTAACCCACAAACCTATTATATTATAATAACCTTAATACAACGCACAAAACGGCACGGTTATTGTGCTTTCTAAAACCATGCCGTTTAATGAATATTGTCGTTTTGCCTTTGTTGTCGCGTAAAAAATTGTGTTTACGTGTTTAAATACAAATTTTTATCAAACGACATCATTTTTTATGTTGTCTAACATTATAGATAAATAACTCAATACTCTCTCTCTCTCTCTCTCTCTCTCTCTCTCTAACAATCTGACAGATCTTAAGGGTTGGATATTGTTCTTAGATTGTGTTTATATACTTTGGTTTCTAGATAGATCTCGCCTTCTCACTTTCCCAATCTAGCTAGAAACCCTAGGTACAGTTACGATGGCCTCCGTTTTCTCCATTGTTGACCGCCCCAGTTACACAGATTTAATTGATTTTTGATAGATCTGAATCCGGTTTCCACATATCTAACTACTTTTGGGTGAGTTTCATGTTTACAACTTTTGGTGTTATGTTGACTTTTAAAACATATGTTTGCATTAGATGTTGACATTTTTTACACTATTGGTTGTTTACCACCTATAATCGTTAATGATGTAATTTTTTTAAATCAATAACTTGGTTGTTTGAGCTTTATGATTGTTGATGTTACCGTGACTTTTAAAACATGTATTTACCTTAAAACATTTACATTAGATTTTGATATTTTTATAACATGATATTTTTAAAACCAAGGTTTATCGATAATTATAAATAAAATATGTTCATTTTAAGAGTTAAATGGCCTAAGATTATTGGTTGTTGTTGAGGAGTCAAAAAAGATTTTTAAGCTGTTAAGATGTTATGTTGCAGGGGTTTAATGTGATGGTTCAACCATACAGGCATTGCCCTAGTCTGCTGCTTTCGAGCAGCTTATCTGTGCTTAGAGCATTAGCTACTAACTGTATGCTATGTATTCGTTGACATGCATCTAATGCTCTAAGCACAGGTAAGTTACACGACAATAGTATTGTTTATGTCCATGATAGATGTACTTGATGTGATGTTTGTAAGCATGACGACACGATCTTTTTTGCAACCGCTTTGGTTGGTGCATAAGATGGAAGGATGGTTGAGTGCAACAGATAGTTTCCTCTGCAACCTCTATTTTGAAAACCAAAGTATTCGGTAATTTAACATTGGTAACACCGTAAAATGTATATTTTGGATGTCCATGGTCACATATTGTTGTATACCTTGGCAAGGTAACTATGTACATAATGTGGTTGCGGCCATGGTATTTGTAAAACTTATTTGGCAAGGAAGTGTTCAAAGCGTGAATGTTCTGGCCTTGCAAAACCTACGACATTTAATGCATATTGTTGTTTTGCTATTTTTTTCATGTGAAAAGTTTGTCGTTTAGTGTTTAAATACAAAGGGTTATTAAACAACATCGTTTATGATACTGTCTAAGATTATAGATAAACAAAAGGTAATCTACTCGATAATAATATTGTTCGTGTTTATGTTCATGTTCATGTTACATGTAATTGCTGTGGTGTTTGTAACCATGGCGACATAGTCATTTTTGTAACCGGTTTGGTAGGTACATAAGATGGAAGGATGGTTGAGTATGACAGATAGTTGCCTCAGCAACCTCCATTTTAAAAACCAAAGTATTTGGTAACATCGTCGAACGTATACTTTGGATGTCTCATGGTTAAGTTGTTGAGGCGATGATGATAACATATTGCGATATACATTGGCAAGGTAACTACATACAATGTGGTAGCAGCCATGGCATTTGTAAAACTTATTTGGCAAGGCACTCACATATACATTGTGGGGTGGGCATAAGTGTTATAAGCCTAAATGTTCTTGTTAGGTCACCATAAGTTAATACAAGGATCAATATGTAAGAAAAGGGAAAGAAAGTGATCGGATGAACACTACACAAATACACACGTATGAATATGATAAATGTTTAGCCGTAGGATTATGTGAAATTGAACAACCAACCTTCATGAGAAGGTTTACATTACTATTTATACGGGAAAGGAGCTAGGGCAACATGTCTAGTCCCTTCCTTCATTATTGGGCTTGGGCCAAGGATTATGGGCTTTCTACAAAAGCCTTGCCATTAATAACTAACATAAAAGCCTAGTTTAAGCAACCTATTACATAATAATTACTAACACTTGAAATACAAGTTAGGAGTGATTCCAACAATCTCTCCCTAAGTATTAGTAGTTAAGTGATGACTCCAGCAATCTTTGATAAGTTTGTTAATATAAATATCGTCATTAAACGTTATTTATATTTTACGATCTTTACCTAAGTTTTGTTAATGACAAAAGTAAATTTAATTTTTATAAAGCTTAAAGCTTGTCAAGTTTAATTGATATTAAAACAAGCTTTTCAAATAATATTTTCATCACTCAAGCATTTACATTTTGATTAATCATATTTGGATATGACTCTAAACCATAATGTATGTTTGTATTTTTAAAAATGTTTTGGCTTTAAACAAAACATTACATATGTATTTTAACATATTTCTAAAAATAGAAAAACAAACACATCACATCATGTAGTGAATCATTGAAATCCTTAGAAGATTTCACTAGATACTTTGTGTAGATTTAGACTCTACAAATCTTACACAATCTTGATATATATGGTTGACTTTTGGTAAGATTTTTGGTGATCCGTTGTCGACACCGCGGCACCAATTGTTAGCACGGGAGGAACCCTTTGAGGGATCGTGGTCCGTGGTGCCTGCTGAGCATTTTGGCTATAAATAGCAAAGCCAAACCAAGTTGTTTTTCATCACTTTCTATCATATTCATATACATTCCTTCTCTCTAACATTTCTAACTCGGTTTCATATCATATTAGTGATCTCGTTTGTAAAAGAAGATCAAGGCATATTCAAGCTTAACAAGTTGTTGAAAGTCTTATTTTTTGTTGTATGATCTTGTGTTGATTCATACATCATTGTTGTAACAAACCATCATAATCTTGTGAGTGTGAGTGGTTAGTATTCTAGTCCTCAAAATACATTGTGTGTGGGAGTGGTTGTACCCTTGGAAAGAACTAGACATCTAGCTTAGTGTCGAAATAGTGTGTAGCGAAGTGTAAGTTTCTCCACCCGTTGAAAGGAGCTTGTAGACTAGTGAAGTTAAACTATCGAGTGTGTGAGACTAGTGGAGTAGAAGGAAAAAAAAAGTCCTTGTAGTGATAAAGGTTTTAAGCGTTACCTTTTTGAGGGTCGTTTAAGCCCTTATTTGATCACTTTTGTATCCGTTATTACTTAATATCGTTCCTTTTCACTTTTTAGGTCTCCTGAAGGCAAAATGCTGGAATGACACTAATTCGGACGAAAGCGAATATATGAAGAAAAATGCCCAAAGTCAAGAATCGGACATAAGCTCGAAATACAAGGGGCGGCGTCAGTGTTAACTACGCACCCGCATCGCATCACTTTGTGACTTTCGATAGCCAAATTGTATTTACAAGTGGCGGTGTCGGGCTTTAAAAAGTATTGGCAAATCGCCTTCAGGCGGCCTAGATTTGATCCAGACGGTCCCGGAAAGCTGAAGAAGGGCGTCACAGAACAAGGTAGCGCCCGTGCAAGGACTAACGTGGTAAGATGAAACCCTAATGGCCGGCGACCGGCGGTCACAAATCATAAGGTGACGCCCGTGTGATAATGTCTTATATATAGAATCGAATTTTTCATTATTTGTTGTAGTCTTTTGGAGTAAAAAACCTAAACCGAACCAAAGGCTGTATGCAGTATTTTAGGGTTCCAAACCCTATCTTAGATCAAGATAAGTGTTTTACTTCATTAATTCAATTATGTCTTCAATTCTTTGTGTGTATGCTTGCATGTTCTCCATGTCCGGCTAATTTACTTGTGTGTTTGCTTAGGGAATATGAAACTTAGTTATTGAATATTGATTGGTTGTCTCTTATCTTAATTGTTAATGATCTAGTAATGCGATAGGTCATTCGTTGTGTAGTTAATGCTTGATTAATATTTGTGAACCTTAGGCTATAACACCTAGAGTAGTTGTAGGCTAAACCATCCAAAGAGTACCTTAAAGTTAGAGTTTATAAATCCTAGAGATTTTGTAGGAGTGACCCTTTGGTAGTTTCAAAGAGTTAGGGATAAAAGCGCATACCCTCGACCTTGGAGACACAACAGCGATTAGGTAAGGGCTGACAATTCAACCATCAATAGGAATGATTAAGGAGTAATACAACCGGTAAACACATTCTTAACTATCATACGAGCACACATTAATTAGAGCATAGACTACTCACTAGTTAGATTAGATAAGTAAAATAATCGGGTAGAAATACCAACCCCCAAATCCAAACCTGAGATTCTTACCTTTCCATTTCTAAAAATATAAAAAGCACAAAATAATCTTCCTCAACCCCTACCTTGGCGTAGTAACTCTCACTAGCATTACTATTCCCCTAGAGAACGATATCTTCCTGTGTTATTCTTTACCCATTTTGTTTTGCAGCGGAATGGAATTCCTGGGATTGTCATAGCACCACAATCACAGTTATAGAAACGACCTAAAGTGTCGTTTGAAAAGAATTTGATTTAATAAAACAATCAGAGTTTACAAAGTATAGGTCCCAAAAGTTTATAAAGTTTGTGGAAATATAAATATATTACAAGTCCAAACGATGGTTTTGAAAGAAAATGCCATAATGTACAATGATGTAAGTCGACGCCGCGACTCAAAAGGGGTTCCTTAACCATGCCATGATGAGTATGCCTTAGTTACCTGAAAATACATTGCTAAAACGGTCAACAATAATGTTGGTGAGAAATCATAGGTTTATGTAAATGTTTTATACGACTACGCTTAAGTATATATCATGGTATGACAAACATGTCACATAAAATGTTACTTGGTATGACAATCATGTCACATAAAAATGTTACAATTGCTTTAAGCCCATAACCAAAACTAAGTATAATGTTATTAAATGAAATGCATCCGTATTACTAGTTGGGATTCACCAACCCGGATGGAGGTGTCATCCTCGATAGATCTATCCACTCACCCTCGCTTCAAAGATTAACGGTTCATGTTCAGGTAATGGGGACTTTCAATTGGCAAATCGCGGTAACTTAAGCAATGTAAATGAATTTAACATACTTGGTATCGTAATAAAAATGTTGTGCAATGTATTCTCCCCCGTAGGTTTGAAAATAATTAAAAGCATGATCGACGGGGCTATGAAAACTCACTTGGTAAACTGGTATGATGACAAGTGTGAGTACACCGAGGTATAATGTGATGCTTTAATCTGGACCTATTACCAATGATATGATATGTAATGAGTTGCAATGTAATGTTATGCATGCATTTCGTATGTTATTTATACCATTTGCGAGTTTTGAAGAAAATATTACTTATCGTCGAAAAATACTCTTTTGACGTCTTGACCCTTCAAAAATAACTTTACAAGTTTTTACGTCAAAATGTCATCCTACAATGGTTTTATAATGTTTATAGTGAAATTATCACTTTTCGTCGTAAAACAATGTCGTCGGAAAATTAATAAAAGTAACAAAAATGGCTTTGAAAAACTAGTCGTAAAATGGTGTACGTCGAACGTTAGGAAACGAACTCAACGGTTTTGGAAAGCTTGTATCAAAATCTAGAAGTTTTAGTACATGGGTTTTCGTCATAAGGTCTCAACATAAAGATAATAGAGTTAAATATGGTGATTTTGTCCAAATGTTTGTAAAAGTGAGTTTCGACAAAGTTTTAAGCAACGTAATAATTTATTACAACTCCGCTATACAAGCGGTTGGTCGTTTTGAAAAATATGCTTGGTGATCTCGATTTTATTAGAAGAAATTTCGTTACAAAAAGTTCTCATCATGTCGTTAAAATAGCCTTCAATATGGTCGTTTTGTTTACCGTAACACTTGTCTCGTAAAAATAATATAGGTTTTCTAAAAATAATAGTTACGGCAATTTTATGAAAACGTGTATATCTTAGTCGTGTCAAATCCGTTTTCTCGTATTATCGTCCTTAGCTTCGTATCAAAGTATACTAATATATTTTTGACAAGTCGAAATAATTTGTGAAGCTTAAGGTTCGTTTTTGACTCGAATAAAACAAAAACATGTCGCTGAAATTTCGAAAATATATATATTTCGTCGTCAAACTTGTAAAATCCATAACTTCTTCGTTATAACTCCGTTTTAATCCGTACAAGCGGCCACGGATTCGTTTTAAAGTATATTTTCTAAATATCAAGGACAAAATTTTGTGCCTACTGTCGGATTTTCCAGAAAATCAAAACAAGGACAGAACACTTTTTATACTTATCGAAAATAGTTTTTCTCGTACCAAACCTATTCTAATCCCTTCAAATCAACTCCAAAGCTAATCTAATCCTACCATACACCTTCTCAGGGTGTCATGGGTTCCTAAACATCATCAAGACCAATATATAACAAGGGAATAATTATAGGATGACTTTTATATATCAAACTCTAAAAATCAATGGAAAAATGGTATAAATAAACACAAGTCTTGCATGTTTGCCAAGAAAATGATGAAATAAGTATGAAATGAAAATGAAAGAGGTAAAATGAAAGTAATATGCTTACAAGCTACTATGATGAGGTGATTAGAACAAGGATTAACCTAAACACCCTAGGTTTTTATTTCAAAACCTTAAATAAGAGTGTAATCTAGATTGTTATAACTTGAAAATGGAAAACTTTGGATGATCCCTTCTTAATCTTGTAGGTGGCGGTTCTAGAGAGAGCAAGAAAAGAAATATCTTTGAAAGTGTGTGAAAATTATTGAGGTGAAGTGAATGAATGAAATGAATGAAATATATAACAGGTGTAAATCTATACATTCAAGAAAATATACCACTCATTTATTGTCTACCCCTCCCTTGGCGGTTTTAGGGGCTATTTGTCCACAAAATATCTTTTTTTTTTTTTTTTTTTTATAATGTGTATAATTTGTAATAAGTGTAAGAAAAATGTGTAGGTAGAAATAACTTGTAGGTTTTATATACATTAGTGTATTTAAGGTAGTTTTAGGTAAAAGTAACTTTTAATAGATCAAAGTAGAGTATGATGAGATCATAAAAATTGTAAAAATATATTCCTTGTAAAATTTGAGTGATATAATAATTATCGTGTAGTTTTAAGAAAAGTGTCGTAAATAATATAACTTCGATTTATATGCAAAATAAATTTAAAACACTAGGTAAACTCAAAATATTGTTTTTATAAACTAAATGTAAGTATAAAATATATCGGGATCATTTTTGGAAGTATCGGATTAAATGTTCAAATAATAACTTACGCGATAACGTTTATTTAATATAAAATTTATGCGTTTAATGTGAAATGCAAAGTCATGAATGAACTAACATGATGCAAATGATGCTAGTGAAATGTAGACTAAACTTAGTCTATATGAAATGTCTGTGATGATATGATCATGAATTCGCCGCTAAACCATTAAGGTTACGCGAATTTGGAACAAAACCTAGTTTACGATAAATGATGAAATGGTGAAAGCATTGTTTTGAAAATGACTGAAAGTACGAGGTGTCACATTCGCCCATCCAAAAAGAATTCAGTCCCGAATTCAGTTCGTGTTAGTCTATCAATTTTTGAGTTTGTGATGAATATCGAGGAGAGAAGACATGGAGAAGTGTCGTTCGGATTCGATGATTGAGGCGTACAAAATATCGTAAAGAAAATATCGAATGAATCTCTCATAAGTAACACTTTGACTTTGAAATATGTGAAGATTTTGCTTGCACTAAGATTTATAAATAACTGCTCCCAACATAACGTGATCCCTCCAGAATTTGACATAGTTAGCTAGGCTATGTATAATTGAAACGATGACGTGACGTTGGTTTGAGTTGTTATAACTCTCAATGTTTACAAGGATTTAAACCGTGTCGTTACAATGATAGTTAAAGTAAAAGGAATTAAAATTCTCGTAAGAAATAACAAATCGGAAGAAAATAAAGTGCGATAGATGAGAATATTTGGGTCGAATTGGTTCGTCCAGTGTTTTGCTAAATCGTACCACGCCTTTCAAAGACGGTCCTTGTGCATAATTTGTTGCCCACTTGAGATTCTAATGGTTTGCGACTTATGGGACATATTTCCAAAATTTGCATCGTATAACGATGTAGCTTATCTAGCTATATATTGTTACTTGTAACTGATTTTTGATTTGCATGATTTCTTTGTTTGTTTCATGAATGAGTTATGGACTAATGAATCGGACTTTCCTGATTTTAATCCTTGAATAAGTGATTGATACCTCAACCTTACAGTGCCTCAAATGGTGTAGTCAATATGTTCATGAGCTAACTATTGTTGTAAAGAAACTTGTCGATGGAGAATGATTTGCCTAACCATTTCTAGAAAGTCACACTGGCTTGAGCATATTATCTAATGTGGGAATTGTTCTCTCTCTCTAACCATTGAGTGAGGATAGTAGGCTAATCATGTCTTAGTAGGTTCCATGGAAATCCTGAAATGACTGTCAGCAGTCTAAGGTGGATCGAATAGCTTATAATAGGTACAACCGGAATTGATACCACGTGTCTCGTGTTAGATTTCAAAATGTTAAATCTGTTGGAAAGGACCTTATTGAAAAGAATAGATTATAGTAACATTGTGATTCCTCGCGTTTCTAGTCCTATCGAATGTCATGACCTGAGTATTACTTGCCTAAGGTGCTTAGTCTCTATGACTAAAATGTTTATTGTTTGATTATCGAAGTGTTTCCATGCTTCATGTAGTAAAGTCACAAACCTTAAATATTTAAGTGAGGTGGTGTAGTGGTTGGTTTTCAAGATTTGTTCCGATATTGAGTGCTTCCAAAAATAGTTCATCACTAATATTGTTATCATGCTAGCAAGAAAATAGGTATCAGCTCAAACTATGTCGAAGAATGTTTGTTCTAGTTTCACTTGTAGATGGGGAGTCATTGATTGTCCGACATGTTCAAACCTGTGGCATCTCTTGATATAGAAGTGAGGTTACTTGGAATTTCTAGAGAACACAATGCCTTAGAGGAAGTTTATATCGATAACCTAAATTTAACCAAATTTTTCCTCTAAGGGAAACTCATTGTAGGGAAGTTCACATATTGTTGAAGCCTTGTTTAATGAAATGTTCTGTAGTCTCAATTAGGAGAATTGGTTTATTCCTATAGTGTTGCTTAGTGTGTATTCGATTAGTACTAAGTCTTGTAACTCGGTCTAGCTAGTACTTATGAAATAGCAGAATTTGGATTCTAATCCAAAATAGTGGTTCGGAATGTCTCGTGATGTCTTAAGATTTTTGTTGAGTTTTGAAACGTCTCGCTACTTACTTCTAGCCCTTGTTGGAAATTTCAAAATCCTTTCATTGTTTTCTTGTATCGAGGAATCCTCCTCACAGATGGTATAGGAAGTCTTTCCTAAAAAGGTCATTCGTCAAATCCTAACTTATCGGTTGAGTGAGGATAAATAAATGAAAAATCTATAGAGTGTTAACAAAAGAAATGTTTATGCACGATTTATCGATTATAAAACTTTGCTTTAAATGAGAATTGTTTTAGGAATTTGAAATGATGCTTGTTACTTTCATGACATAATTCTTCCTGAATTATACATAGGTGATCAAGCCATGTATAATCAAGGACAAATGATGTGATGCTTGTTTTGTTGAAATGGTATTATGTTTCTCCGAAGTTTTAGATGGTATTCAACGTTTTGTTTTGTAAATAATGGCTCAATGATTTTGAGTAACATGAAAATCGTTTCGCATGAGGATATTAAATAGTTGATAAAATGACTGAAACCAATTGATAAGTTGGTAATAAAACAACTTGCGTTAAAACTTTATGAAACAACGTTTCTAAGATGGTGATAAAATAGTTCGAAATAAAATCAAGTGAAATAATTTCATGAAATAGTAGCAGGATAATTTGGAATAAAATTTGTTGGATGGTTTGTAGGATACATAGGAGAACCTTATCGAGTAGTAATAGTCTACTAATTGGTCGAGAATAAAGTTGGCCTAACCCCTAGTAAGATAGTGATGTATCGTCGTGAAATGATGGAAAATTGGGCAATTGGAGTAAGGAATGAAATAAACAAGGTGGTGATTATCGTAGAGATAATAAATGATAAAGATTACATTAGCTAGAAAGGTACTTATTATCTGTTCCTGTTGATGGTCTAATCGTGTTTCAAGTGTAGGAGTAGTAGGCGGTCTAGCAACAATAGTCCTAGAACTCTCCCAGTCCTCAAACCTATGAGATGGTGTAGTGTCTATAGTCCTAGTGGTAGATGGTAATGGTGTGTCAAATCATGCACACTTCCCAAGCTGCAAGTCAGGTGTATGAGTATCGTGTATGAGATGTGATGGTACGGATGGTGCTCAAACGATAATGATGATGAAAATAATGTTAATGATGATAATGGAATCCTTGTGGTGAGTTAATAAAATAGATTCATTAGGATTAAGCCTATAAGTTCTACCCAATGGTATGATCTGTCCCAACTGAGTGATAAAATTGTCCACGATCCTCACAGTGAATCAATAGTGATCGCGATGGTGTAGGTGCAACTTCGTCCTCCTAAAAGGTCTCAGTGTCATCATCTGATGTTATCGGTGTTGAGTCAACTGATGTTAAAATTATGATAGGGAATGACAAGGCATTCTCCATGTCAAAGTGATGTGAGTATAATGGGATGGGTATTTGAAGGTATCTATGTGACAATCGAGTTAAATGAAAGTAAACCTTCGTAAAATGTGCGTATAAAACCGCATGTATAGTGACTATGTATTTATGATGAAATGATGAGATGCTATGATGATGTAGTTATAGTCTAGGGTCAATGATGCAACCTAGTTCTCTATAATTGTAGCTCGTCCATCTGTCACACCCCCAATTTACCTTTTGCAGTGAATGGAATTCACAGGGATTACTGTCATAGCACCACAATCACAGTTATATAGAACGACCTAAAGTGTCGTTTGAAAAGAACATCGTTTGATTTAATAAAACAATCAGAGTTTACAAAGTATAGGTCCCAAAAGTTTATAAAGTTTGCGGAAATATAAATATATTACAAGTCCAAACGATGGTTTTGAAAGAAAATGCCATAATGTACAATGATGTAAGTCGACGCCGCGACTCAAAGGGGTTCCTAACCATGCCATGATGAGTATGCCTTAGTTACCGAAAATACATTGCTAAAACGGTCAACAATAATGTTGGTGAGAAATCATAGGTTTATGTAAATGTTTTATACGACTACGCAAGTATATATCTGGTATGACAATCATGTCACATAAAAATATTCTTGGTATGACAATCATGTCACATAAAAATGTTCAATTGCTTTAAGCCCATGACACCGAAACTAGGCTGTTCATAATGTAGGCCCAAAAGAGTGTTTGAACAACTAATAATGTTATTAATGAAATGCATCCGTACTAGTTGGGATTCACCAACCGGATGGAGCGTCACCCTCGATAGATCTATCCACTCACCCTGCGCTTCAAGATTAACGGTTCATGTTCAGGTAATGGGGACTTTCAATTGGCAAATGCGTTAACTTAAGCAATGTAAATGAATTTAACATACTTGGTATCGTAATAAAATGTTGTGCAATGTATTCTCCCCCGTAGGTTTGAAAATAATTAAAGCATGATCGCGGGGCTATGAACTCACTTGGTAAACTGGAATGATGACAAGTGTGAGTACACAGGTATAATGTGATGCTTTAATCGGACCTATTACCAATGATATGATATGTAATGAGTTGCCATGTAATGTTATGCATGCATTTCGTATGTTATTTATACCATTTGCGAGTTTTGAAGAAAATATTACTTATCGTCGAAAAATACTCTTTTGACGTCTTGACCCTTCAAAAATAACTTTACAAGTTTTTACGTCAAAATGTCATCCTACAATGGGTTTATAATGATTTATAGTGAAATTATCACTTTTCGTCGTAAAACAATGTCGTCGGAAATTAATAAAGTAACAAAAATGGCTTTGAAAAACTAGTCGTAAAATGGTGTACGTCGAACGTTAGGAAACGAACTCAACGGTTTTGGAAAGCTTGTATCAAAATCTAGAAGTTTTAGTACATGGGTTTTCGTCATAGAGGTCTCGAACATAAAGATAATAGAGGTTAAATATGGTGATTTTGTCCAAATGTTGTGTAAAAAGTGAGTTTTGGCAAAGTTTAAGCAACCGTAAATAATTTATTACAACTCCGCTATACAAACGGTTGGTCGTTTTGAAAAATATGCTTGGTGATCTCGATTTTATTAGAAGACATTTCGTTACAAAAAGTTCTACGTCATCGTTAAAAATAGCCTTCAATATGGTCGTTTTAGTTACCGTAACACTTGTCTCGTAAAATAATATAGTTTTTCTAAAAATAATAGTTACGGCAAGTTTATGAAACGTGTATATCTTAGTCGTTTCAAATCCGTTTTCTACGTATTATACGTCCTTAGCTTCGTATCAAAGTATACTAATATATTTTTGACAAGTCGAAATAATTTGTGAAGCTTAAGGTTCGTTTTTGACTCGAATAAAACAAAAACATGTCGCTGAAATTTCTGAAAAATATATATTTCGTCGTCAAACTTGTAAAATCCATAACTTCTTCGTTATAACTCCGTTTTAATCCGTTCAAGCGGCCACGGATTCGTTTTAAAGTATATTTTCTAAATATCAGGGCCAAAATTTCGTGCCTACTGTCGGATTTTCCAGAAAATCAAAACAAGGACAGAACACCTTTTATACTTATCGAAAATAGTTTTTCTCGTACCAAACCTATTCTAATCCCTTCAAATCAACTCCAAAGCTAATCTAATCCTACCATACACCTTCTTAGGGTGTCATGGGTTCCTAAACATCATCAAGACCAATATATAACAAGGGAATAATTATAGGATGACTTTTATATATCAAACTCTAAAAATCAATGGAAAAATGGTATAAATAAACACAAGTCTTGCATGTTTGCCAAGAAAATGATGAAATAAGTATGAAATGAAAATGAAAGAGGTAAAATGAAAGTAATATGCTTACAAGCTACTATGATGAGGTGATTAGAACAAGGATTAACCTAAACACCCTAGGTTTTTATTTCAAAACCTTGAATAAGAGTATAAACTAGATTGTTATAACTTGAAAATGGAAAACTTTGGATGATCCCTTCTTAACCTTGTATGTGGCGGTTCTAGAGAGCGAAAAAGAGAAATATCTTTGAAGTGTGTGAAAATTATTGAGGTGAAGTGAATGAATGAAATGAATGAAATATATAACTTGGAGTGTAAATCTATACATTCAAGAAAATAATACCAACTCATTTATTGTCTACCCCCTCCTTGGCGGTTTTAGGGGCTATTTGTCCAAAATATCTTTTTTTTTTTTTTTTTATATAATGTGTATAATTTGTAATAAGTGTAAGAAAAATGTGTAGGTAGAAATAACTTGTAAGGTTTTATATACATTAGTGTATTTAAGGTAGTTTTAGGTAAAAGTAACTTTTAATAGATCAAAGTAGAGTATGATGAGATCATAAAAATTGTAAAAATATATTCCTTGTAAAATTTGAGTGATATAATAATTATCGTGTAGTTTTTAAGAAAAGTGTCGTAATAATATAACTTTAACGATTTATATGCAAAATAAATTTAAAACACTAGGTAAACTCAAAATATAGTTTTATAAACTAAATGTAAGTATAAAAATATATCGGGATCATTTTTGAAAGTATCAGATTAAATGTTCAAAATAATAACTCAAGCGATAACGTTTATTTAATATAAAATTTACGCGTTTAATGTGAAATGCAAAGTCATGAATGAACTAACATGATGCAAATGATGCTAGTGAAATGTAGACTAAACTTAGTCTATATGAAATGGTCGTGATGATATGATCATGAATTCGCCGCTAAACCATAAAGGTTACGCGAATTTGGAACACATAAACCTAGTTTACGATAAATGATGAAATGGTGAAGCATGAATTGTTTTGAGAAATGACCGAAATACGAGGTGTCACACGTGGCTTACCTAATACTACACTACAACGATTAGGTTCCTTTGCCT
>OU343216.1:106293180-106309507 GCA_910596185.1 Chrysanthemum makinoi | reverse complement strand
GGTTGAATAAATGGAGGGCTTCTATTTGTTTTACCCTTACTCTCATTCAATTCTTTTAATTCTTCAACCCATTGATTATACGAGATTTCATAACTAGAACCTTGTTGGGTTTATTCCGATTACTTTCTGGTCTCAGTCACACTCTTCCCATTCCTCATTTTTCTCCTTTTATTATCATACCTAAGAACTCTACACGAACTAGTGGATAGTTCACAGGTAGATCCCTCCGATTCAGCGGATCTTGGGAACAAAACCTAACCTTATCATCCTTATATCACCGTACATAAAGTAAAGTTGGTCGGTCTTTTTGGTATTGTTCATCTGCCGTTGGAACCAATTGAAAACCATTTGAAAATCAATTAAGATACTTGTGATATATTATCAAAGCATTTTGTACCTGAATTGTTTTTGATATTTTAGAAGAGAACTCCCCTCAACATGTGCATCAAGTATTTGAAAATGTTTTGCACCGAGGCAAGAGAGAATTAACTTCTTTGATTACCATTTTCTAAAAATATCAACATCACTTCCCTAATCGAATCAAGTAGATAAAGCATTTTGGGAAGGATGAGATTTTCATGATTTTGCTCCCCCTCAATATGTGCCTCTAGGTTTGAAAGGAGTTTTACACATACTAGAGGAACACTGCATTGAGATAAATGATCACGTTTCAAATCATAGGTTTAAGATAGATGCTCCCCTTCAACATGTGCATGGAAAATTTGAAATCGTTTGTCACATGCGGGAGGGGACATGTAATACATTCTTATAAAACCATTTACAGATTATCAGTTTAAATCAATTTAAATCACACATTCTCCCCCGTCACAATTATCAAATCATTTGAGATTTGTGATCTCTTATAGATTTAAATTGATTTTGAAAGCTTTTAAGGAGAATTGTGACTTGATTATGAAAGCGTTTTAACTGATAAGGATCGGGTTTTAAGACTTTAAACTCCATTGATAAAACATGCATGTACATCTTTTGAAAACAATTTAATGCCAAATAACTTTTAATTTAATTGAAATCATTCTCCCCTTCAATCAATGACATAAGTTGTTGATTGAGAGATGAAGATTTTGACAAATAAGTCCCGATGATTATCAAAAATAGAGACCGAGTTATTTTTCAAAGCATTTAGTTTTCAGCGGATAAATGTTTATAGAATCAGAGCATGGAATTTGAAAACATGGTAAAACATGGCTTTGTTCTTTCTTTTTAAAACCGGGTTATTGCACGAAAATGACAATAAACCATTGTTTCTCTTTCTCTCAAACATATTTTTTGATTTTTTTTTTTTTTTTTTTTTTTGGAATTTGAACAACATCTAAAGTCCCGTGTCATTCTTTGAATGACAACACAAAGACCGTAGATATTATCGAACCGAGAAAACGCATGACAAAAATGACAATATTTTTTGAAGATTTTTTCGAATTTTTCAAATTTTTATGGATTTTGAAAGTTTTATATTTTCTATTTGATTTTTTTGAAGGTTTTATAATTTTGTATTTTGTTTTTTTGAATAAATATTACAAGAGATAAATTAGTTTAAGAGAATGATGAAATGAGTACCGAGATAAAGATATCGATTGACCGTTGTAGAAGAAAGGAATCAACATCTCTTAAACTTTCGCCACAAAGCATTGAGGCTTCTAAGAAAATCGTTGCGGACATGAGCCTTCCAATTTGAATCTTTGGTACCTTCCCCAATGACAAACATCGAATAAAGACCATTTCCCTAAGAAGTAGATTTGAATACAAAGCCGTCTCATTGATTGAAGCTTCAGCACCACGAAGAACACGAGAACACCGAGAAGTAACAAGTTGAAACATTGATCATCTCGGTGGTTTATCAAATCCGGATTAACTGATTCACGACCGATCACATGAACTTTGTGCATCCCGATGTACACCTTACTCTTCAAGATTGACCAATTGTCTATTTAGGGGAACAATATATCAACATCTTCATTTTACCAAGTGCATTCGAGTTATATAACATATAACCAATCATTTTATAATATACACATGTACCCAACAAGAGTAGAGACGATGACATCCATGTAACATGTTGAGTTACTAATCATCTTTGTGGATGTCAACTCACGAAATAAGCTGAATTAAGCTCGATCAAGTGAACATGTTGTGCATATAACAGGAAGCACTTTATCATAAACCGTATATAAGATGTCGATAAAATCATCTCACGTTCCAAATATTCTTCTCACATTTCTTCCAGTGAACAAGAGTAACATAAACCAAAGGTCTCCGAGACCACTTCCCCAATAGTTGGAATAATATATCCTTCCCCGAATGGTTTTGATACCTCGAAATCGACAAAACATAATATATCCATAAACTTGAAATCTTGTGAGAAGAACTCAAATAGCCCAAATGAATCCTGTGAGAATCAACTGTTACATAAACTCTCTCTGACTATCTTTATCAACCCATATGTAGACAATTTGAAGTGACCTTTGTTTAAGAAAAAAACAATATACCAAACTTGGCCCGAAGTCGAATTCCCGTATTTGTCTTAAGCTTGCACTTAAAGATGGAAGAAGCGATTATGAGAAATTTATGCACCAAGCAAATCTCTTAAGTACTCAGTACTCAATTAAAGTATGAGACATTAACACCTCTTGCGATTATCCACATAGCGTAATATCGTGTGACACTAAGTAAAACAAGCGTAACTCCTAATAGTGATAGTTAACTTGGTCTTCAACCATCGCCTCATTGCACGGTAACTAGATAACCCAAGACTTCAACTCTAATTCTTAAGCTCGAGCAAGTTATCAAATAAGATCACGCCTTTGTGAGCGTCAACTTCAACCTCAAATAAGTGATAAAAGAGTAACTTCGCAGTAATCAACTTGTGTCAAATGCCCAACATGTGAATAAACATACAACCGGATGTACATTTACCCACTGAATGAACGGAACAAATGATGCCTCAACATCAATGTATTCTTCCTAAAAGTATTCATGTAGAGTCTGATATGGAGGATACACCCTTCGCCGGATGAGGTAGACATTTTCCTTGAAGTTCATGTGGTTGATTTATAGCATGTACGATGAGAGGAATAATAATCCATGAAGATTTGGCAAAGGAATACCAAAAAGTGGATCATTATTCATGAACAATAATCCGTGAAGATTTGGCAAAGGAATACCAAAGAGAGGATCATTATTCATGAGTGCAACTGCAATATTATGATAATCATTATCAACGCCTTGAGGAATACCTGGAGATAGGGATTTTTGATTTTTTGAGTAGTGAGTTGTACTTCTTTGATGATCAACAAACATATCTTGAACTCATGAATCACATATTCTTTGATGATCATCAAATATTCGCTAAGCGTTGTAAATACTCATCAAACATATCTTGGACCAATGAATCCCAAACAATAAATCCCATTTATCCTTAGTGAGTGAAACATTAGGCGTTGGAGGAGAGTCATCAAACTTTAAGTAGTATAACCATTATTCAAACATCCATCATCATTTAGTATATTCACTCTTCTCATAAATCCCATTTATCCTTAGTGTGTGAGAGTCATCAAACTTTAAGTCGATAACCATTATTCAAACATCCATCATCATGTAGTATATTCACTCTTCTCCCCCTCAAAATTGCATCCGAAGTTGCCATTTTGATTTAGCAAGTGAATAAGAATATACATTAATGAATGTAGATCCATTTGATGACGAGAATGAGCATGGGAGAAACATGAAGCTTGTTGATGAAGAATGTCGATGAGAATGGTCATAAACATGAAGATTTCTCTTCTTCAGAAGATAAAGCGCACTGAAGCGTACACTTTTCTTTTCTTTGAGGAACGGGGCAGGGTGTTATCTGCAGACGCCATAATGATGAAGTACGAGGCTGGCCGATGTGAGCAGAGGCGTCATTGTTTAGAGCCCAGTTATATGTTTAGAGCCAGAATCCAAATACCAAGGGCGACTTGTGCGACCTGCTTTGGATATGAGGCGAAGACATAGAATTGGAAACATTGGATCCCCACGTGCTCATGGGGTCCTTTTGGTTAGCAAAAACAATCTTTGAATCAGCCTAACCCTAGGTGCAATGTCATTGTCACTAGGAGCTAAACTAGTAGAAGCATCAGACTTAGTCGAGGGACATTTTGTGCTTAGTGGGATTGTTCTACCGGTTGGCTTCAAACCTTAACGAGCACTACTCTAGGCATAGTGGATCTAGTTAAGGGGCAAGGTTTGCCATTCGTGAATAGTCGACCTGTTGGCTTCCCTTTGAAATCCTACATTGGTAAAACCTTCCTGTAGGTTTCGGGATTGCTTAATCGTTTCTCTCCAAACTTTCTTAGCGGGTTATGAATCTTAGACCTCAGAAATAACACATCACATTTATCATGATTACCAGAAATTAAACATTTTTTTTTGCATGTTTTCAGACGGACATAAGGCCTCGAATTAATTTTAGTAAGCTTAGAGCTAATACTAGAACTAACACGATTCTTTTTGTTCAAATCAAACTTCTTGTCCCTATGGTGTTCTTTCACTTCCTTATCATGAACACTTTTAGTTTGCGTAATCCTATCCTTCTTTGCATAGCTTCTAGGTTTTGACCCACTAACTTTAATGTCAATCTTAACATCCAGAGTAGCGATGGGAACATTACATGGCTTCACTACTTTCTGCATTCCTAGTCTAGAAGTCTTTGGGATCACGAAATTCTAGGAGGCATCACGGGTTGCTTGCTTGAATTTAGATATGGAACAAGGCATATCAAGGGTCACATGCTTGGCTTTAGGCATAGAGCGGATTTCCTGTTTGGCACTAGGCATAGAACAAGGCTTCGCCTTTGCCTTTTTCACCTAAGGGTTTTGGACATGTTGCAATTACACATTCAAGCAACTCTTGAGATCGTTTGGCCTGGAGGCAAGCAAACCTAATTTCACTATCAAGAGGTTTGTTAATGAAATCCTCTTCGACAATCTCACGAAGACATTCTAGACTATCCTTAAGGTGAGCACAGTAGTCATGAAAAGCATGTTCATTATTCCTAAGATGTGGAGGAATATATTTACTCATCCACGGTGTATTTGCAATCTAAGGGTGATTTTGAGACAACATTCTTATTGAAAACAAGTGGCGCTTTCCCATTTCTGACTTCTCAGATTCTCAATTTCCTTTTGGGACGTTATTTTTTGTTGTTTTGGTCACGGGTGACGTTTATTGAATCATATAACTCTTTAAAATGTCGTTTAACCTTTTCATTTTCTTCTAGAAAACTTTTGTTTTCCTTTTGTAAAGCATTTACTAGGTTTTGAAGATGAAACGTTTGAGAATTATGAGAATCTAAAGGAGGAGGCATTTGGGAGCTGTCATATTGTTCTTTTGACCCTTTAATTGAGAGATTTGGGCTTTCAACTTTCGATCGTGTTGCGAGCTTGAATCTGTTCATCACGTTTGTTAATTTGAAAACTGCATCAAACTCTGAGCATCTGAAGATGTCTTGATATTTGAAGTTTTGACATTTTCTTTGAGATGTTGATATTTGAGTTGTAAATTAAAATGCTCAACTTCTAGTTTAGAAAAATGTTTAACCAAATTGTCGTGATCATCCAGTTCAATTTTCTCGTTTAGTTTAGAATTAGTTTTTCAAGCTCAATGACACGATCATGGGAGACTTTCAGGGCCATAGATAGTTCATGAAATTTGGAAGCATTAATAGAGCAATTTGAGCGATGAAAAAGATATCTTGAGCAACACATTCATTAATAAGAGTCTCATTTAAGGTATGCAAGTTCTTCCTCTCAATCTCATTATATTTTAGTGCACGCTCATAATCACTAACTTCAACTACCATTGCATCAAATTCCTTTTCCATTTCTTTAATATCCGATTTTATCCCCTTTTTAAGACTCTCAAAATGATCTTTTAGTTGTTTAAAGAAAGGCATGACCTCGGTTAAATAACATTCTTTCATTTGCTCAAAACCCCTTTCCCTTCGATTATCGGTGGGTGTGATCCTTTTCTTACAAGTTTTCTCAAAATCGGTAAATAGTTGAAGAATAACATATTGACTGATTAAGGTCTTGCTCTTAGTGGCAATAGTTCTAGGAACTAAATGCTGTATTTGGAGGATACATTAAGCTTTAGGGAATTTCCTACAAGGGGGATTCTTTTCAACAAGATTTTCACCTTTTTGCAAGTCCATATCCTTTTTCGGAACACTTGTTCGAGGGTCAATAGAGTCCGAGGCTTAAACATGTTTAAGGATATCCAATTTTCCTTAGTGTAATCATGGGGTTTTATCGTTATCTTGTTCTTTTTACACTCGGGATCTTCTAGCTTCTTATTCATTTTCTCCCTAGTGACTTCATCTGATTTCTTATCTTCCTCGGTGCACTCAGTACAACTAGGTTTTGTCTAGGCTTAAGGATCTCATTACCATCATACAGTACCTTATGAGCTTTTCTAGCCTTTTTAATACCCTCTGGGTTAGGTTCCTCAACAAGGGGAATGCTATGCTTATCGCTTAAGACTCTATGCTTAGTGATCATGTGAAAGAGTCGAATGGTATTCCCTTATGCATTACAACTTATTTTCAAGCTTGTTTTCAAAGTTTTTAGATTGGAAAAATCATTCAAAAGTTTTGATTCCTTAGCCTTGAATTCTTGCTTAAGCATTTTAACATTTTCTTGAAGTTCGTGTTTTTGCTTAGCGGTTTTAGAAAGCTTTTCTTGTAAGGAGTTTAACTCTTGTTTTAATACTTCTTCTCTAAACCTACTTTTTCTAATAGTTGTATGTATTTGGACATCCATTTCACGCTCCACGGGTGGTCAACTCAAACTTAGCATTTGTTCATAAATAGCAACTTGATCCTTATATATGTTAAGCTCGATGGTAAAGGAATCATCAGGCACAAATGCAAGCGTACTCATGCGTTCATAATCATCATTTTGAGTAGAAGATGCACAACTAGATACATCAGAAACATCCATGCAACTTACGAGCGCATTGACATGCACAGTGTGACAGTGCATCTCTATCTTGGGTACATCCGAAGCTTCCATGGAGCGTTCCTTTGCATTAGCTTGCACGGGTTGTGTGCGGTGCACCTCTCTCTCTTGTGAATTTGAGCACGAAGATTCCATTTTCCATTATCCGACTCATCATTTTTTGTTGTCACTGACATTCTGCATTCGGCAACACCCGATTCTTCAACATATACATTACCCAACTTATCACAACAATCTTTCAACTGCACCTGACACTCATTCACTTCTTCATTCTTTTGGCGATTCTTCAATGTACTTTTCACATTATCCATGAGTTGGATAAATGTCTCAATGAATTCACGAATTTCCATTCCAGATGTTTTTGAAGGAAATTCAGGTCAAGTGTTGATCGTGTCTGCTGAATATTCCCCAGGATGATGGTGAAATTTTTTGTAGATTACTTGAAGAGCTGCACTTGAACCATCCTTTTGAACCTCTTTATTGGTAAGTTGCAGCTTTAAGTGTTCTAAGTTCAACGGCAAGCTTCTTGTCAATGTAGGTAAGTCCTGGCGGAAAAGAGCACTACATGTTCGATCCCGGCTATGGATATGATAAGAAGTGGATGAGATGAGTAGTGATAGGGCTCATCTTTGCATTCCATTTGCATGGCATTCATGCGAGGTGCAATTCATTCTCATTGTACTTTCGAACATGAAGATTTCACATCCTCATTGTTTAATTCAAACATCTTTAATGGATTGGTGTAGCAATCATTAACATTATTGTCCACATGCATCATACAATTTAAGCACTTGAAATCAGCTGGGTCGTGGAGTAGAGTAGAGTAAGACATGATGTGGTGGAATGCACGGATTTTACAAGTCTATGATTTAAACCGAGAAATAGAATCTTTCGCGGGATTTTACTAAAATCAAGACCAAACCGTTAAGCAATGACCAATGGAATGTGTTAAGATGGCTGATGGATCGACACAATGATAGACAATTGTGTGTTAGGACTTATGATTGTTTTGGGATAAGCGAGAGATGTTGTTTGGTTGTGATTTGGGTTGGTTGTTGCCGATTTTCCAGAAATTTTAGGTCTAAAACATAAAAACCTCAATAACTTGTTGAGCGGATTTAGCCCTCGAAGTTTGACCCAAATGAACTTTAGTTGATTCAAAGTGACATTCTCCTCGTTCTCACGGTCGTTTTGATGGGTAGAGCGCGAAAGCGAGATTACGGATCAAAGTTATAGCCGTTTGAAGTTTTTTGGGAAAAGTCAACAAGTCGCTAAGAATTCTTGAACCAAGTCGCTAAGACCGAGTCGCTAGGACCCAAATTAAGCTGGACACTTAATTAAGCTACACCACTAAGTAAGCTAGAGTCCCAAGTGCATGCAGACAAATGCAAGTCGCTAAGTAGTAACTAGCTAAGGCTCAAATCGCTAGCAAATTTTTGGCGACAATTAAGCTACTCAAGTAAGCTAAAAGATACACAAAATTAAGCTAAGAGCAACTTCGCTACCACCAAGTAAGCTACCGTAGTGGAGAGTCCACTACTTGTACTATAACTCGCTAGATCTAAGTCGCTAGGTCTAAAGCGTAACTTCGCTACAAATTTGTGAAGCAAGTCGCTAGCAAGAAAGTATTAGTGTGTGTTAAGTCGCTAGCAAGAAAAACCACATAAACATCACTTTTCAATCCAAAAACAACCCAACCAAGATGATTCAAACCTTCTAGATCAAAACCTAAACACTTGTGATGATTCTAAACACAAAAGTACAACCAAAATCGAAACTTTAACACTAGAAATCAATCAAATGATGCAAAAACCACTAAACTTTTTCAAACTCAAAAACCACCTAAAAACCACTAGAAATCCAAAGATGTGCAAGATATGATCTAACCTTGGCTCTTGATACCAATTGTTGGATATAAGTTTTCACATACACATCATAACATAACACAAGGTAGCATATAGATGGAATTCTAGAGAGAGAAAGTTAGAGGTTTAGGGAACTTAGTGAGGGAAAGTGAAAGATATTATTATGAGCTCCAACTCTCTACCTTGGGAGGTAGAGATTATTTATAGTCTTACATAAATCGCCACACAACGGGCGTGGATCAGGCATACAGTGGGTAAAGACCCGTCCGTCCTCCACGGTGTTACTTAACTAAATACTACTTAACTAAATATTACTATGACTACGAGCTTTCTAATGATTACATATACTTGAGGTGACCGACTCTTTAATACTGAGAATTTCTAATTCCTAACAGAGTCCGTAACACGGAGGACCAAACCAACACGACTATTACACAACAACTATGTGAAATATCAAGTACAAGATCTTTGCTACGGATATCTTGTGGAGGAACAAATAATCAGGACCTTGCTTGAATGACTTGTAGTAAGCTCGTGATCTAAGCCTTAGAGAAGGACCTATATGATAATCACAATAGAAGAAAGAAGAACAACTCTCTAGATCAAGTGATCTTTTGTTACAAGAGAGTAAGAGTATATGAGACAGTTAGTAAGAAGAGGGGTAAGTAAGAATGCAAAAATGGCTCTCTATTTACAGGCAAAATCTTGCCACTATTACCCAGATCCCACGGATCCCTCCCTTAAGGGATCTGTCTAGTCTAATTTCATGGATCTGTGGGACGCTCCTCTTTGCCCATGGGTTTTTTAGTTATGGGTCATGGGTCATGGGTTATGGGTTGGTCCATGGGTATTTCATTAGATACAATGTATCTAATAGATGTAATGCATCTAGTCAAATGGATATGGGTCAATACCATGGGTTATGGATATGCTCCATGGGTTGTGATTTTTACCCATCCTAATAAACTATTACAACAAATGATTTATTACAACAATTTGTATTAAATGACTATATGTAAATGCTCTACAAAAATAATATTTATCCTTATAATTTTACTTATGATAACATTATATTTGTTATCAACAAAACACAAAGAGATCGCTCAATATTAATAAACATTTTACGGTTTATTTGTATTACTTGATACTTAGTGTCACACGACGTTGTGGATTGTTCAAAAATATAGAACAAGCAGTAAGTCACAAAGTTGGGATGTTTACTTCCTTTTCAAGTTAGTCGTATTGGATTATCTCCATATGTTGTCATTACTATTAGCTAGTGAATCAAAAGGAGGTTCGTTTTCAAGTTGGTTTGAGTGAATTATTGATAGTATTTTGTGACATATTCTCACATAATTATGCTCAAACTAAGGCTTTAATATTGCATCAAGAAAAAGGTAATCTACGGCATGTACGCAACATTATGATGATTCCGATGGCTTCGCAACCATCGGGAGGAGAAGTTGGTGTTTCATCTTCGTGATTGGATTGTGAAGGGCGTAGCTAATACCAAAGAAGGAAGTAGTGTATGTACATCGGGCTTTTACCAACTTGGATGCAATACTAAGTGAGTTATGTTGTTAAGATGTTCCCGAGCGACAACCGTATAGAATCGAGTCTACTTTCCGCTCGTGTTGGAAAAAGTAGTCGATTGAGGAGGGAGCAAAAGAAAGAAAAGGATCACAAGTTAGAAGGGAGTAATAACCTATAGACCGTTCAGATTGAAGTTAGGCTACAAGCATTTGTGTTGTCGGCCAAAGATCAAATGCCGAGATCATCGGAAGAAAGAACTTCAAGTTTTCCTCGATATCTAGACTCACGAGACTTTGTGCTTCAACAAAGTCAACATTATTCATTACTATTGTAATTTACTTTGTTTTGTATTTATAGGTCTCATTGTAACCATTCACGTGTGACGATATCTTGGAGGGAGATTGTTAGCCTCGCCTTTTTATAAAGATAACGTCACACTAGTGAAATGGACTAGATTCGTAGTATACTTTGCCCGCAGGGACTAGTATCGTTTAAGTGGCAAAGGTGTAATGTTTAGAGCCTATAAATACACCTCATGACTCTCCATGAGGGGTATGGTTGATCATTAGGTTAGTGCTTCATTTTGTTTATCAAAAAAAGTTCCTTATTTTCTCCACCCTCTCTCTACTTTCTCTCTCTAGAAAAGATGAAGCTTTTCATCTTCTTTCACCAACCAAGACCTCCAAAACCACATAAATCATATGTATTTACGGTCCCTCTCAGTTCCAAACGGTCTACATTCGTGGAGTGATACATTGGTATACACTAGCGGCTCATAATGATTGCGTGAAGAAATTGAGTACGAGGACATGCCAGTGACCATCCGGTCTGAGATTCATCAAAGAACGCGCCAGCTATCTGGGATGTACATGTACAAAATATCCGAACACTTACGTCGGAAACTTTATTGCTAACTGTCTTCATGCATGTATTCATAAAGACTAGAAGTTCTAGGAAAGACCTTTACCATCATCAATATCACATTAGTTTCCACATGCTTATACCAACATCATAATGAAAGATAAAGATCAAGAAAAGTCAAAGAATCTACAAAGTTTAAAGACGAAGATCAAAGCGATGAATTCAAGAACTACATAAGTACAAAGATCTAAAGTCAAAAGAAGTATAAGCATGTTTGAAAAGGCATAAAGACACCAAGACAAAGACATTGATGAAAGGCAGACAACCACATTATCTGATCACGACAACAACAAGAATAAAGAACAAAGAAGTAAAGATTAAAGACATCATCACTAAAGAATGTCAAAGATCAAAGGACGTCAAGCAACCTACAAAGACCAGAATGACAAAAACTTGAATGAGCAACCCTTAGGGGGAGATTGTTGGGATTACGTGTAATCATTATTAAAGTGTTGGTCATTAGTTATTGTAATAGGTTGCTAATTATATAAGGCTTGTAAGTTAGTATTTAGCCCATGGGCCTTGGTTTAAGTGTAAACACCTAAAGGAAGGTTCTAGGGGCGTTGCCCTAGTTCCTTACCTATATAAACATCCTGTAAACCTCACTTTGAGGTTGTGTTGGGAAATTCGCTTTTGGGAGTTAATACTTATAGTAGAGAAGTTAGTACTGATAGTGTTATTTGATAAGTATTAACTAGTTAGTACTGATAGTGGAAATATTAGTACTGATAGTATAAGAGTTTGTACTGATCTATGTTAGGAATGTGAGTGTAAGAGTTGTAACAGCATATCTTCTATTCTAATAGAAGATATGATATACTTAATGAATAGTTATGTCTGTAAGGGATCTCCTTAGTCTATAAAAGGAGATCCTAGCTACGTTAAACAAATCTCATATTCTAGCCATCTTAAGAAGAGCTTCAAGGTTGTAAACCCTAGTACTAGGAGAGTACTCGTATTATTTCTTAATAATATTGAAGCTGTTGGTGTCACATTGTGTTTACTTTAATCTTCTAAGTGCATTCAAGTAGATTCCGCATACTTGTGTGCATCTACACAAAGTTCTTATTGTTGTTTTAGAACCATCCAAGGCAACTAACACGTTTGCAAGCTAAGTGTTCTAGATCGAGTTGAGGACTCCAAAAGTGGTATCAGAGCTTGTGTCTTGAAGCTTTGTTTTTAGAAGATCCTGTGTAACCAATCTGAAGAAATGGATTTCGACTCCATGCAATCCAATGTTGTTAACAGGGTTCCTAAGTTTTAGCCAAATGAATATGAACTCTAGAGAATGCGCATAGAGCAGTACTTCTTGGTACTTGATTTCAAGCTGTGGAACATTGTGCTCTATGGAGACTCATACAAATCCACTATTACTGAAGAATTTGGTGGTAAGACCATTACTAAAGAAAAAGGTGATCCTATCACTAATGAAGAAATGGCTCTAAGAGGCAATGATCTTAAGGTCAGAAGTCTTTAACTTATGGCAATACCTGATGATCATCAATTCACCTTCAACAAACACAAAGATGCTCAGAGTTTGTTCAAAGCCATTGAGACCATATTTGGTGGGGACTCATCACCGGGGAAACTCAAAGACTCTTTTTGAAGCAAGAGTTTGAAAACTTCATTCTTTGGTGCAAGCGAGCCTATTGACTCTGTTTATAACAGGCTTCAAAAACTTGTCAGTCAACTGGCTGTATTGGATGTGGACATCCCCAAGGAAGATGTCAATCTCAGGTTTGTTAGGAGCCTTCCATCACCAAAATGGGACACTCACGTCATTGTATGGAAGAACAAGCCAGAATTTGAAACCATGAAGTTGGACAATTTGTTCAATAGCTTTAAGGTGATAGAACAAGACATGAAGAGAAAAGTAGCTGCATCTTCTAGTTCATTAATTGACATCCAATGGACTTATTCACTAAATCAGAAGAAAATTGTGTTTTAGCAACCCTAACTATATGTTTACCTTTCTCATCTAGGGCCTCTTGTGTTACACTTTTTTCTTCTTCAAGTTTCTGTTTAACCATCTCAATTTCTCTATCTTTAATGTCAATCTCACCACCTAGTATGTTTATCTTATCCACATACTCAAACTCACATTTGATACAAAACTTAAGTTTCTCTTCTACATTCTGAAGACCAACTTTATAACCTAAGTTGTCTAATGGAAGTCTATCTACCTCTTTTCTAAGACTCTCATTGATTGCTTGAAGAGATTCTAAGTTATCTTGACAAGATTTAAAAGAGCAAGTAGAACTTTTTGAATCAGTAGATACCTCAAAATCTGAACCTTATGATGAAGCATAGGCCATGAGAGCAAAATTCTGCACCTTAGAAGCTTCACTAGCCCGAGCGACATGGGTCCTTCCTCTATCTGGTCACTCCAATCGTAGTCACCAATTCCATCCTGAGCAACCAATGCTGAAGAAGGCTTTTGCTCTTCAGTTGCCTTCTTGTAGTTTTCATCAATCCTCTTTGGAGCTCTACATTCCCTAGCAAAATGCCCCTTCTTCTTGCAGTTGTAGCACTCACTTTTGTCAAACCCAGCCTTTCTTTGACTATCATACTTGACATGTCTACCAGTCCTCCTCAAAAATCTCCTAGCTTGCAATGTTAGCATTGCCATTTGTCACTGAAGATTGATTTCTTCAAGATCATCCGGATCAATTTATCCAAATCCTGATTTAGCACTGTAACACTGGTTGTGAGATCATTAAAATATCACGATAGCACCATCACATCTGTTATCACTAAAAGTGGAATCATTAGCAATAGCAGTGGAAATTCCATAAGCAACGGTGGAAGCTTCCTGAGGACTCCTATTGTTTGTAGACACAAAAGCAATATTCTGAGAATAAGAGGATGAGCCAGCAACATTCTTCTCAGACTCATAAACCTTCAAGTTGTTGTAGAGATTGTCCAAAGTCATCTTTTCAAAATCATCTTTGTTTCTCCACACAACTGTATGCATAGCCCATTAAGGTGACAAACTTTTGATGAACTTGAGATTTATATCTTCTTGAGCAACTTTATAGTCCACCAATTCGGATGGTGATTAGCTTTTCTTGGTCTGTATAGGTCCCATCAGACTTTCTCCACTGAGAGCAGCGAAGTTTTCAAGCTGATGCTTGAGCATGTTTTTCCTGGATTTTCTGGTAGCATCATTACCAGCAAACCTTTGTTCAATGGCATCCATTAGATCCTTAGCAGTCTCATACTCTTCAAAGTCCAAAACATACTCATTAGGTATTCCCATACTGAGAATACTATGTGCTTTAATCTCCAGCTTCCTTTGGGCCTTGTCAGTTTCACTAACAATTCCAACAGGTTTTCCATTTGGACCCATAGTGGGTAATTTATCACCCTTCTCAATCACCTCCCAGATGTTGTAGTCGATCATGCGAATGTATTGCCTCATTCGCATCTTCTAAACTTGATACTCACCCTGCTTCAGCATGGGTACCTTGGATCTTGATAACCATATGAGTTTCGTTAGACATCTTGACTTGGTAAAATTAGAAAAAATATGAGTAACACGACTTCTTCTTGATCACTGCTTCTAGATCACAAGCTCATTATCACTGTTGATTAGTAGCAAGATCCTTTATAGAAGTGACTTAAACTAAAATAAACTGTTAAATACTACGCGAAATTTAATGTTTAACCTTAAGAAGAATACTTGTAATTATCATTAAACACCTCAATATTTTATTAATACGAATACTCTGAAGTGTATCGACTTTAGATATAACTAATACGTATATCTAACTCTAACCTAGGACCTCCTTTTATAGGCTAAGGATTCCTATACAATCTACATTCATTATTCTACAAGATAAATATAATTACCATACTTATCTAAATACAATTCGACCTACTCGATACCTTCTAGAATATTACAAGTTAAACCGACACAACTAACTAGCGATGCTTTAATACATTACAGTGGATCCATATTAGTACTAGCGATTGGTTTGTATTGGCAGATGGTTCAGTCTTCTAGCCGTGGTTTGATTATTGCTGGCAGTGGTTCCATACTTAGAATAATTCTTTTTAGTAGAACCTAAAACCCAACACGTTGCTCTTCAAGTAGTTCATGTATCAAGCCTTCAACGTGTTGACAATGATAACAATCTTTGTCATGGCTCGGAAATGGTGGTGGTAGAAATGGAATGGCTTGAGATGGAAGGTTGGGTTGAGGCTCCACAAAGGAAGGAAGGATTTGTGGAGGTACATGTAGGATCGTAAATATTATTGTGTTGATGATTCGGGTGGTCTTGGATGATGGAAATACATGTTAGCCATTTGAGAGAGAAAGAGATGAGAGGGTGTTTCTTGGTAGAGAGTTGTAGCAAAAATATGAAATGTTAGATTGAAAGAAGCACCACCCCTTCCAAGGATGGAAGGGGTATTTATAGTTACAATGAATCGTCCTCCTAACAGTTGTCGATCGGGCATCACGATTGGGTAAAGACCGATCCTTCCTCCATTGTTGCACTAAACACTTATGCTACTAATTAACTAATTAACTACTAAAAACGTAAATAACTACAAGTCTACGAGCTAACATATGCTAGACCATAATTGGGGTGACCGACACTTTAACATGGAATTTCCAATTCCTAACAATCTCCCCTTAAAGGAGGTCACCCCATGAAATACATTTTGCATCCTAGCATTCTTTCTTTGTCTTTAGTTCTCGAGCTCGTAGAGTTCAATTCTTCAAGTTGCGCAATCTTTGTGCATTAGTAGCGATTCTTTAATGTCCGCATAGTTTTGTACTTTGAGTGGAGGTCTTTGAACTGATCCACATCTTTGATGATCTTTGAGCTTTCTCTGAGATCATCAGCCACAGTAAATCTCTGGTTCATCCTTTTGTTGTGTTACCTTCATGTGATGTTGTGACTTTTGGACCGACATGCTCACACTTTCTAGATAATGACATCTTTTCATCAGAGTAGCAGAAACTTTACTGGCTCATGATATTTGCAG